>CM039505.1:18562581-19124231 GCA_022432975.1 Begonia masoniana | reverse complement strand
GGGTTTGGGAAACCCTAACAAATTATTTTTGGTTTAATGTCTTGTCTCTTCCTACATTTCATGATTTAATGTTAGATGGATTAGTTTTAGTGGTTTTTAGACTGGATAATTAAAGTTTTAGTGAAGTTGAGAAAACCAGATTTTGTGTCTAAGGGGGGCGAGTCTGTTTGGTGGTTTCGATTGGCCATGTGGTTGTTGTTAAATTGTTGTTTTCATGGATAGTATACGTTTAGAGGTTTTACGCAATGAGGTGTAACGTCTAATCCGTGTGAAAAAGAGTAATTATGGCCGATTCTTTTTGACGCCGAAATTGTAGGAAAATCGGTTTAGGGTTATGTTTAGTTGGTTATGATATTTGTGGTTAGTTTTGGTTTAGGTAATTCTTTAGAATTTTTTAGGTTGGTACTAAGTGAGAGTTTTTCCTATTTGTTAGGATGACACCGAGCATTATCGTAGTTTACATAACTGAACACGGGCCCGTTAAAACCGGTCAGTAGTAGCTTGCAACTTTGTTTTGCCTTCAAGCCTACACCAGAACGGTAGGGTTGATTGCTGATTATTGTTTGTTTTGTGTGTTTGAGTATGTTGTAGTGTCATGGCATCATCTGTTTTAAAGTTACAAAATAGTTTTGTGCATGATTTGAAACGTGTAGAGTAAGCACTAGAGGGTTGAACGCCTCGTCGTTAACGTACAGAAGGTACAAAGTTTTGAACGCCTCGTCGTTAACGGCAAGAGCATGCCTAGAGGTTTGACCTCCTCGTCGTTAATGTGCAAGAAGCACTAGATTTTGAACCCTCGTCGTTAACGTCAGAAGCACTAGCAGGGTTTGAAACGCCCGTTTTTAACGTGCAAGAGCATGCACTAGTAAGTGAAGAACTCCCGTCGTTAGTCAAGAGTAAGCACTAGAGGGTTTGAACGTCGTCGTTAAACGCAAACAGGAAACATATAATCGGCAATGGTGAGTTAATCTGTCTGAAGATGTAGTTTTGTCTAAGCCATCGCAGATGACACAATGGCTGTTATCGGCGATCGGTCTGAGTAGAGTTAATTACCCGGAAGAGTGTGATTCCACGTCATCGGCAATAAGAGTATTTGCCATCAGGCAGTGGAGCATCGTCTATTGTTCTCATCATCGGCAGATGGAGGTGGCTCCGTTTATTGAACGGTGTTTTAATTGGTCACACGAGTTGCACGTGACTGTCGGCAGATGCAAATATGTGTGCCTGCCGATAGATGGTTTTAAGAATCATGTGAGATGCACGTGCTGACCGGTAGAACAACTAGATGTTTGTCGTTTAGCGATCGGCAGGAGTGAAAGCTAAACGCGGTTATTCAGCGAATTTAAGTTAAGATGAGATATGATATAAGTCTGAGAAAAAAAAAAGTATACTACGATTACAGAGGTATAAAAGTACGGATAAGTTTAAAGGAAAGTCATGACACGTGACGATCCTCCTCGGGTCGTTACACTACGATCAGTATGGCTCCATATGAAGCTCTTTATGGAAGAAAATGCAGATCTCCATTATGTTGGGATGAAGTTGGAGAATCCAGGTTTGTCGGCCCTGAGTTATTACAGCAGATGTCTGATATGGTGGCTACTATCAAACAAAGAATTCAAACTGCTCAGAGTCGACAGAAAAGCTACGCAGACCACAGGAGAAGAGACTTGGAGTTTGCTGAAGGTGATGAAGTATTCTTGAAGGTGTCACCTTTCAAAGGCGTGATGAGATTTGGCAAGAAAGGGAAGCTCAGTCCAAGGTTTGTTGGGCCCTTTCTCATCTTGAAGAGAGTTGGGAGCATGGCCTACAGACTACAGCTGCCAGCGTCAATGGGTGGTGTTCACAACGTTTTTCATGTTTCGATGCTAAGGAAAATCGTGCGTGATCCAACTCAGATCGTGGAACCGGTGGACATAGATATCATGCCGACGCTGACATATGAAGAAAGAACAATACAGATTTTGGATACTTCAGTCAAGGTGCTGCACAACAAGGTGGTTCCACTGGTGAAAGTTTTATGGCGCAATCATAATGTGGAGGAAGCCACTTGGGAAAGACTGCGGACGTTAAGGCCCAATATCCGGACCTCTTTGCTTAGGCAAATTTTGGGGACAAAATTTCTGTTAAGGTGGGTGGAATGTAACACCCGATATTTTAGCCATGTAATTATTCCTTGAACTATTCAATGGGATGGATTGGACATTAATAAAATGTGTGTTTTTATTGGAATTTTGTGATGCCTTGCGGAAAGATGGATTGTTGAGACAAACGAATCGAAGAATTTAAATAACAATTTAAATTGAAAAGCCAAACTATGTGTAACCAAAACAAAACATTTTGGTTAGAAATCAATGGAAGGGCAAAATGAGAAGCTAATTAAGGTTGGTGGAAGGGAGCCAATGGTTGGATGCCAAGTGTTCAACTTGTTGAAGAAGCCATGTTTTTCCTCCTACGTGAAACCTTCATTTCATCTCTCTATTTCTTCTCTTCCTTCCTGTTTTCTCTCTTCCAAGCGACTGAGACAAATTTCCAAAACTTTGTTCTCCTATTTTCTTCCATTTTCTCTGTTACAGGTAACTGTTTTTCATTAGTTAACGAGTTTAGGTTAGTTACTTTCAGTTTTACAAGTGTTTAGGGTTGACAGCCCGATTATTCACGATATAGGTTTTGATCACCAAGGACGTGTTAACAAAACATTCAGCTCTACAACCACAGGTAAGTTCATGTGTGTAGATTGACCCTTAAAGCCCTACATCACAGAGATACTAGGTTTTACTTCTGTCGGGTTGTTTTGGGTAGATACGTTATAGTTTACGTTCTGAGTTGTCTGTGTTTTGCTTCACGTTCTGTTGTGTTTGTAACGCCCCGAACCCGCCCCTGCTCGGTGTGTCACAATTCAAACCCAAACCCGTGTTTAAAACGATGTTTAAAATAATTTTGGTAATTTATTCGACTCGGTTTTTCGGGTTTTTCGAACCCTCAAAAAATGTTGGAAAATGTGCGTGAAATACGTTTAAAATACGTCGGAAAAGGTCGGGTCAAAATATAGTAGAAATAGGAATTAAAAAAAATTTGGAAAAAAAACATGTGCTGGGCGCGCGCCAGGCAGCGCGCTACGCGCGCGCTGTACACGCCGCGAGCCGCGTGCGCCCAGGCAGCGCGCTCGCTGTGCATGCTGCGCGCGCTCCCTATGCACCAGCCCGATCGATCACACGCCCAGCCCGATCGATGGGCCCTCTCGGGTCCCCTTTTGGCCTAAAAACACCTATTTTTGACTTTTTTTGTACTTTCTTCATTTTCATTGAGCCAAACAACTCTAAAAATTCTTAATTTTTACCACAAAATCCCGATACCCCTAAACTTCGTGTCCTGTAAAAATCTTGAAAAACTGACTTGAAACGGATAATAAAAATTATAGCAAATTTAAACCGATGTTAGTTCGTTTAAAATCAAACGGATGGCATAACGCCTAAATTCGATAAACCAAAACCTGAAATCAAACCAGAAACTAAGTTCAAACTACAAATACTTACGACCAGTATTCATCAACACAATCGACTCACAAACTGACAAAATAATTACGAAAACATTACAAAATACATTGTACTAAACCTTTCACTTTTCTAATTTTTCGCAAACCAAAACACTACAAAACATTTACAACAACTTTTACAGAAACTATCTACACCAATGCCCACAAAATACCCGAGGAACACCGTAGCCGAGACGCCCCAACAATAACTTGTACCGGCGCACCCCGTACTCCTCCGACTGCGACCTAGTCCTCATCTGTCTCATCTACCCTCACCTGTAAAGAACTCGTCACCTACACCATAGAACACAAAACGTAAAATAATACTTAGCAAGTAGGGAATAACAAATGTGACAATACAAGGCAATCAACCTAACACATGCAAGTTTCTACCACTCAGTTGTGCTTATTTGCTGTTCGTTGCTGTTTCATTACTTTAATCGTTTCATAAGCCGTGTGATTTGAGTAGACACAATCCCATAACCGTCTAGGACGGCCCAAACTCAAAATCACCAGAGCAAGACCAGACAGCTCTAATACATAAACCGTCTGGGATGGCCATACATAATCTCCCTCGTCGATCGTAGAATCCTATAACCGTCTAGGAATTCATACTCATGACATTACATATTTTAGCCAATCATCCTCATAGAGTTCCCTTTGGGGTGCTACACACCAGCACTATATCCCGACAAGGCACACCATTCCAGATTGCGTATTTTAGCCGGTCTCTCATAGGGTTCCCTTTGGGGTGCTACATTGTAACACCCGGTTTATTAGAATTAAAATAATCTATTAATCTTCTAAGTGTGAATTTTATAGAATGAAATTAGGGGTAAAATCAATTAGGTTAATGAGTAACTAAGTGAGGGCATAAGGGTAATTGTCAATTTTGCAAATGGATAACGTATTTAAGGAAAGAGTAAATGAGGTATAGCCGTCATACTCATTTCACTCTCGGTTTTCAGCTCAACCCAGCAGAGCTCTCTAGGCGATTTCCTCACCGATTCCTCCAACCCAGGTGAGTTTTGATCGATAATTGCTGATTTTAGTACCTAGGTAGCTTAAGGATCCAACGTATGCATTTTGTTAATGTTACGAGTGAGAGATTCTGCTTGAGGATTAGAGCAGAATCGGGAATGTTAGATAAATAGAAATGCCCAACCCACTCCTTAGATTTCTGAATAGCTTAGATTGAGGTTAACGTTCTGTTTATGAATATAGGTGAACAAACCCCCGAAGTAGCTCTTAACCGAGCATTTGCAAGGAATCCAGGTAAGTAAAGTATTGCTTGTGCCTTCGGGCCTACATCACAAAACAGTAGGTTTATGTATGCTTGAATATTTCTATTGTCCATGCATCATGTTTTTGTTAAAAGTTACGAAAATGAATTTCATGTAAGGAATGGTAAGGTATGAACTGTATGCGACAGACAACTATTAAGGGAACTAATCCACCCCTTAACTATGAAGGGATTTAGACATTGGGAGAATTGATCCCACTCCCAAGGGAACCATGGGATCAGATCAGCTGTTAAGGGAATTCATCCGCCCCTTAATTAGTATGAGGATGTAGACATTGGGAGAATTGATCCCACTCCCAAGGGAACCATGGGATCTGATCATGATATGAACGAATATGTATGCCACTGAGAGGAGAAAATAGAAACTGCATATTTAGGAGTTTAAGCTCAGCATTTTATTTCATTCATATACTGCTTTACTTACTTAGCATTAGGCTAATAGATGAGTTTTGTGATGTAGGTGAAGAAGTGTTAGCAGGTGTGTCTCCTGATCATGTTGAGGAATAGTGGACGTTGGAGGAGTGCATTCAGGGCCTCGACATGGTAACTGATGGGGCGGTTAGCATGTTGTTTACAGATGTAGAGGTTTAGTGGTAATGATTTAAATTGAGTATATGGAGTTTTAGAAGGAGATTACAGCTGCTTGACTTCGTTTTCGAGAATTTCTGATTTTCCTGTTCTTACTGATTTTGATCAATACAATGATTGGGAGTGTTATGAATGGATTTTTGGTAAAAGTTTTTAAGTCTGTTAGATAGTCGAATCTTTCTCGGGTTATAGACAGGTTGTTTAGTCCATTGGTGGGAATTGAATAATTTTGTATCAGTGGACATGTGTAGAGGTTTATTGCGTTCTGTTGAAGGAATTGTGTTGATGTCTATCGGAAGAGGGAAGTCTACCGGTAGATGTCTCCATGTTTGTCTTCCGGCTGACGTCATCGGAAGAGTAAAGCATTTGTCTTCCGGCTGACGTCATCGGCAGAAGAGTGTAATGGAAGTCGGGTGAGTATGTCTTCCGGCTGACGTCATCGGAAGAGTAAAGCATTTGTCTTCCGGCTGAGCTCATCGGCAGAAGAAGTGTAATGGAAGTCGGCGTGAGTAGTCTTCCGGCTGACGTCATCGGAAGAGGACAAGCATTTGTCTTCCGGCTGACGTCATCGGCAGAAGAAGTGTAATGGAAGTCGGGTGAGCTATGTCTTCGGCTGACGTCATCGGAAGAGGAAAGTTAATTGTCTTCCGGCTGACCGTCATCGGAAGAGGAAAATAGGTATTTTGTCGTTTACTCACCGGAAGAGGAATGGGTGTTTCGTCGTTTTCGGGTTGATGCCGCTGACGTCACGGGAAAACGAAATAGGTGATTTGTCGTTTTTGTCCACTGATGAAGTCTTCGGTTTTCTATTTCTGCTTCTTTCGTTGACCTTGTCGTCGGCAGATGACTTCAACACTTCGTTAATCACCCCCAACATTATATTCTACAGTTCGTCTAACTTCATAGTTGTTTAAATGATTTTCCGCTGCAAAGTTTTCAAATGTTTTGAATGTAGTAGAAAATGTCAAATTTTGACTGTCGAATGAAGTTTTAAAATTTATCCGAAAATTTCTTAGTCATGGTCAAGTAATGAGTAGCGACCCGGGTTCAGATAATTCGGGGCGTTACAGTATGGTATCAGAGCCATGTTGCTAAAACCGTTCAGAAGATTACTCATCAGTGCCAATCGTCGCATGAATATACTCCAACAACTGTAAGTGTTTATGTTAGCTTTAGTTATAAGATGTTTATGAGTATAGATAACCTTGTGCAGAACCTTATACAAATGGCTAGACGACCGGGGAGACCAAGAGTACCTAGGGAGATGCCAAACTTGAGGAGTGAAGAAGATTCAAGTGTAATTAGACAGCTGACGGAGTTGATGCGTCAGCAGACAGACATTGTGCGACAGCAATCTGACCAGTTAGGTGTGTTATTGAGTCGGGAAACACAAGGAAGTGCCAATTCAGGTCAAGTCAATGAGCATTCAGGGGATAGATTTCGTAGGCTGCAACCACCCACATTTGATGGAAAGTCATCTAACCCGATTGTCGCTGAGGAATGGCTTCGAAAGATAGAGAGCATGTTCAGGTGTGCCAATGTTGGAGAAGGAGAGAAAGTCATTTTGGCAACGTTTCATCTAGCCGGTGATGCGCAACTTTGGTGGGAGTCGCTGGAGATCACCACCGATATCGCAACCATGCCCTGGTCGCAATTCAAGGAAGTCTTTTACGAGAAATACTTTAGCACCACTGTCCAGAACGCTAAGAAGGCTGAGTTTTTGAGCTTGAAGCAGACTGGGTCTGTGGCAGAGTACAACAGACAATTTGAGTCTCTGTCAAGGTTTGCTGGATACCTCGTTCATAGGAATGAGGACAAAGTGTTTCAATACCTGCAAGGTCTAAAGCCAGAAATTTACAGAGGAGTAAAGTATTCAGGCATCAAAGGCTTGTCATTCAGTGAAGTAGTGTCTACTGCATTGGAGGCAGAAGAAGCTGAAATGAAGTGTGCTGGACCAAAGGAAGCCCCGCGAAAGTTCTTTCAGCCCCACCAGCAGAGAGGGATAAAGAGGCCTGCTGAAGGCCAGGGTAGTCAGGGTACTGGAAAGAAGGTACCTGATGCCAAGAAGTTTCCTCAGTGCATGAAATGCATGAAGAGCCACCTGGGCGAGTGTAAGTTTGGGACTGGTAAGTGTTATAACTGTGAGGAGTTTGGACATTCGCTTAAGGATTGCCCGAAGCCCAGAGTCCTTCGATGTTTCAACTGTAATAAGACTGGCCACGTCATCAGAGACTGCCCAACGTTGAAGAGTGGCCCTGCTAAGATAAACCGAGAATATTTTCCATGATGGAGTCGGGCGAAGAGGATCAGCCCGCTGTTGTGTCAGGTACTATATTGGTTAATTCTATGCCTGCTTTTACCTTGCTAGATTCAGGAGCAACCCATTCTTTTGTTGCGTCTGCTTTTGCTGATAAGTTAGAAGTACAATCCACACCTTCTAGGCATGTATTCAATGTTGCTTTACCCTCTGGTGAACATTTACATTCCAACCAAGTGTTGCATGATTGCATGGTATTAGTAGGGGACAAAAATCTATCTGCTGATTTAATTGTTATGGATATAATGGGATTTGATGTAATCTTAGGAATGGATTGGTTGTTCAAACACCACGCCATAATTGATTGTAGGACTGGGATAGTTAGTTTCCAACCCCCTGGTGGTTTGAAACATACCTTCCAAGCTTCAGAGAAGAGTAAAGAAATGTCTGTTATGACTTCTTTAAATTTTAGACCTTCACCATGCAAGGAGTACTTGTGCTTCTTGGCATGTGTTCTAGATACACAACTTGTAGGTAAGGCAACTCCTCAAAATATCCTTGTTGTCCAAGACTTCCCTGAAGTGTTCTAGATGACCTTCCCGGTTTGCCACCAGATAGAGAAATTGAGTTTGTTGTAGATGTCTACCCTGGAGCTGAACCTGTGTCTAAAAATCCCTATAGGTTAGCACCTGCAGAACTCAAGGAATTAAAAGAGCAGTTGGAAGAGTTGTTAGAGAAAGGGTTCATACGCCCGAGCTTTTCACCGTGGGGTGCACCTGTCCTTTTTGTCAAAAAGAAGGATGGATCAATGCGCATGTGCATCGATTATAGAGAACTGAATAAGTTAACTGTTAAGAACAAGTATCCCCTGCCTAGGATTGATGATTTATTTGACCAGCTCAATGGTGCAAGAGTTTTCTCTAAGATTGATCTGAGGTCAGGTTTATTATCAGTTGAAGGTTAAATCTGAAGATATCCCAAAGACTGCCTTTCGCACAAGGTATGGGCATTATGAGTTTTTGGTTATGTCTTTTGGTTTGACAAATGCACCAGCAGCATTCATGGACCTTATGAACAGAGTGTTTCATGAGTATTTGGACAAGTTTGTCATTGTATTTATAGATGACATTCTAATCTATTCCAAAACCAAGGAGGAGCATGCAGAACACTTAAACTTAGTGTTAGGATTACTGAAACAGCACCAATTATACGCCAAGTTTTCTAAGTGTGAATTTTGGTTGGACCAAGTTCACTTTTAGGACATGTCATTTCTGGAAATGGATTATCTGTTGATCCAGCTAAGGTTCAAGCAGTTAGGGAATGGCCCCAACCGAAGAATGCCACCGATATCAGAAGTTTTCTTGGACTAGCAGGATACTATAGAAAGTTCATTGAAGGATTTTCAAAGATTGCTACACCTCTCACTAAGTTGACTAGGAAGAATGTAAAGTACACATGGACCGATGAATGTGAACTTAGTTTCCAAACTTTGAAACAGAAACTGACCAATGCTCCTATTTTAACCCTTCCAGTTGAAGGTGGTAAGTATAGTATTTACTGTGATGCATCCAAGATTGGTCTTGGTTGTGTGTTGATGCAAGATGGAAAGGTAATAGCCTATGCTTCTAGACAGTTGAAAACTCATGAGAAGAATTACCCTACACATGACTTAGAATTAGCTGCTGTGGTATTTGCACTTAAAATTTGGAGACATTATTTGTATGGACAATCTTGTGAAATATTTTCCGACCATAAGAGCCTGAAGTACATTTTCACACAGAAGGAACTAAACATGAGGCAACGTAGATGGTTGGAATTTGTAAAAGACTATGACTTTGAGATTAAGTACCATCCCGGTAAGGCGAATGTAGTAGCTGATGCTTTGAGCAGAGTGACAACATCAGTTTCAGCATTGATACTTGACTTACCATTAGCCTTAGAATCTGAATTCCTAAAGTTTAATCTAGAGGCAGTATCCAATGTAACAGCTATACTTTCGGCCATGACCTTAAGACCTACAATTCTTGAGAAAATAAGGGAAGCTCAGTCAAATGATGATGAATGCAGCAAGTACAAGTCAAGTATGGATTCTGCGGACAATTTAGACTTAACTGTTCTTCCGATGGGATTCTTAAGTTTAGAAACAGATGGTTTGTTCCTGCCATTATGGAACTTCGGAATGAGATTCTTTCTGAGGCTCATTCTTCTAGATTCTCAGTTCACCCTGGGAGTACGAAGATGTATAAGGACCTTAAACAGCATTACTGGTGGCCAGGTATGAAAAGAAGTGTGGCAGAACATGTTGGATCATGTTTGTGTTGTCAGCAGATTAAAGCCGAGCATCAGAGACCCTCAGGAACATTACAACCTTTACCAGTTCCTGAATGGAAATGGGAACAAATAACCATGGATTTTGTTGTGGGACTACCTAGGACAACTAAAGGACATGATGCAATTTGGGTGATAGTTGACCGTTTGACCAAATCATCCCATTTTCTGCCCATGAAGACGACATACTCGATGGATCAACTTGCTGAGTTGTATGTTCAGGAAGTTGTTAGATTGCATGGAGTTCCAAGCACCATAGTTTCGGACCGAGATGCTAGATTTACATCTAAGTTTTGGAAGAGTTTGCACAAGGCAATGGGGGACTCAGCTTAGTTTTAGTACAGCTTTCCACCCTCAAACAGATGGACAATCAGAAAGAACCATCCAAACATTAGAGGATATGCTCCGGGCATGTGTTTTGGATTTTCAAGGTTCTTGGAGCAAGTATTTGCCCTTGGTGGAATTTTCTTATAACAACAGTTTTCAGGCAACAATAGGAATGGCACCGTATGAAGCATTATATGGACGAAAATGTAGATCACCTTTGTACTGGGATGAAGTTGGTGAAGCACAGTTACTTGGTCCTGATGTTGTGCAGCAAACTGTTGAGAAGGTTGCTCTCATCCGTCAGAGGATCTTAACAGCTCAAAGTCGACAGAAAAGTTATGCTGACAGAAGACGCAGAGAGTTAGAGTTTGAAGTTGGTAGTGAGGTTTTTCTTAAGGTATCACCATTCAAAGGAGTTGTAAGATTTGGGAAGAGAGGGAAGCTTAACCCAAGATATGTTGGTCCTTTCTCAATCTTGAGGAGGATTGGGAAATCAGCATATGAACTGCAATTGCCAGACTCTATGGAAGGAATCCACAATGTGTTCCATATTTCTATGCTTAAGAAGTGCTTAAGGGATCCATCTCAGATTGTGGAACAACAGAACATTGAAATTCAACCCACACTGACCTATGAGGTGAGACTAGTAAAAATCTTGGATTATGCAGTGAAGGTATTACGCAACAAGGAAGTTCCACTAGTAAAAGTCTTATGGCATAATCAGAATATAGAGGAGACAACATGGGAACGCCAGCAAGACATGATGGACCAGCATCCAAGATTGTTCAGGTACTGAATTTTGAGGACAAAATTCTTTTAAGGAGGGTAGATTGTAACACCCGGTTTATTAGAATTAAAATAATCTATTAATCTTCTAAGTGTGAATTTTATAGAATGAAATTAGGGGTAAAATCAATTAGGTTAATGAGTAACTAAGTGAGGGCATAAGGGTAATTGTCAATTTTTGCAAATGGATAACGTATTTAAGGAAAGAGTAAATGAGGTATAGCCGTCATACTCATTTCACTCTCGGTTTTCAGCTCAACCCAGCAGAGCTCTCTAGGCGATTTCCTCACCGATTCCTCCAACCCAGGTGAACAAACCCCCGAAGTAGCTCTTAACCGAGCATTTGCAAGGAATCCAGGTAAGTAAAGTATTGCTTGTGCCTTCGGGCCTACATCACAAAACAGTAGGTTTATGTATGCTTGAATATTTCTATTGTCCATGCATCATGTTTTTGTTAAAAGTTACGAAAATGAATTTCATGTAAGGAATGGTAAGGTATGAACTGTATGCGACAGACAAACTATTAAGGGAACTAATCCACCCCTTAACTTATGAAGGGATTTAGACATTGGGAGAATTGATCCCACTCCCAAGGGAACCATGGGATCAGATCAGCTGTTAAGGGAATTCATCCGCCCCTTAATTGAGTATGAGGATGTAGACATTGGGAGAATTGATCCCACTCCCAAGGGAACCATGGGATCTGATCATGATATGAACGAATATGTATGCCACTGAGAGGAGAAAATAGAAACTGCATATTTAGGAGTTTAAGCTCAGCATTTTATTTCATTCATATACTGCTTTACTTACTTAGCATTAGGCTAATAGATGAGTTTTGTGATGTAGGTGAAGAAGTGTTAGCAGGTGTGTCTCCTGATCATGTTGAGGAATAGTGGACGTTGGAGGAGTGCATTCAGGCCTCGACATGGTAACTGATGGGGCGGTTTAGCATGTTGTTTACAGATGTAGAGGTTTAGTGGATAATGATTTAAATTGAGTATATGGAGTTTTTTTTTTAGTAAAGGAGATTACAGCTGCTTGACTTCGTTTTCGAGAATTTCTGATTTTCATGTTCTTACTGATTTTGATCAATACAATGACTTGGAGTGTCATGAATGGATTTTTGGTAAAATGTTTTAAGTCTGTTAGATAGTCGAATCTTTCTCGGGTTATAGACAAGTTGTTTAGTCCATTGGTGGGAATTGAATAATTTTGTATCAGTGGATGTGTGTAGAGGTTTATTGCGTTCTGTTGAAAGGAATTGTGTTGATGTCTATCGGAAGAGGGAAGTCTACCGGTAGATGTCTCATGTTTGTCTTCCGGCTGACGTCATCGGAAGAGTAAAGCATTTGTCTTCCGGCTGACGTCATCGGCAGAAGAAGTGTAATGGAAGTCGGGTGAGTATGTCTTCCGGCTGACGTCGTCGGAAGAGGAAAGCATTTGTCTTCCGGCTGACGTCATCGGCAGAAGAAGTGTAAGGGAAGTCGGGTGAGTATGTCTTCCGGCTGACGTCATCGGAAGAGGAAAGTAATTGTCTTCCGGCTGACGTCATCGGAAGAGGAAATAGGTATTTTGTCGTTTACTGACCGGAAGAGGGAATGGGTGTTTCGTCGTTTTCGGTTGATGCCGCTGACGTCACCGGAAAACGAAATAGGTGATTTGTCGTTTTGTCACTGATGAAGTCTTCGGTTTTCTATTTCTGCTTCTTTCGTTGACCTTGTCGTCGGCAGATGACTTCAACACTTCCGTTAATCACCCCAACAGTATATTCTACAGTTCGACTAACTTCATAGTTGTTTAAATGATTTTCCGCTGCAAAGTTTTCAAATGTTTTGAATGTGTAGAAAATGTCAAATTTTGACTGTCGAATGAAGTTTTAAAATTTATCCGAAAATTTCTTAGTCATGGTCAAGTAATGAGTAGCGACCCGGGTTCAGATAATTCGGGGCGTTACAAACAGGATGCCAGTCATCGTCCACGCTGAACCGTACATTACATTACAGATTTTATCTTACTTACTTCAAAACCAGTGCTGAAAACATTTGCATGATTTTACAGGAAAACGTGTATGCATGAATAAGTGTGATACTTAAACTTAACATTCACAGATGACAGAATGATATAACAGGAAAACGGAATATAGTGGAGACGTGTTTAACTTAAAGCATAACCTAAAACCTGTCTACCCAAACCATACCTAGTGCCTCCAAGTTGTAGGGCCTTAAGGGCCAACGTAGATGCATGAACTTACCTGTTTGCTGTAGAGTTGATGTTCTTGATCGTCTCGGAAATGCACGAACCTATAACATGCAACATTACTTACTTGTCGTCCTTAGAAATCGAGGTACCTGAATCCTACTCTGTTACCTTGCTCGACCTATAACAGGATAATTTCACATCAATCTCTATAACTCATATTCGCCATATAATTCCTAATCTCTTATCCAAAATCAATACATTCCATCAACTACAACGTTGAACATCAAAATTCCACAATTACATTTCATGGCAATAAACATCAATTCATTATCACACACTTGTAAAATTGTCGATTCCAGTTTCGGCAATTCAATTTCAATAAATCCAAGTACTTCTAAATACAATTTCGCAATCAAGTTCAATCTAAACGTCTCAATGCACTAGTTTTAATAACAACTATTCCAAATTTTCCAAACTTCAACCCATTTACCAATTCCTTTACATTTCAACCATATACATTCATTTACACATAAATAAACATCATGAAAAGGACAAATTTCAGCAATCAAGATCCAACAGTTTTGGGCCTCCTTGTTCAACAAACGAAACTTCTCCAACTCTAACCAATGCCATAACCAAACCCGGATTTGGCTTACAATTTTGAGCAAACTTTCTAAAATTTGTAACTTTCTCTACAAATATCGAAATGACATGATTCCAAAGGCTACAACCTCTTTAAAGTGTCTATTTTCATCCAACATAGACCATTTATCAAAAACTAATCACAACAAGTGGCAGAATTTCCAAAACCGAAACTGCCCAGATTACATCTTTACAGTTTTTATCTTAACTTCGAAAATTCATAACAAATTGTATATTCATCCAAATTTGATAATTCTAATGCCTATGAAATCCTTAAGATGTCTACTTTCATATGACATAATCCATTTAACAAAAAAAATACAATAAATAGGCCGAAAATCCTTAGAACCGAACTGCCCTGTATTTTAACCTTAGGTTTTCTTAACATTTTCAATTAATCCCATTTTCTTTTCGTATAAATCAACAACAAATCATCTATAAACCCATTACACATCATTAATCGACCAATCTATAAACAACCCAACTAACAATCACCCAAAACATACCTTGGAGCAAAGAGAAGAAAAGTGGGTTTCTTCGACTTTAAATGCTAGAGAGGAGAGGAAAGGTTTTTCCCCATGTTTCTCTTCTTTAAAACTCCAACTAGAAGAGGAAAGAGGAGGGTTGTTTCTTCTTGGGAGGGGAAAGAACAAGAAAGGGAAAGTGAGAACGTAGGAGAGAGAGGGATCTTTTCTTTCTTCTTTTATTATAATTTTTTATTAAGGAAAAAGCATGAAGCTTCATGGGGAAGCCTTGAGGTGGCAACTTCTAATTGGTTCAAGCCAACCAACCTCATTTCTATTCCCAATTTGTCCTCCCCTAAAATCCAAGTAACTAGTTAGCCCATTTGCTTGGCTCATTGTTCAATTGGTCACATATTTCCACAATCTTGACTTACATCCATAAATAATACCCTCTATTCCTCAAATAGATGACAATGTCTCAAAATACTAAGCACATATTTAGAAATCGCAAAACACAAAATTCTCAGGTGTTACAGAAAGACATCTTACAAACAAGATGAAATCACAGCAAGTATTCTTTGCACATGAAAGCACGGAAAGAGTTAATAGAATCGTGTTGAAGAGATCACCTCATCGTATTGAGAAGAACAAAAGATCGTATTGAAGTTAAAACGAATATCGATTTACATTAGAAAACTTATCGACAAGTCCTTAGTTATTTGAAAGCAAATACAAATTTAGCCAATCATTTGGCTCTGATACCAGAAGGGGGGAAGCGAGGGAAGAAGAAGTATAAGAAAATACTTACTTGTTTATTCACAGTAGTTGTATCATACAAAGAGGGAGAGAGAGAGCAATCAGAGCTAGAGTTTTTACAAGGAGAGAAGGCAAAACTCTAAAAAACTTGAATTGAAAAGCAAACTACACTCCCTTATATAGCCACGGGAGTTACAAAAGCTAAATTAAAAAAGTAGACACAATAATAAAAGTAGATTCCCACATAGTGTAAGGTGGGACCTAGTCTAGTTACAAACAAAACTCTTTATAGGAGAGTGCTAAGATGCTTCCTTTAATAAAATAGTAGGGGCCACCTTGTCTATCGGATAAGGATCAAATAATACCCATATTGGATAAACCCTTAGTAGGGGCCACCTTGTCTATCGGATAAGGATCAAATAATACCCATATTGGATAAACCCTTAGTTCTTTCCCGTTTTAATTTCTTCAAATAGTTTAGCACCATAAGCTTCTTTGCCATAGCGAATAAAATCGGTATGATAAGTTTCTCCATATCTTCGGCTCCAGTAAGGTAAAACTTTATCTGGTGGAGAATGACTCATAGATGTAGATTTATAAAGTTTCTTATTTTCTGCTATACAGAAGTTGCAAGGGCAGCCCGGTCTATAGGTTATATAGGCGCCAAAAGATTCAAATTCTCGATGAGGAATTTTATATGCATTCATATATCTTTCATGAAAATTATAATTTCTATAATATCTCTGCCACCAAGGCTGAATAATAATATGACGAATATTTCGCTTGGAAATAGGAAAGTCCAGAATGCCTGTCAATAGGATCCATATAAGTGTATTCATATCAGGATATAATCGAGAAATAGTAGCATGAATATAATCAATATTTATTAGTCTCATAACGAGCCCACTATTTTATATAAAAGTTCTTTTTATATCTGATAGATAACTCATAAAAATTTAACCATATCGGAAATAGCTCTTGCCTAAATAGAGATAACTCGTAAGAGTGCTCTATCCACCACCATATGTATAATCCCAATAATAATATCAGGCTTTAGATAACTTGTAAGAGTGCTCTATCCACCATATGTATAATCCCAATAATATCGGAGCGGAATCAAATAATAAGTCTTTTCCATAAAAGGGAAATAATAGTGTATGACCCATATGTTTTTGCGATCAAATAATAAGTCTTTTCCATAAAAGGGAAATAATATTGTATGACCCATATGTTTTTGCGAATATAACCAACATACTTGGTTTTGCGAATATAACCAACATACTTGGCTTTTGCCTGCGAATATAACCAACATACTTGGTTATATTCGCATATAACCAACATACTTGGCTTTTGCAAATACTTGGCTTTTACCCCTTCTTTTAAAGGGATTATGCATTCTGTAAGAATTCTCGTGTTAAAAAATCAGGAAGAGAGTTACTTGCTCCCTTAATATATTAATAGAGAAATCATAAACAGATAATTCTGCTTGCCATCGAGCGAATATTTGTTTTGAAACAAGATTTTTAATATCTTTTTCTAATATATCTTTAGCAGATGAGCAATCAATTCGAATTAAAAATGATTGATTTAATAAATCATCCTGAAATTTGGAAATACATTTAATAAGAGATAAAATTTCTTTTTTAACAGTAGAATAATTTAATTGAACTGGTTTCCATAGACCAGAAGTAAATCTAATCAAATCTTCAATATTTGTATTAGGATTTAATTGTTTAAGAATGCCACCATAACCAATATTAGAAGCATCTGTTTCAACAATTTTTTTCCAAACTGGATTAGATAAATTTAAACAGGGTAAACTAATAGCTTTTTGTTTTAAAATAATAATAGCTTGAGTATGTTCTTCACTCCATGGTTTAGGATTTTTTCTTAATCTTTGATATAAAATAGCTGTGTCTTGAGCTAAATTTTTATAAAAATCTCCTAAATAATTTAAACTACCTAAAAATCTTTGTAGTTGTTTTTTGTCTGTAATTTCATTAGGAAATTTAGATGCAAATTCTATACATCTATTTATAGGAATAATAGTACCTTGATTAATGTTATGTCCTAGAAATCTAACTGTTGTTTGAAATAATTTCATTTTAGGAGCAGATAAGACTAGTCCATTATATTTAATAGTTTCTTTAATAATTTGTAAATGTTTTATATGTTGATCTAGAGATTCTGAAAATACTAAAACATCATCAATATAAACGATACAAAATTTAGAATGAATTTTAAATATTTCATTCATAATATTTTGAAACTCAGAGGGAGTATTTTTCAAGCCAAATGGCATAACATTCCATTCATAATGTCCTAAGGGGACTACAAATGCAGTTTTATACCTATCCTTTTCTGCTACTTGAATTTGCCAATAACCTGATTTTAAATCAAATTTAGAAAATATTAAGGCAGACTGAAGTCGGTCTAATAAATCTTTTTTATTAGGAATAGGATACCTAATCCATTGTAAGGCATCATTTAAAGGTTTATAATTTATAACTAGTCTAGGAACACCTCTTTCCTTTTCGGCTGCATTATTAACATAAAATGCAGTACAACTCCAAGGTGATATATATATACACACACATTTAATATTACGTTATTTGTGATTTTACTGTTGGACATGTTTGTTTGTTAGTCTATTTGTTTTGCATCTGACTATTTAATATTATTTTAAATCTTCTGTTGCAAAATTTACTATGATCTGTCGATGGTCTGAAGGTTCAGTCCTTTCTCAAGTTGAATCGTTCTCCGCTTCCGTCGCGAGTCCATTTTGAGTCGTGGCAGACTCACTATTGTATGAAGTCGAGGCAATCAAATCTGTTTTAAAAAAATAGTTTCAATTGGGTTGCGGCGCTGCTCTAAGTAAACCGCGACACTTATAGTGATATTCGCAGTACTTAGGATTTATTTAGGCTGACCATGCTTGCCTAACCCGATCTATTGCTAAAGCTGAGTCAAATAGCTATTGTTCTTAGGCATATGTGATAGTCGATGGAATAAGTAATTTTTTGAGCAAGACAACTCTTAATCTTTGGGTCATAAGAAAAACACTCTTTCCATTATAAAATCCTTCAAATATTTCATTTATTTTTTTTTGCACGTGATGATAACTTTAACTCACCATTGTTATCTTAACTCGTTCGATTGTACGCCCAAACAATTCTGCACTATATTTCAAACACAGATCTTGTTAACTATCATTTAGTATTCAAAATCGAAGTTGATATTGAAGGAGTTGATGTAACCACAATAAGTTAAAATGACCGCCGCAAACGTCAAAAATATAAAATATTTGACGAATTTATCAGGGCATAGGTCATTTTTCTGACAAACAAAAGCACAAGGGCAATTTAGCTAAATTATTTAAATTATCAGTTGTCTCTAACTTTTAAAAGAATAAGGCCGAGTAGGACGATCTAAGAGGCCTTGGCCGGACTTTTATCTTGGTTTAGACTGGCCATAACCAAAGGTAAGGATCCTTAGTCTGTTCGGTCGACCTTTGTCTACTGAACCATCCTTTAATAAATTGTTCATTTGAATGAGCCACACCCTTGTAAATGAGGAGATAGCTAGGGCCTTTGATGGGGCCTCGACCGACCAGTGTAACTGATTTTGCTCAAATTCTTTTTGTAACATGTTCATTGTCATTGCGACCTCGAAAATGGAGTGCTGCATAGTTGTGCAATGTAAGAACCTGAATCCCCATGATGGTATCAAAATTAAAGATGAGACAATAAGAAGAAAAAAGGGGGTTGTATTAATCCAAAATACCTTCTATAAAGTTCCACCCACTACAAAGTATAGACAGAAAGACCAAATCCAAAGCAAATTTCTATACTTCGGAACCCCCACATTTTCTTTCCTTTCCTCTACAGGAAAGGATGACCTAATCCGTTAGACAAAGGACTTAGTTCTATCAGTTATGTTACAGACTTCCTGATTTACAGTAAAAGAAAAAATGATGGAAAACAGAAATACACCATCATCATTTACGCCTAACCTAAACTAAGCTACTTCCTGCTGGTTAGAAGGATCCTAAAACTAAGGTCAACTAAGACTACTGAAGTAAAACATGAAAACAACATCCTGATGAAGTGTCTAAACTTCCAGGGTCTCCCATTGATATCGTCCGGCAAGAGGAATATCATTCACAGGATCAAAGTTGTACCTGATTGAAAAAACAAAAGTTATACGATACTGTGAAGGATACTCGAGTTTTAAAATTCAGACAATTAAAATAACATACTTCTCAATGAATTGTCTGCGCTGTATTTCTTCAGCTTGAGTAAAGAAGTCATCTATTTCCTCTGCTGTTGGCATGCGTAAATTTGCCGATACATGTTGATGTTCTCTACCGATTGCTTCTGTCGTAAAGGTTGGCCTGGTTGTAGAACTAGGTGTTCTAATTACATATGGGTCCTTTATCAAATTGCAAGGTGTCAATTCCCTCATGCTCCTGGCACAAAGGACCATACACGTTAAACACAATTAAGGACAATGATAAACATCAACAGCAATTGAAACTACAAATATCCTCTTCTTACAACTTTGCCTTTTCAAAACAGCTACATCCTCATATTGATGAAACAAAAAAAAGAAAAAAGAAAAAAAAAACATGTTCTATAAACTATTATGTCAAAGAATCACCTACTTCTACGTTGAGCAGCTAAAGCACAACATTTACCACAAGCTACAATTTTAAAAACATTTTCTGCGATAATATCTTTGAAACACCAAGCAGTTAACTTTTGGGAATAAAGACATAAACAGTCCCTCTGTTTACCCTTTGAAATGCAAATAAACTATTATTAGTTATTAGCTACAAACACAAAGAACCCAGGGCAACAAGAAAACTTCTCCAATTTTCAACAGATAATCAAACTTGAGAATTCATTGGCTATTTATCCGGAAATGGCAAAACTGTAGAAAATACAGCCCAAACATGTCCGTGCACCCAACGGACATGCATTCACACGATCTAAAAAAACATTTCTCTAATACCACAGACTTAAGATATAATTAGATGATTTACTAAAAAATGAATCGGCCAGAAATACAAAACAGATCAGTATTTCACAAATTTCTGCAGAAGTACCAAACAATTGGCTGACAAAATGAACATTCATACTTTATCAACAATATTTTTCTAATGCTGGTGTTCTTCTGGTTGAAATACTAATTTTTTTTTTTTTTTTTTTTTTTTTTTTTTTTGCATTTCACTATATCTTTTGTAACAAAACAGATGGAATTATTTTTAAATGTTAAAAAAGGGAAATCGATGTGATGGACAAATTTCAAGAAGAAATTAGATTACAACACAAGACATATGTCGAGGATAGAATTGCAGAAGAAAAATATGAGTTAATAACATAGGCGAAATTTTTTTTCATCGAAAAACAATATTTTAAAAAATTTCTAAGATTCTTGTCAACGAAAACCTAATTTAAGGTAAGGAGAACATAAACATAAAATTCAATAAAAAAAAGTTCAAAAAGAAAAAAGAAAACACACCTCTCTCTATGCTCAAAATCCAGAACATTTTCTCCAAATGAAGCTTCTTCAACCCCCAAATCATTATCATCTTTGTTCTCACAATCGTCACAAACTCCTATAGTCGTCTCCTCATGTTTACGATAATTCTGGACGTTCGCAAGGTTATCAGAGATCGAACTATTCGAACCAGAGACCGTCAAACCCGTCCTCAACCTCGAAACAGCCTTCGAGCTAGGATTTAGCACGCAGCTATGTTTCAGCGTCTGCTTGACCAGCGGCTTCTTTAGACGGCGGTTACGGAGCTGGAGGTAGGAACCGGATGTCGGAGAGCCCGGCGGAGAAGAAAGGGATTGTTGAAGCCGCTTAAGAGCTAGAGTCTTAGCACGAGTTAAGACCCCGAGGGAAGATTGAGAGACCTCCATAACAGCGAGTTGGGCTTCGTTCTTGGCTTTTTCCATGTACTTTTCCATAAATGCTCACCAAAGCAAGTTCATGAAGAGAGAGAGAGGAGGAGGTGATGGATATGAAGAGGCTGAAGGAAGACTGGAAGAGGAGAGAGGTGGTGATTGCAGTGGCGGGGTCGGAGAAGGAAATAGGTAGGGTTTGGGTGGGGGTAATCTGAAATCTCACCCACTGTACTTCCAATTTCTCTTTCTATCGTCTCCTTTCCAAATTTCTCTTTATATCTCTAAACCTAAACTGCATTATTTTCTAGAGTTTTTTTTTACTAAACATAAATATTGTCTTTCGAAATAAATATTTACATTTTTAATTATTTATTTATAAGTCATCATATAATATTTAAATATAAAAAAATTCAAATTTAGAGTTAATTCAATTAAAAAAACCATATATGCATTAAATAATAAAGAATAATATTACATTTATATAATTTTAATCTCTAAACATACTTGATAACTTAAAATAATAATTTATACAATTATAATATAATTAATATAATAACTTAATTAATTTATAAGTTATTATATCAATTATTTTTAATACGTATCAAATAAAATCTTACTAAAAACAAGAGAAATGGAAGAAGAGAGAGAGAAAGAGAAATGGAGATGTCATTGGATACCCTTTTAGCGGTGGGTAAAGTGGAAAGCACAATTCCGTAATGCATGTCCTCCTTTATTTAATTATTCTCACTCTCATTTCCCATAATCGTGCCTACTACGCGCCTCAGCTAATCCCATTTTTTATTATTTATTAGCAACTGATGGAGTTTAATTAATATCAAAGTTTAAAAGGTAAAATCCAAAAAATAGACTCAACTATTGGAAGAGTTCAAAAAATAGATTGAAATTTTTTTTTTTTGTTGAAAAATGACTTAAACTATCGAAAACATCCAAAAAATGGCCTCCCAACAAACCGATATGCCCCGCGTTCAAATTTCTGAAGGGAGAACGGTTTATCGCGTTTTGAGAACGACAAACCGTTCTCCCTTCAGAAATTTGAACACGAAGAAAAACCTTTATAAATTATTTTAAAAAAATACCAAACAATATTCAATTTATTTGAAATTTTAATCACATGTTCACCACATCATGGAAAGATAATATTAAAAATTTCGTGATTTTATAACACTTGTATGAGTTATTATAATTTGTTTTATAAAATAAATATCTAAAATTATAATATATCGTACAAGTATTCTAAAATCACGAAAATTTTCAAACTATCTTTCAATAATGTGCTGAATACGTAGTAAAAATTTCAAGTAAATTGAATATCATTTAGTATTTCTTTTAAATTAATTTTTAAAGTGAAGAGTAAGCTTAATAAATTAATTTTCGCTGTTTGCCGTGTCTTGGACGCGGCAAACCTTGCTCCATCAGAAAGGTTTCCGCGGGAATGGCCCTGCGAAAAACGAAAAGCGAAGACATATCGGAGGATAAACAGTTTGCTAAGAAGTTATTTTTGGACGTTTTCAATAGTTTAAGCTGATTTTTAGCTGAAAAAAAAAAAGTTGAATTTATTTTTTGAACTATAGTTGAGTCTATTTTTTGAATTTTATCTCAGTTTTAATTATATTTAAATCACTAAAACAATTATCTGTTTAAATGTCAGAAGATGAGAGAGGAGTGGGAGAGTGTTCTTAAAAAGTAGAGCATATTCAGGGGGTCCCCACATCTGAGTTGGACTGGAGTGGTTTAAAATGAAAGGTTGATCGTCATAAACCCCAACTACATCTGTCGCAGCTGAGCCTCTTATACAAACCCCACTAATTTCATGACCTCATCAAATATAGTCTTCCTTTTTTTTTCAGGTTTGGACAACTTCCTCCAGTTCTCTCACAACAACCAAATTAACCTTACATTTACCTTCTAACTTTAGAAACTATAAAAGATCTTTTACCAAAGTTTAAAGATAAATGCATGATAACTTTTTTTCTACTCATTTTACAACTCTAAGTGAGAGAAAAATGAGAATTTATTGAAAAAATTTCATATTTTCAAATGACATACGTAATTTTTATGAATTATTTCGTAAAAAATTATAATAAATTGTAAAAGTCTAAAAAAATTAAAAAAATTTCAGATTATCTTTCCATGATACGATGAATATGTGATAAAAGTTTTAAACAAATATATTTTAAACGTCAATTCGTTAATCACCTCGTATTTTAAGATTTAACGTGCATATTACTTTATGATAAATCACTCTCAGGAGTACTTGAATATCACCCTAACCGTACATCAAAAAAAAAAAGGGGGGGGAATCAAAGTCAAAGAAAGATAGGGTGGGGGAGGGACACGTGAAGAAGCACGTGCAATTACAGAAGAAGTGAATTCACAGATCCCAATACAATAAATCAAAGTACGTGCAACTCCTGCAGTCTGCTCTGATCTTCCTCTTTTCATTGAATAAAAACAACGCCAAGTGTGTGGTCAGCTCGTGGCTTCCAGTTCCCTCTTCATCACTGACCCTCACTCTGCCCTCTGCATATCTTCACCCACAAAGCATCAAATAACCAAATTTTGTTTGCTTCAAACTAAATGTTTTGACATAACACCCATAATGAATTTGATTCTCTTCGTTTTTTTGTTCAAAACTTCATTCATAGTTGGATAAATATTTATGGAAGCAATAGTCGGATGGTGTTTAAAATTATACATTGATTTATCGAACCAAATATACTTGTATTTTGAAAGCATTCCATTTTCTTAGTTTAGAATATCTATTAAATCTTCTACTAATGCATAGTTAATTGTGTGGACCAATAGGGCTTACTAGTCTTGATCCTAACATAAAAAAACTGCTACTACATTTTGCTAGAGAATAAAATCAATATATTGATCATGCAACTTGTTCATTATATCATTTTTGAAGAAGGTTCTTAATTATTGAATCTTTGTTTACATATCGAAAAAAATAATACATGGAGTCGAGTTTCAATCTCTTCTGTGATGACCTGAAAGGGAGCTATGGTGAACAGTTCTACCCGAGAAAAGATTATATTGTCCAACCCAAAGTAGGAATTAACCCGTTTACAAGGGAAGTGTTAGAAAGTGAAATAACATAAAAAGTCAGACCAAAAACAATTTGGCTTTGACACTAAGATCACAGTTAGTATAACAATATAGTTCAAATATAAATTGTGTCAAATAAAAAAAATGTTTCACCAACGGAGAACTCTCAACGAAATAAAATAAAGTCTAAAATAATGTCAAGCTCAACCTTGCATTGGCTAATTCAAGTCTCCCCGGCTATAACCCGAAAGAGAAAGTCAATTATGTTGAATTGATTAAGCTCAATAAGGACTCTAAATATTATATCGAGTATTTAAAAAAAAAAAATGTAAGGTTGCATGAGATAAAAACGTTATCTAAAAAATGGTTATGAAGAACCAAAGCTATATAGCCCGTGCGGCGTGCGTATGGTAAAAGCATACATTAGCATGTTATAAACAGAATATTCATGATCAATAACAATTAGCTTGTTGTATTTATAAAGAAAGAGTAGATTAGAACCTGGTTACCACCCAATAACCAGGAGAGTTGAATAGGTTGGATGAAAAACGCAAGAATGGAACATATTTCCACTCCAACTTAGCTCACCAATACATTCTCCGGAGGCTAATGACCAGACTCTTACAGAATCTTGACTGACAGATGCCAAACAAACAATCTCCTTTTGCATTCCAACAAAGACAATTCACCTCTGTCGAGAGAACCTGTAAACATAAATCAATATTCAGATTAAGATTTAGAGCACAAACTAAACATCTTCAACGCACCCCTCTGCCCAGTAGAGAGGGGAAATAGAAGACAGAGTGAGATAACTAGCCTTGAAACACGAGTTGGAGAGAACTGATTGATGTTCCAATCGCTAATTTCATTATTCGCGCCGCAAGAACAGAAAAGATCATTCTTTTTGGGATGGAAATCAAGAGATAAAACATGGGAAGTATGCCCAGCATAAGTCTGTAAACAATAGTTTGGCTGCAAGAACAATTTAAACTAGCATCTAAGTTGAGCTTCTTAAAATATTTCTTTGTTTTTATTTCTTTAGTTGAGAAATAGACAGTACATTTACTTCAAGTAACAGGATTAGCTTAACCAGAACTAAGATTGTTTTCCAACAAGGTGAACAGTTGTGTCATACGAAGACGTAGCTAGATGGGTTGAATTTGGTCTGAATCAAACATGAGTAATTATAAGATTGTGGTCTTCTGACGTGATTTCAGATTGCATTGTCTCCATATTCCAAAGAACTATTAGCATAACTATTCAATTCTAGATAGTTTTGTTATTCTAGTTAGCTCTGTTTAGTTACAACTGTAGCTTATGTCTTTTCATTCATTAATTGTTAGCTGTATATTTGTAATACCTGTTGTAGTGAAATCATTGTGTTGTTGCTGCCATTCTCTTGTTTCTCCCTATTCTTCATCTCTGGCGATCTACAAGATCCTCACCACTGAAATCTCAACGTGGTATCAGAGCTAGTATTTGGATGGCATCGTCGAGCTCAACAGTTCCCTCTTCCCCCTCCCTCTGTTTCCGTCCATGAACTAAACGCTCACTGTCAAGCTAGATACCCGGAACTATTTGGTGTGGAAAGCTCAACTCCTCCATGTTGTTACTGCTAACGGAATCCGTCATATCTTGGACGGTTCCTCTCCTCAACCTCCCAAGTTTCTGGACTCCACCTCGAGCCAAATAAATCCCAAATTCACTCTGTGGAACAGATACAATAGCTTCATCATCAGCTGGCTATTCTCCTCCCTCTCCGAAGAATTTATTCCTCAAATTGTTGCTCTTACCTCTGCGAGTGAAATCTGGATGGCACTCGCAAAAATCTTCGCGTCGTCTTCTCTGGCGCGCATCAGCGAGCTTCGCACTCAGCTCCAATCTCTCACCAAAGATGGCCTCTCGGCCGCTGCGTACATCCAGAAACTCACCGACATTTGCAACACGCTCGCGGCCATCAGCGAATCTGTTTCTCCCAAAGATAAAATGTTGTATTTCCTCGGAGGCCTCGGCTCGGAGTATAACCCCTTCGTCACTGCCATCATTACTCGCTCCGAACAACTCTCTCTGGAAGACGTACAAAGCATGCTCCAAAGCTATGATTTTCACCTGGAGAAGCAAAACCACAGCGTTTCCCTCTCGACGCCGGCACAGTTATAGGCGAACATTGCTTTTCAGCGATCTTTTCACCCCTCTTGGAGCCCTCGGCCGGACCAAGCATTTCGGCCCAACCTGGCCCCCGGTTTCTCTCCCAGCCGACCCGGTTCCAATACTCATCAAGCAGGCCCATGGCGTCCCCAGCCCGCTCACCACTCCAGGCCCCGTTCTCAAATATGTGCCAAACTGGGCCACTCAGCCCTCAAATGTTACCAGCTTCCCGCAATAACCCAACAAGCTCAGTACCCACCCAAGCCCAAGCTAACCTCACAGGCCTCTCTTCTGATCCATTTCAACCAACCTATTTTCTCCCCTCAGCCCACACCCAGCTCGACTTTACTAAACCCGACCTGACCAACCCCTTAACCCCTCACCTGTTTTCGAGTTCCCAGACCCGCCCATCCGTGATGCCAACTTCCACCGGCCTTCTCCCCACTCCGTCTTCTCTGTCGTCGACCACTCCGTGGGTCATGGATTCCGGAGCTACCGATCACTTCTCGCCACAGCCCGAGTTTCTCAGCCAACTTCAACCTCTCCCCGATCCTTCTCACGTCGCCACAGCTGAAGGTAAACCCATTCCTCTCTGTCTTTCTAGTTCTGCTTCTCTTCCGACCATATGCCAGTCCCTTAAGTTACACAAAATCTATCACACTCCACATCTTGTGCATAATCTGTTAAATGCATCAAAACTATGTCAACAAAATTCAGTCTTCGTTGAATTTCACTCGATGTGTTTTTTTGTCAAGGATCGGCTTTCTCACCGAATCCTGCTTCGTGGTTCTATTCATGACGGGCTCTACCACACACCATCCTCTGGTCCGCTTTTGTCCGCTGCTACTCGGCCTCCTCACATGCCGTCGGCAGCTCCTGCTCTGTCTTTGGCTGCTCATCACAGTGCTGCTTCATCCTTTGTTTTGGATGATTTTTGGTATTTACGTTTGGGTCACCCTTCTGTTTCTGTAATGCGTCAAGCTCTCAAATCATGTAATTTAAATTTACCAAATGTTGTGCATCAATTTTGTACCCCCTACCAAATGAGCAAAAGTCATCAATTACTGTATCAAAATTCTCAATCTCATGCTCAATTTGCTTTCGATATTGTCCATACTGATGTTTGGGGTCCGTCTCCTATAAAATCCATTACTGGTACAAGATATTTCCTTCTCTTTGCGGACGATTGTACACGTTTCACTTGGATTTTTTCTCTAAAATTAAAAAGCGATGTCTACCACACTTTTGAGCATTTCTACCAATTTGTTAATACTCAATTTAATGCTAAAATCAAAGTTATCTAATCCGACTGGGGTGGCGAATTTCAGTCTCTCACTCCTCTATTTAGATCTCTTGGCATTCACCATCGAATTTCTTGTCCTTATAGTTCAAATCAAAATGGTAGAGTCGAACGAAAAAATCATCATGTTGTTCAAACTGGTCTTGCTCTGCTTTTTCATTCCTCGGTTCCTCATTACTTCTGAACTTACGCCTTTACCACTGCTACTACTCTGATAAATTGTAGCGTCCTCTAGTCCTATTCCTTGAAATTACCATAAAAAAATTTCATTTTACTGACCATGATTAAATTTTATTTTTTTTTATGCTTTAAAACTAAAGTCTAAATTGTTGAAAATCCATTTAAAGAAACATATAACACTCAGGAAAATCACAGAACAAACAATCCGAGGGCAAGAGTGTTCGAAGCGAAGAAACAAAGGGGACACTACATAAATTTACTCTCTACCCCCGTCCTCCGTCACAAGTCGCCTTTTCAATGCTTGTTCAACAAACTTCCAGATTACGCCTCTCTTCGTGTTTTTGGTTGTCTCTGTTTTCCTATTCTTCAGCCTTTCAATCAACATAAACTCCAACCTCGATCTCTACCTTGCGTCTTCCTAGGTCCCAATCCCCACCACAAAGGCTACTTCTGTCTCGACCCAAAATCTCACAAACTCTATGTCTCTCGTCGTGTCACATTCGTGGAGTCCCAATTTCCGTACTCTGCACACACCAAACCCGTCTCTGGACCCCACCCTTTCACTTTACAAATCCCCTCCATACCTTATCATCCATCTCTTCCCACACGCCTCACCTTCATCACTTCCCATAATACCACTACCTTCACCATCTCCTTTAGATCCTCCTTTTCCCGCCTCATCTTCCTCTCCTCCCTCAAACACTAACCTGCTCCCCTCTTCCCCACATGAATCCCCACCTTCTCCAATACCCAACCTGATTGCTTCCAACACTCACCTAATGACAACCCGAGCTAAATTTGGTGTTTTTAAGCCAAAAGCTTTCCTACTTGGGCC
This sequence comes from Begonia masoniana, assembly GCA_022432975.1. Lineage (NCBI taxonomy): Eukaryota > Viridiplantae > Streptophyta > Magnoliopsida > Cucurbitales > Begoniaceae > Begonia > Begonia masoniana. The sequence goes on along the minus strand of CM039505.1, from coordinate 19,095,596 downwards.
TGCACTTGAACCCAAAACTTTTAGCCAAGCTGCCAAACACCCTCACTGGCTTCATGCCATGCAAGAAGAAATATCTGCTCTCTGGGAAACCAACACTTGGTCATTAGTTCCTCTTCCAATAGGTGCTAAACTCATTGGCTGCAAATGGGTCTTCAAGACCAAATTAAACCCTGATGGGACAGTGTCTCGGTATAAGGCTCAACTTATAGCCAAAAGTTATGATCAGACAGAAGGTGTGGATTACGATGAAACCTTCAGTCCGGTAGTCAAACCGACTTTCGTTCGGACAGTGCTCTCCTTAGCTGTTTCTTTTCGTTGGATTATCAGACAGCTCGATATCAATAATGCCTTCATACACAGAGATTTGACCGAGCAGGTTTACATGCAGCAACCTCCCGGTTTCATCGACTCGACGTCTCTGTCGGCTGTATGTTCCTTCAATAAAGCTATCTATGGACTCATGCAATCTCCAAGAGCTTGGTACACCAAATTATACACTGCATTAATTAATTAGGGGTTCTCAGCCTCTAAGTCTGACTCATCTCTCTGACCGCCATACATCCTCATCCATTATCATTATGCTTGTGTACGTGGATGACATTATTTTGACCGGCGATTCTGCTACTCTCATCGACAGCTATTAGCATATCTACATTCACAGTTTAAAGTCCGAGATCTTGGCCCACTATCATACTTTCTCGGCATCTCAGTCACTCAAATACTAACTGGTATGACTCTCTCCCAATCGCAATATATATCTGAGTTACTACACAAGGCCAATATGGGGTCTTGCAAACCGGTTCCAACCCCCATGGTGGTTGGACCAATCCTATCCCTACACTCAGGTACCCCTCTACCTGATGGTTTTCTATATCGCAACATAGTTGGTGGTATTCAGTATTACTGTCTTACGCGTCCTGATATTGCTTTTGCTGTCAACAAAGTCTCCCATTTCATGCATGCTCCATCTGAGACTCACTGGCAAGCAGTCAAACGAATTCTGCAATACCTTCAAGGTACCTTAACTCTCGGTATTTCCTTTACACCATCAGCTTCTTTAGCCTTAACTTGCTACACCGATGCGGACTGGGCCTCCTGCCCCAATGACTGCAAGAGCATAAGTGGTTTCTGTATTTTTCTGGTTGCAAATCTTATCTCTTGGTCCTCCACCAAACAGAAAGTGGTATCCCCCTCCAGCACGGAATCTGAGTATTGCAGTATTGCGAATGGTGCTGCTGAAGTCTTATGGTTACAGTCCCTACAGAAAGAAATAAGCGTCGTCTCTCTCACAATTCCTCTAATCCTTTGCGATAACTTGCGTGCAACATACCTTGCCTCTAATCCAGTTTTGCACTCAAAGTTCAAACATGTAGAGATCGATTTTCATTTTGTACAGAAAAATGTGTTATAGAAGACATTAGTGGTCACATTTACTCCATCGGCTAACCAACTCGCTGATGCTCTCACCAAACCTCTACCTCCGGCAACGTTCTCACTGTTCCTTTCCAAGATCTTCGGCCTACGACCTTGATCTTGAGGGGGGCTATTAGCATAACTATTCAATTCTAGTTAGTTTTGTTATTCTAGGTAGCTCTATTTAGTTACAACTATAGCTTATGTCTTTTCATTCATTAATTGCTAGCTGTATATTTGTAATACCTGTTGTAGTGAAATCCTTGTGTTGTTGCCGCCATTCTCTTGCTTCTCTTAATTCTTCATCTCCGGCGATCTACAGGATTCTCACCGCTGAAATCTCAATGAGAACAACCTAATGATGTGAATTTAAAGAATTACAAATAACCCATAATTTCTATCTGAGAAATAATACTTGAGAATTGCAAATATCTTGATTGGAAGATATCATAAAGACCAACCCATATTTTCTATTTGATGAATACAACATCAAACCTTACTACAAATAAGTAGTACTAATATTAGGAGTGTTTTCCACTACACCTTTTTATCATGTCCAGCACTGGCCACTAACTTCCCGTCTGAAGAGAAATGACAGCAAACGACTTTGCTATTGCTTTTACGTATGGAAACAACTTCATCGAAGGAAAAGCCTGAAACGTGAATAAATCTAAGTCAGTGCTTTAATTTATGTGGCGTATAACTTTTGTTTACCATATGTTACCCTTTGAATTTTCAGCTGCATGTTCCGAAGGATTCCGTTTTAGTGGGCCAAACAAATCCCTTCCATCATGATCATCAGAGGATAGAAATGATTCGACATTGTCCTCCAAACACCCAATATCTCCAAAATGATCCATGTCATCCTGCAATTAAAGATGCAACATTATAGTGTATTTTGACAGGAAACAACAAAATACAATATGTCCGATCTAAGAGACCAAAAATACAGTATTCTATACTTACTATACCATCAAAATTATATTATTCAGTATTCTATATTTAAGAATGATAAATACTGGAAACTTGCTCAGTTTATATCTATGGAACGGATTGATATCAAGACATTGTATGAAATGGAAGAGTTGATCCCCATCCCTCAAAATGAAGAAATTTGCAGAATTTGTGGATGATACAAGACCACCAGCTCCCTCCGTACCATAGATCGTTAAACTCTTTGGAATTCCAGTTACGTTCTGAATGTTAGTAGCTGCAGCAAGTCCATCACCAGGGGTATGAGTTGATGATGGTTGAGAGTTTGGTGAGGAGCCAATCGTAGTTCCTGTCCCAGGGCTGTTTGCAGCTCCAGAAGATGGTCCCTTCCTAGATAATTTGTGTCTACTTTAGACGAATTAATATTATAAAATATATTCCTAACTTTTGAAATTGAATGTACTAAAATATTTTAACCATCTTATACAATTAAATTTAAAAAAAAAAATGTGCATAGCAACGAATACGAAAATATAATCCTAATGACGATAGAATAGAACGACTCAAATATCTTTTGACAACATTATTATTAGAGGCATCATCTAAAATCAAAACAATATATTTTAGTTTCAACTATTAAGTTCCGAGTCCACTAACATTACATGTATGAGTAGATTCAATTATAGTAAAAGAAATAATACGTTTACACAAATCTTATTTTAAATCAATATAATGTATAATAATAATAAATAAATTAAAAAAAAAAAAAAAAAACTTATTTGATTAGTTGACGTTAAGGTATCATAGGTTAAACATATTCTTTCATCATAATTCTAAAAATATCTCTTGATCCTCATTTTTTTATTATCAAATTTTTTCATAACATCTCTCTTCATCTAACGACGAAAAACCCGAATATTGAGAATAAATGCCTCATTTGTGGTTGTTGGGTCAAAAGTGTTTATTTGACAATTTGATTCTATTTTAGTGTCTAGCAAAACAAAAAATTTCAGCTTTTTTGAAAGTTGATTTTGACTAGTTGCAATACCTAGCTTTTGGTATTTGTTTATCTTACGAATTGATTGTTTTAAAAGCACAATTAACAGTGATTATTAAAAAAGCTACAACAATATCAAACTGATTCTAAGTCTTCTTTGCATTATTGTAACGACCACAGCCCCGGCCCGAGCCCGCAGCCCTCAGGCCCAGACCCAGGACCCAGCGGGGCCCAGAAGCCGTACTCACGACCTTCCCACCCCCTGCAGTGGGTTTTTGCCTCCCCCCCCACTCGAACCTGGGACCTCAGGGACAAGTACCCAAGGCCCAGAAGCTTGTGTTGTGCATTGAAGTGAAATAGAGAAGAGAAAAGAGAAGTTGAAAATTTAAAAAAAAGTATAGGTTTGAAAAGTCAATGTAGTCATCAACCAATAGGAAATTTTGGTAGTGGAAGCAAGTGAATTAAACGAATGAAAAGGGAGGTTTTAAGAAGCCAATCACGATGGTATAAGAAGAAGGGAAGGGTGTTGACAATTCAAACATTGGAGGTTTGAAAAGTCAAATTCTTTCAACCAATCAAATTTTTGTAAAATTGTGTGAAAAAGAAATGAATGAAAAGGTGATGATTTAATGTGATTTGGCGTTGGATTAAGTGATTTAAGGGGAGGGCTTTGTGGTAAATTTACTTGGTTATTAAATGGTTATTAAATGAATGAATAAATAAAAAGAGAAAAAGGTGGTTTTTCATTCATTTTCTTCTTCTTCATCGATTTCTCTCCCTTCTCCTCCATAGCCGACGCCCTCCCTCTCTTCTCTTCATTTTCTCAAGCCAATCTAAGGTAATTTTTGTTGGGTTTTAGTTTATGTATGGTTGGATGAAGGTTTTATGTGTTTTTAGGGTAGTTTTGAGGGATTTGGTTAGGGTTTGGAAAACCCTAACCATGGAGTCCGAAAATTGGGGTTCCAATTCTTGTTTTCTTTCCACTTTTGATGATTTAGTTGTTGGTTGGATTAGTTTAGGTGATTTATGGAGTTAGATTAAAGATTGGAAGTAAATTCGGTAAAAAAACCGGTTTTATACGTTTGATGGCCGAATCTGTCTTTGTGCATTTCGGATTGGCTAAATGATTTATTTGGTTAATTCAAGCATTTCAATGGATAGTAGACGTTTAGAGCTTTCCGAGTTGGGGTGGCACGTCGAATTCCGTTGAAAAACGAGGGAGTTATGACCGTTTGAAGTTTAACGGTCAAACTTGTGCAAAAACCGGGTTTAGGTGTTTAGGTGTGAAAGGTGTTTAGTTGTTGATTAGTTTTAGGTTTAAGAATATTTTTAGATTTATATTTATAACTTATTAAATTAAGTTTCATTATTTAGGTCGTTGGACGAGTGATTCGGACGGTAAAAGGAAGCAAGTGGAAGCCGAGCAATCAGGTAAGTAGTGGTAGCTATCTCTTCGCCTTCGGGCCTACACCATAGAACGGTAGGGTTGTCTATTTCGGGTTGCGTTGTGTTGTTGATTCGTGTGGTTTAGCATATTTGAAGCATGCATCATGTATAGCACGCTAGGTACGGTTAATAGCATTGGTTAGCAAAGTAGCGTACCGAGCCAGGGCGGGTTCGGGGGCGTTACAAGTTGGTATCAGAGCATTAGTGGTCGAAACGTTCAAAGAATTACCCGACAATGCCGGCCGTCGTGCAACGTGCTTCACCGACTGTAAGTATTCTTTCTTTAGTTAGTTTATATCTAAGTTAGATTATTTTAAATTGGTGCAGGATTAAGTTAAGATGCAGAACCCTAGACGGCCCGGGAGACCTCGAAATGAACCTGAACTGCCCAGAAACCCACTCGAGGAATCTGTTAAGCAACTTGCGGATCTAGTTACCAGACAAGCTGAGCTATTTGGATCTTTGATCGGACAGGGAGGACCGGGAATGGTTGGAGCTGGTGCTAGTGGGGACAGGTTTCGGAGGCTGAATCCTCCGGCATTCGAAGGCCGATTGACAGATCCAACAGCTGCAGATAGGTGGATTCATACAATTGAGAATATGTTTAAAGTTGCCGAGGTCGAGGAAGCAAACAAAGTGAAATGTGCTACCTTCCATTTGATCAACAATGCTCAGAGTTGGTGGGAAATGGTGGAGTCTACTCTGGGTCCTCAAAGTCTAACCTGGAAAGAGTTCAAAGACTTGTTCTTCGACAAATATTACAACCAGACAGCTCAGGCTGCAAAGAGGATGGAATTTATGGCACTGAAGCAGACGGGATCAGTGGGGGATTATATTGAGCAGTTTGAACTGTTGTCTCGGTTTGCCAGTCACATGATCAGTAGGGAAGAAGACAAGATCTTTCAGTTTGTGCAGGGCTTGAAACCCGAGATCTATATGCTAGTGAAGACTTTCGGAATTACGAGAAGCTCATTTACAGAAGTGGTAGCGAAGGCATTAGAAGTTGAGGAAGCTGCTGAAAAGTTAACCAGATCTGCTGAAAACCCGAAAAGAATGTTCAGAGAAATCACAGCCCAGTTTAATAGAGGCGGGTCTTCTTCTCAGCAACAGGGGACCAAGCGACCGGGAGGGAATGTAAATGATCAGCGTGGAGGTAAAAAGCCACAGCAACAACAACAGCAACCGCAGAGGAGAAGGTTTCCACAGTGTCCTAAATGTCAGAAATCGCACCCCGGAGATTGTGGGCAATATGATGGAAAATGTTACAATTGTCTCGAAACTGGTCATATTTCCCGTGAGTGTACAAAGCCAAGAGTCATGCGATGTTTTAAGTGCAATCAAACAGGACATACAATTACCAATTGCCCGACAGAAAAGAAAGGTCCAGTTAAAGCCATGCCTCGAATTTTTGCCATGATAGAGCCTGATGATGAGGATCGTTCTGCAGTGATCTCAGGTACCGTGTTTGTAAATTCAGTGCCCGCATTTACTTTAATAGACTCAGGTGCTTCTCATTCCTTTGTGGCAACTGCATTTGTGGTGAAAGTGAATATGGAAGTGAGTCCGGCTAAATGTTTTTATGATGTAAAGTTACCATCTGGCGAGTATCTGCATTCTGAGCAGATAGTTTCTAACAGTTTGGTGATGGTTGGAAGGAAAGGTTTACCTGCTGATTTAATTGTTGTGGGGATAACCGGGTATGATGTGATACTTGGTATGGACTGGCTGTTTCAACACCATGCGACGATTGATTGCAGAGCAGGGATTGTAAATTTCCAACCTCCGGATAGTGAAAAATTTTCTTTTCAAGTTTTGAAGAACGTAAAGAAGCTTTCAGTCATGGCACCGATGGATGCGAGGAGATCTATTATGGGTGAGTATGTTTGTTTTCTTGCAACCATAGTAGATTTTCATGCTGTCGTAGAAGTAAAACCTCAGGATATAGTTGTAGTTCGTGATTTTCCTGAAGTGTTCCTGGATGATTTGCCTGGTCTACCTCCGGACCGGGAAATCGAATTCGTGATTGATACATATCCTGGAGCCGAGCCTGTTTCGAAGAATCCTTACAGGTTAGCTCTTCCGGAGTTAAAAGAATTGAAAAAGCAGTTAGAGGAGTTGGTCGATAAGGGCTTTATACGCCCTAGTTTTTCACCTTGGGGAGCGCCCGTGTTGTTTGTCAAAAAGAAAGACGGGTCGCTTCGTATGTGTATTGACTACCGGGAATTAAACAAGCTGACTGTTAAAAATAAATATCCGTTGCCAAGGATAGACGACCTATTTGATCAGTTGCAAGGAGCCAGGGTATTTTCTAAAATTGATTTGAGGTCGGGGTACTATCAATTAAAGGTCAGATCGCAGGATATTCCGAAGACGGCTTTCAGGACTCGGTATGGACATTATGAGTTCCTGGTTATGTCGTTTGGACTGACGAATGCTCCAGCGGCGTTCATGGATTTAATGAATCGAGTATTTCACGAGTATCTCGATAGATTTGTGATAGTGTTTATCGACGATATTCTGATTTATTCGCGTGATGAAGAGGAGCATAAGGAGCATTTGCGGATTGTTCTGGAAATTTTGAAGCAGCATCAGTTATACGCCAAGTTTTCAAAATGTGAATTTTGGTTGACAGAAGTGCATTTTCTTGGCCATGTGATTAGTAGTGGTGGTATATCGGTGGATCCGGCCAAGATTCAGTCGATTAATGATTGGCCTCAGCCAAAGAATGTCAGTGAGATTCGGAGTTTTCTGGGATTAGCTGGTTATTATAGAAGGTTTATTGAAGGGTTTTCTAAAATAGCAGCACCGATGACTCGCTTGACCAGGAAAGATGTAAAGTATGAGTGGTCTGAAGAATGTGAACTAAGCTTTCAGACATTGAAGCAAAAGTTGACGACAGCCCCGATTCTGACGTTGCCAGTGGCCGAGGAGAAATTCTGCATTTATTGTGATGCCTCTCAGATTGGTTTGGGTTGTGTGCTGATGCAGAAGGATAAGGTGATTGCCTATGCTTCGAGGCAGCTTAAGCCGTACGAAAAGAACTATCCGACCCATGACCTGGAGTTAGCAGCAGTGGTCTTTGCTTTAAAGATCTGGAGGCATTACCTTTATGGTCAGCAGTGTGAGGTATATTCAGATCATAAAAGTCTGAAGTATATCTTCACTCAAAAGGAGCTTAATATGAGGCAGCGGCGGTGGTTAGAGTTCGTGAAAGATTATGATTTGGAAATCAAATACCACCCCGGTAAAGCCAATGTGGTTGCAGATGCCTTGAGCCGAGTATCGACTTCAGTTTCAGCTTTGGAGGCTGGTATGTCTGGACAGTTGAAATCCGAGGTTCAGAAATTTGATCTGGAGTTGGTTTCGAACTTGACTGCGGTATTATCGGATTTATCACTGAAGCCTACAATCTTGGAGAAGATCCGAGAAGCTCAGCAAGACGATTTGGAATGTAATAAATTTAAGCTGAGTATGATATCTGATGATCGGACTGAGTTCAGCTACTCAAATGACGGTATTCTGAAGTTTCGTAATAGATGGTATGTTCCGAGTAATGAGCAGCTTCGGAAGGAGATTCTAGCTGAAGCCCACTCTTCAAGGTTTTCGATTCATCCTGGCAGTACAAAGATGTACAGAGATCTTAAGCAGCATTACTGGTGGCCAGGTATGAAGAAGTCCGTAGCTGAATTTGTTGAAACGTGCTTGATTTGTCAGCAAGTGAAAGCAGAACATCAGAGACCTGCTGGAAAATTACAGCCTTTGCCGGTTCCTGAATGGAAGTGGGATCAGATTTCTATGGACTTCGTTGTCGGTTTGCCAAGGACGACGAGGGGTTTTGACGGCATATGGGTGATTGTAGATCGGTTAACGAAGTCAGCTCATTTCCTACCGGTGAAGATGACTTATAGTATGGATCGATTTGCTGAACTATATATTCAGGAGATTGTGAGATTACATGGTGTTCCGATTTCCATTGTGTCGGACAGGGACCCGAGGTTCACATCTAATTTTTGGAAAAGTTTGCATAAAGCGATGGGGACTCGATTGAACTTCAGTACAGCGTTTCATCCTCAGACGGACGGACAATCTGAGCGTACTATTCAGACACTTGAGGATATGTTACGAGCTTGTGTATTGGAGTTTCAGGGTTCCTGGTGTAGGTATCTGCCTTTGGTAGAGTTCTCGTATAACAATAGTTATCAGGACACTATTGGTATGGCTCCATACGAGGCTCTATATGGAAGGAAGTGCAGATCGCCTCTTTATTGGGACGAGGTCGGAGAATCTAATTTAATTGGCCCAGACATTATACAGCAAACTACGGATAAGATCCAATTTATTCGGCAGCGTATTTTAACAGCTCAGAGTCGCCAAAAAAAGCTATGCAGATGGTAGGAGGCGGGAGCTGGAGTTTGCGGTTGGTGATGAGGTTTTCCTGAAGATCTCGCCATTTAAGGGTGTTATGAGGTTTGGAAAGCGGGGCAAGCTTAATCCGAGATATGTTGGTCCATTCCCGATTGTGAAGCGAGTGGGAAAGACGGCCTATCAGTTGGAGTTGCCAGCTACGATGGAGGGAGTACACGATGTATTCCATGTATCGATGCTTCGGAAATGCTTGAGGGATCCAGCACATGTTGTAGTGCACCAAGAGATCGAGGTGCAACCTACATTATCCTACGAGGAGAAACCGGTGGAAATATTAGATTATGAAGTGAAGAAATTGCGTAACAAAGACATTCCACTGGTGAAGGTGCTGTGGCACAACCACAATATCGAGGAGGCAACGTGGGAGCGTCAACAGGACATGATGGAACGTTATCCAGAACTATTCAGGTACGCAAATTTTGAGGACAAAATTTTTGTAAGGAGGGTGGATTGTAACACCCGAGAATTTCTTATTATGCAAGTCTTGTGTTGTGCATTGAAGTGAAATAGAGAAGAGAAAAGAGAAGTTGAAAATTTAAAAAAAAGTATAGGTTTGAAAAGTCAATGTAGTCATCAACCAATAGGAAATTTTGGTAGTGGAAGCAAGTGAATTAAACGAATGAAAAGGGAGGTTTTAAGAAGCCAATCACGATGGTATAAGAAGAAGGGAAGGGTGTTGACAATTCAAACATTGGAGGTTTGAAAAGTCAAATTCTTTCGACCAATCAAATTTTTGTAAAATTGTGTGAAAAAGAAATGAATGAAAAGGTGATGATTTAATGTGATTTGGCGTTGGATTAAGTGATTTAAGGGGAGGGCTTTGTGGTAAATTTACTTGGTTATTAAATGGTTATTAAATGAATGAATAAATAAAAAGAGAAAAAGGTGGTTTTTCATTCATTTTCTTCTTCTTCATCGATTTCTCTCCCTTCTCCTCCATAGCCGACGCCCTCCCTCTCTTCTCTTCATTTTCTCAAGCCAATCTAAGGTAATTTTTGTTGGGTTTTAGTTTATGTATGGTTGGATGAAGGTTTTATGTGTTTTTAGGGTAGTTTTGAGGGATTTGGTTAGGGTTTGGAAAACCCTAACCATGGAGTCCGAAAATTGGGGTTCCAATTCTTGTTTTCTTTCCACTTTTGATGATTTAGTTGTTGGTTGGATTAGTTTAGGTGATTTATGGAGTTAGATTAAAGATTGGAAGTAAATTCGGTAAAAAAACCGGTTTTATACGTTTGATGGCCGAATCTGTCTTTGTGCATTTCGGATTGGCTAAATGATTTATTTGGTTAATTCAAGCATTTCAATGGATAGTAGACGTTTAGAGCTTTCCGAGTTGGGGTGGCACGTCGAATTCCGTTGAAAAACGAGGGAGTTATGACCGTTTGAAGTTTAACGGTCAAACTTGTGCAAAAACCGGGTTTAGGTGTTTAGGTGTGAAAGGTGTTTAGTTGTTGATTAGTTTTAGGTTTAAGAATATTTTTAGATTTATATTTATAACTTATTAAATTAAGTTTCATTATTTAGGTCGTTGGACGAGTGATTCGGACGGTAAAAGGAAGCAAGTGGAAGCCGAGCAATCAGGTAAGTAGTGGTAGCTATCTCTTCGCCTTCGGGCCTACACCATAGAACGGTAGGGTTGTCTATTTCGGGTTGCGTTGTGTTGTTGATTCGTGTGGTTTAGCATATTTGAAGCATGCATCATGTATAGCACGCTAGGTACGGTTAATAGCATTGGTTAGCAAAGTAGCGTACCGAGCCAGGGCGGGTTCGGGGGCGTTACAATTATACTGGTCAAGTCATGTTTTTTTCGTAAATGTATGTTCGGCTCTAATCACGTAGTTTATTAATTTTGACTTATCAATATTTTTGTTTTATTTAAAAATAGACAAATTAAGTTTTTTATTTTTTTTATTAATTGTAAATATTACAATTTTATTTACGCGAACATGTTAACATGTATTTTTTAAATGTTCAATTCCCCTTCTACTAATCAAAGAATTACAATTAATACATCTAGTTTTTTCCCTCAATTTTCAAGTGTAACTCCTATTTTTTCAAATATTTTCCAAACATTCAATTTTCTATTATTACTAGATGATGCACATGCACTAAAAATTTGAATGGAAACCTATATATTTAGTAACATTAACTTCTTAATCACTAAAATTAATTTTATTATTTGTAAAGATTGATTCAACAGTTTTGGAATTAAATTTGCAACTAGTATTGTATTTATTTTTTATTATTTTGAAATTTGTATTAATCTATTTCAAATAGAATGAGAGAGTTAGAGGGGCTTATACCAAAAAAAAACAGAGCAGATCGGAGAAAACTTGTGAGTTTGAGAGTAAATAATAGAGAAAAGAGCGAGAGAGATCTTTCGGTAAGCGTTATTTTTTTTATAATTTTAAGTGATGTTGTGGGTCATACTATATTATTACGAAAATACTTGTTTTTTTATTCTCTAATAAAACTTCGTTGTTGGAGTTTTGGGCAGTGAACGTAGGACAGTTTTGTCCAAATCGTGTAATTCTTGTGTTATTGATTTCTTTTCAATTCTACTTGATCAATTATCGCGTATTTCACTACATTATTTATAATCAAACAGCAAATACAATGCAATGTAAAATACTTGTCTCCACAAAAATCAAGCAAACAAAACCAATGCAATATTACTTAATATTTAGTATTACTTCCTGAAAGTTGAAAATTAGACAATATAATTGAGAGCTGAGAGAGTTAAATCTAGAAACTAAATAGGATAGATGTCAAAGAGTTGAGAGACTTGTGATTTAGGGGTGGGCAGGACTGGACCACAGACCTAAAACCAGATCGGACCATCGATTTTGGTCCGGTTTCGATCCTAATGGTACCGGTCTTGGTCCGGTTTCAGTCCTCCATCCAAAATTCCTACCGATTTTGGTCCGGTCCTCGGTCCATAGCCGAGAAATCCTGAAAAATCGGGACCGGATAGATAATTTAAAAAAAATGTTCATTTGGACCGGACCGATGGATCATTTAGCCATTACTTAGGGCTAATTGCTGAAGCCTTTAGTAATTCCCAACCTGTCCCAAATCCTGAAATCCCCACTCCCGACTCTCCTGACTCCCGAATCCACTACTCGCCTGTCATCTCGCCTCGCCGGTCCCCTTTTTCCCAGACAGCCAGACCACTCGCCTCGCCTGCTCGCCCTCGCCAATAGCCCATCGGTGCTCACCGATCTGTTCTTGCATGGATTTGTTGACGGTATTTCCTAATTTTTCTTCTCATCGGTTTCGAACTCTTAAAAATTCTTTGTTGTTATGTGGATATTTGTTACGGGTTATAGAAAACTATAACAGGAAGGTAATAAAATCAATGTTTTCCTCCTCCTTAAATTCTGTTCTTCCTGAAGACCAAGGAGAAAAAGATGGACTCGTATTGCCTTAGTGTAAGAAAACTTAGTTAGTAAGGGGAGATTGAAAGAGAATTCTGCTTCTTTCCTTTTGAAGCAGTAGGTGATTAAATAAAGGAGAATTAATTTCTTTTGCTTGTACTATTTCTCCCCAAAATCGTGGCTCCATTCCAAAATCTATTTTGGTTTAAATAAGGAGATTTAATTTAGTACCTAATTTAGGTTTGACAGAAATTAATATAATGACAAATAATTGTTTGGTGAATTGGTTAGGCTAAAGACAGATGATTTATTTTTTTTAATGTTTAAAAAAAAAACCGAATGTGGTGGGAGGAACTTGGACCGGACCGAAAATTTTGGTCCGGTCCCAATCCCTCCGAAGACTGATTCTGGAATTCATGAAAAAATTCCTGAAACCTCAGTCGTCCTATTGTGATTTGATTTAAGATCTAGGAGGATATTTGTACATTAAAAAATACATCATTGTAAAATAATAACACTTTTCAACCCAGACTGCCACGTGGTCCCTGAAAATTGGGAGTAACAGCTAATTTACACATCTAAGGTCCGATGAAAGGCTGCGTTTTTCTCAAGAATGTCGTGGCAATCCTCTTTTTATCGGGTTGGCCTTGGACAAAGCTGATAGAAGTCGATGTACTGATCATGCCTGGTCAATTGTGCAGGCTGAACTACTGCCTATTATTTGGCAAAATACAGTCGTGGATTCATGCTTGGGATCTAAAACACTAAGTGGATTAGTCTATATGGAATTGTTGATGTGATTTGATTATCTCTAATGGTGGAAAATATTCCAGACAAGGAAAGACTGGGATGGTTGGGAAAAAGGTAGAAATAAAGCCAGGTGGTCGTGAGAATACAACTTTCTTTGACGCACACATCAATGATAACACTATATTCTCATATTTTCATTGGAAGAATAGTGCTGCTTTTAATATAGTATTTCACTTTTTAAAAATATTTGTTAAAGTATCAAATAATAAAAATAACAATTAGAGTGTAAGTAATGCAATAATAGTTCATCATAATTTGACCTGTTAACGAGTATGTTTAGAGAATAAAATAAGAAAATAAACGTAATATCATTCTTATATGGGACATAAAAGTTTACCGTCTGACATTTTTATGACGAAATGGATTCCTCCGTTAGTTAACAACTATAACCTTTTTAATATTTAAAAAAAAAAAAAAAAAATAACTCAACATGTATCTAACGGGAAACTCTAATAAATTTGAACTAAAATTGGACTACAATTAGGAATGTGACATCACAGGCTTGAGAGCTGAGTAATATTCATTTTACATTGACAACAAATGAAAATTAATGAATAGTCACAGTTAATGTAATATTATAAAAAGTAGCTTGACAAATCAATTTCAATGAAAACAAGAATCAAGCAAGCTAGAAATAAGAAAAAGCTAAAAATATCAATAAAATTCAAAACATGATTACACGATCCAGATAAAAATACATCCATGTCCGTCTACACCAATCAAGTTCAAAATTGATATATACCTTAAATGCAGCTTCAGAAAGCATACAGAAAGAAAAAGAGAATCATCAAAGGAAGACATCTAATGTCCTTAACCACAGTGGTGACAAAATCTTCTCCACCATTTACTTTCCAATGAAATTTTCATCAAGATGTCGACCAACAGTAGCGTGTTAAACCCAGACTGCCCTCTCGGTGATCCGAGCTCGCAAGCCCGCCAGGGATCAGGCCAGCACCGCTCCCGCCCTCTTCTCGCGCGGGTTGGCCTGCCTACCAACGATCAAGAGACCGTTGCATAGCAGCATGGGTGGCATTTGCCCCCAAACTGATTGCAAAAGAGGGGAAATCCGCCACATTAAAATTACCTTTCAGAGATGTAACGACCCCAAACCACCTAGGGCCGCCACGACACTCAACCTAAGATTGAGTTTGACTTTCACTTGCCTTATTAAATGTTCCAGAGTTTTAGAAAGTCGAAAAATTTCTCGTCCAAAATGTGAAAGTCAAACTCAACGTTAGGTTGAGTGTCGTGACGGCCCTAGGTGGTTTGGGGTCGTTACAGGAGAGGTCCGTTTGATATCCAAAAATTGCTCAGTAACAATCGGACAAGTGGGGAATGCCAGGGTGAACTAGAAAAGTTTGGGTAGAGCCAGATCTAAATGTCGGCTAGGTAAACGTCCTGTAGTAAGAGGAGTAGTTATGAACCTTGTAGACCATCCACATGGGGGTGGTGAAGTGAGGGCCCCAATTGGTAGAAAAAAACCTGCAACCCCTTAGGGTTATCAAGCACTCGGAAGAAGAAGTAGAAAAAAGAATTAATATAATGATAATTTGATTCTTCGTTGCCGTAGTAAATAGAAGAGAAAATAGAAGTTGTTTCTTCGCCTTTACAAATATTAAAAAAAAAAAAAAAAAAAAAAAACTCTCTCCACTCTTCATATCTCTTCCCTCCTCTATAAATATACTTCTCTCTATTCAATTTTTTTCAACAAATTTTCTCTCAATCTCTCATTCTCTTATTTTTGAATTTTAATGTTCAATCGATCTCTCTTGTTCTTACCCATTTTCACATTCTTTCCATTTATTCAACAAGGTATATACTTCAATTTATTTATTTAATGAATTTTTATATTGTTGTTAATTTTTTGTGTATGATTTAACATTTTTTGTGTGAATTTGTAGGTTTCGTATACATAGAGGTGATCACAAATTCACACCACCAACAAACTATTGTAGATCGAATGGATTTGTGGTATCAATTTCTTATTTGAAATTTATTTTAAATATTTATGTCACAACCTAAAACCCGACGGGTCGAGAATTCCGTATAATCATATTCGTAATCAAAATGTCAACCCAATTTTTTTTTTTTTTTTTTTGTATATATAAATATGTTTTTAAAGAAATTCCAATCGAAATTGAAGTCATTTAAAATCATTTGGGGAAATATCTATTTAAAGAGAAGAATCAACAGACAATCGATTTAGCCTCTGTCGTTCACATCCACCGGTCAATTCTGTCGCGCGACATCCACCGCTCAACAGTAATATCTCACATCTATCGATGACGTCTGCCAGATGACTCAATCACCCAGCATCCACCGGTCATTTCTATTGAGCGACATCCACCGCTCAACAGTACTCGACATCTTCCGGTGACGTCAGCCGGATGACACAATCATCCAGCATCCACCGATCATCATAAACACAAAACATCCACCGGTGAACAGTAACACTCAACATCCACCGGTCAGACCACGTGTTACTCACGTGGCTTCATTAACTCGGCAGACGACGTCTACCGCTCACATTCACAGAACACATCCACCGATGACGTCAGCCGGATGACTCATTCATCCAGCATCCACCGCCCAACAGTAACCTAACCTCTACCGATTATTGATCAAGTTGAGACTTCAAATCATTCCTTCCTTCTTCTTAAAACTTAATTCCTTTTTTCCAAAAATCCTCATACATATAGACCTCGTAATCCTTAACTTAAGTTCATAGCGGAAGACTTATCACATGGAGAAGAATTTTAAATCTAGAACCTTCTTAAACTTAAACTCGTACTTAATAAGTCAAATATCTGTTAACATAAAGAAATTCATTTCCCATTCATGCAGTCATATCATAGATCTTACTAAATCATACTGAAAGCAACACTCCGCGGGTTAAAAATCACTTCCCAGCCACAAATCATCACCATGAGCAGCAACCAGCAACCAGACCTAAGCATTTCCTACTAGACTGAAGTCCTCACCTGCTGTTTCGTCACCTACATCATAAGGTTCAAACTAGAAGCCTAATGCTTAGTAAGGAGTGTAACAAACACATGAATACTCGTGAATGCTGCATAAAATCATGTTCACATCTTTTACTCAAATCGGGAATCATGCTTGTGTTCACATTCACTTTCAAATTGTGGGAATCGTATTCTTGTTCATCGTTTTCATATCATGGATTAAAGATGAGTTTGTGCCGAAGGGGGGTAGGCAGAGTGCGTGTACATGGCCCTTACGGGCAAGAATCATGGTCCATCCTTGGACAGTGACATGGCCAATATCGCCCCCAACCCTCACTTAATCAAGGTTTCATATGTTTCGTTTTCTTGTTTCGTTCATAAAGGAGTATGCATGTAAAACATTTTGTATACTCGGTAAATAAATCATGATGCATGGACATAAACATTCTCAAAACATGAGACCAAGGAAGGAGTCGTTCATCAGAAAAAAGAGCATACACTATTCCAAATATTACTAAAACAGACGATCTTCCCCAAACATCATTGAATACCAGAAACAAACTCACCCTACTACCCTTGTGATGTAGAGCTCTAATAGCCAGAAACTTAACACACTCATTTACCTGGATTCCTTAGCAATGTCTTTCCTTCACTTGGAGCTTTTTTTCCACCTAAGTCATTTCACGTATTAATGTAAGAAAACAAATCCTAAGTAGTCTAATATTCCAGAATGGTAGTTTTCTAACAAAGTGTATATCCTAGAAGTCTAACTCATTTCCATTCGAGTATTATATCAGTCACCTAGTGTGCATAAAAATCTCAGCTAAACGATAATGGCGTTCGGATTCACCAACTACCCAGGCTCAACCAACGTTCATTATTTCTACTTATTATCTACAACAATCATAAATGCTATGTTAATCGCTATATCTATCATGATACTTCAACTTTCTCAGAACACCCGAATCTAAATCTCTAATCAACTCTTAAATGACTAATCAGTAAACACATTGTCCAAATCTTATCTTGAGCTTGGAATATCGGAAGAAATCCGAAGGGAGTTGATCGCTGGAGGAAGAATAGAGAAGGGAGCTGAGAGAGGAAAGTCGGCTGGTGGAGATTTTTATGAGGTTTTAGGATTTCCATTTTCTATTTATACACTTAATGAGACAGGCTTAATTACAAGTTTGCCACCAAACCTAATTTTTATAAAAAGAACTAATTAAGATTTGGCGCCCAAATTTCCAACCAAAGAAATACATAAATACAGAGGTGGCAGTTAATTCCGTTTACCTTAAAAAAAGTTCACCTGTCCGGAGTTGTCAGGTGTTACAATTTATTTTTAATAATTATGAATCAACGTGATTATAATACTGAGAATATTGATGATGATATTGAGGAAATTAGGAAATTAAACCCTACATTTTTTATAGAATAATCATCTACACAAACATTCACTTCTTCACCTAAAAAAAAGAACATGACATCTCAAATATGGAAACATTTTACAATAAAATTGATGAAAAAGTTGAATCTAGAGCTCAATGCAACTATTGTATTAAAAATTATGCGGATATTTCCGGTAGTTTAACTAGTACATTCGGTAGGCATTATCAAAAATGTTACTTAAATGAACAAGTAAGAGACTGTACACAAAGATTATTAAATATTAGTGGTAATAACACTTTTTTATATTCATAAAATAAAATGAGAGAATTAATAGCAAAACTTGTAGCACAATGCGAGTTGCCTTTAACATTCACCGATAGTGATGAATTTGAAAAATTTATGAAAGAGTATGTTACTTCTAATTTTAAACGTGTTCCTAGAAATATAACTAGAAATAATATTATTAAAATATTTAATGATATTAAAAATGAATTAATTTTATTTTTTTCAAGTGCCCCTTCAATTTTTATTTTATTTATATTACCTTTGATTTATGGAGTACTCGTAATGTTATAGGCTATGTTGTTGTAACTTCTCATTTTATTGATGACTCTTGACAATTAAATAAAAAAAATTTAAGATTTCGTAATTGTGAATATACTCACACTGATATTACTATTTATAGATATATTATAACAATATTACAAAAATATTTTATTAGAGATAGAATATTTAGCACAACTATTTCTCATTTTAAAAATTATTTTCAATTAGATACTGCTCACGATTCTTTTTTTCATTTTGAGATGTGTATGTCATATTTTGAATTTAGTTGTTGAAGATAGTATGACATACATTTCTCCTCATATTAAATTAATTAGATCCACATTTTTTTATATCGTTGGATATAATTCAAGACAACAAGAATATAGATATTTTTGTAAAGCTGTCTAACTTAAACCAAGAAAATTAAAAATCGATATAGATAATAGGTGAAATTTGACTTATTTAATGTTGAAAAATACTATAATATATTGACAAGTTATTTGTGCTTTTATTAATGAGAAAACATAGAGTATTAATCTTGATAAATCTAGTTGTGATGTAGTTAATATATTTCTTGATTTTTTAAAACTATTTTATGATGCTACAAATGAATGTTCAAGAATTTATTATCTCACTTTTCATCTTGTTATCTCAATTTTTATAAACTTAACAGGTAATTTTTGTAACACCTAGTTTTACGGGAATTTGTTATTCTAATATACAATGGCATTTTGGTAGATATGTAAAATTAAGTTTTTTTTTTTTTTTGCGAACGGAAAGTTTTAATAAAGCCTCGGTAATAAATTGGAATTTCTGGTGAAATAAGAAAAATTTGAAGAAAACGAATCAATGGTTAAATAACGAAATGAGTAACAAAACAAATAGAAATAAAATAGAGGGGCGATATGGTAATTTAACAAGCCAAATTTTAATAAAAATCACATTTCTCTCCCTCCCTCATCACTTGGCGATTTCTTCTCAGCGAAAATCACGTCCAACGGCGATTTCCCTTCCTCCCTCTCACGCGATTTCTTCCTCCGGCGACTGACACTCCTCTGATCGACTTCTGTTCTTCGCGTTTTCTTCTCCAATCACAGCCCTAGGTAAGATTCTATAGTTTTCGAACATTAGATTTTGATTTTCGTGAAGTTATACGGTTAGGGTTTCGTTAGGGTTTTGTCAAAAACATGGATTAGGGTTTGAAATCGATAGATTTACCATTATCATGGCTCTAATGGGCGTATTTATTATTATTGGTGACAGTTAGTTGGATTAATGAGGGTTGTTGAGATTTTTGGTTGTTGGAGATTCTTGAAAACTCCATTAATGGAGGTTAGGAATTCACGAGCATGAATTGCTCGATAAAATGCAAAATGAATTAGAATAGAATTTTAGGAAATTTCTTTTAATTAGGAGTTTCATCCGTCTTCGAAATTTGATGTTCTAAGCTCGATGTTAATGACGATTTCTATGAATTGGTCTAGGTGAACAACGCTCGTGGACGGAGCTCGGTGTGCTACGGACGCGAGGTAAGTCTTCGTGACTTGTTTGGCCGATTGGCCTACACCCTGAGAGTAGTTGTTGATCGAGGTCTTGGTGAATCCGAACGTTTTGGGGAGATAGGACGGGTAGTTAGGGTGTTACTGTTATAGAATGCTCGTTCTAGGTTTTATTTACTATTTTTCGTTCATTGTATGTTTATTGCATCGTTCATACACATGCATCACACTTTTTTTCAAATTAGCATAAAAAATGAGTTTCTGCACGGTTTTATGAAAAGAAATGAATTAATGTAAAGAAACGAATGCACGTAATCCTGGTCACGACGAGGTGGGGTTCAGACGTGACTGTCTAGTTGGTGAAGCATGTTTTCCCCCGGTAGATGGAAAGGGCTGTCTAACCTCCAGACGTGCCCTCTCCATCTGGTGAGAGTAGACTTCGGTGACATCCCGTTATGCAACTAAATGATCCCGATAACTGCATGATTTTACAAACGACATATGCACAGCACGCATTCGCATTTACGTAGATTTATTGAGCCTTTAGCTCATAGGTTATCTATGTGGTGTAGGTGACTTCAAAACAGGTGAGGATGATATTCCTCTGCCCGATGCATGAGTCGGTTGAAGAATGGTGACTGTGGGAGTGCGCTGGGCAGTCGACTCGTATTTTTACCCGTGGGAACGTATGTAAGTATTTTGGGTTACATTGAGTAGAAAATGTGTAAATAGTATATTTAGGTTGTTGTAAGGATTAGTTGGGATTCGATGTTGTTAATGGAAATATTTTGATGACTTCTGAATTTACTGGAACTGCTTGGTGATTTTTAAATCTCGTAGGAAAATTGTTTAATTTTCAAACGGAATCACGCAGTTCGTTTTCATGAAGTTTACTTCGTTTTTAAACGTTTGGAGTCGTATTTATAGTGGTGGGCGAATTGAAGGATGTGTGAGTAAGTTTATGTTAAAGTTTTTTTGTATGTTGTTTGGTGTTGGAGTTGAAGGGAAGAGTGAAGGAAGTTGTGAAGTGTAGAGGGGAAAGAGGAAGAAAAGAATTGAGGCAACTCTCTAGAACGAATTCCAGAGAGATTGCCGATCGATTGCCAAGGGGGGCGATCGATCAGCAATATGTAAGACGCCTCTCTGGTTAATTCCAGAGAGGTAGCTGACCGATTGCCCAAAAAGGGGCGATCGAATCGACTGGTGATCGATCGCTTTATATGGGGGCGATCGATCGCCCCCACATTTTTGGCAACAGCCGATCGATCGGCTGAAATGACCGACCAATCGGCCAATCAATTTGGGCACAGTTGCATTTTTTGCCCTCGGTTCAATTGGCCGACTGTTTTTCTTTTATTTAAATGTGTTTTCTTTGATTGGTTTTCAAGGTTTTTAAAACGATTTCCAACAATTTAGACTTTGACTAATGTTATAAAAAAAAAAAATTATACGGGAAATTAAGGGTACAGTATTAGGGGACGTCACAGTTATGGTATCAGAGCCCCCGAGTTTTAAAATCGGTTCTGTAGACTGCTCAACTGCACAGCCACTACGCGGACATCCTTCCTCAACTGTAAGTACATTTTAGTTTATTTCCTTATTTTCGTTTCTTAGGATTATTTGTTTTAACTTTTATAGGAGTTATAAAATGGTTTGAGCGAGAGACGCCAGGGATGAAGCCCCGGATAGATTGACAGACTTGCTGGTTTGCCAGGCTCAGCATATGGATAGACAAGCCCAACAAATTGAGAGACTGGTAAACCGTGAGGATCAGAAGGCTTAAGAATTGATAGTTACAAACAATCACGGTATGGAGAGGTTTCAGAAACTTAGGCCTCCGATATTCGATGGACAGTCTTCAGACCCCTCATTTGTTGAGGAGTGGGTTCAGACAATGGAAGACATGCTGAGCTACGCTAAGATTGACAATGGGGAGAAGGTCGCATGCGTCGCCTTTCATTTGGCGCTAGATGCCCGATTTTGGTGGGATTCTATTAAAGCGACTACCGATGTGACGACGATGACTTGGGAACGGTTTAAGATCGTATTCTAAAAATAAGTATTTCAGCCGTACGGTGAGAGTGGCAAAAAGAGCGAAATTCACGCAGCTGAAGCAGACCGGTTCAGTTGCAGAGTATATTCAGAAGTTCGAAGCCTTATCGCGGTTTGCGCCGCGTCTAGTGAGCGATAATGAAGATAAGGTGCACCAATTTATGGATGGGCTGAACCCGGAGATTCGGAAGAACATTATAGTATCCGGGATTCTGGATGTACCATATTCATATATTGCAGCGAGGGCTTTGGACTTCGAGGCTGCATAGTTGACTTGCGTTAGGCCAAGGGAGCCTACTAAGGGCGTCTTTCGTGAGATCCAGCCTCAATTTCAGAATCGAGGTTGGCAACCTAGAGGACAACAATCACAGCAACAACAGCAAAGAGGCGTCAAAAGGCCTTATGAGGGAGGAAAGGATCAGGGTAAGGGAAAACAAGTACAGGGAACTACTCGACTGCCTCTGTGCCCCAAGTGCCAGAAAGAACACAGTGGCGCTTGCAGACTTGGCACTAACAAGTGCTATCGGTGTGGTGAGGTTGGCCATTATGTCAAAGACTGCCCGAAGCCGGGTCGAGATCAGCTAGACAGGGATTAGAGGAGAGTAATGCCGAGGATCTTCGCCTTCATCGAGCCTGGTGATATTGACGACGAGGCTCAGCTTTCTGTTATAGCAGGCACTATCTTAATAACTGGTATTGCAGTATTCTCACTGATAGACACGGAGGCTACAGCACTCCTTTATTTCAACTGCATGTGTGTCTAGATTGGGGTTAGTGTCAGAGTTAGCAGAGTGCGAGTACAGAGTGATGCTGCCTTCGGAAGCGTATATGCAGTCCGATCGTATATTCCAGGGCAACGTCGTCTCAGTGGGGAATTACATCATTTATGCCCGGTTGATAGTTATGGGCATAGAGCGGTACGATCTAATTTTGGGAATGGACTGGCTGTCACGCCATTTCGCCACCATAGACTGCTGATCCGGGTTAGTGACTTTTCGGCCCCCGGATAAAGGAGAGTTTTCTTATCAGGCAATGAATAGGTTGAGTGGGTCACCTATTTCCTATTCTATAAAGGTTCAAGAGCAGTTTAGAGACGAATGCTCAGTTTTTCTGGCTACAGTGATTGATAATCAGTTGCTCAACGGGGTAAAACCAAAGGACCTTTCGGTAGTTAGAGAATTCTTTGAGATCTTTCTCGACAATCTTCCCAGATTACCACCGGACAGGGAGATCGAGTTTACTATTGATGTTTATCCAGGCTCGGGGCCTGTATCAAAAAATCCGTACAGACTAGCACCTGCTGAACTAAAGGAGCTGAAGTCTCAGTTGGAAAAGTTGTTAGACACGGGGTTCATTCGACCCAGCTTTTCTCCTTGGGGTGCGCCAGTTCTGTTTGTTAAGAAGAAGGACGGAACTCTCAGGATGTGCGTCAACTACAGAGAGTTGAATAAATTGACAGTGAAGAATAAATATCCACTGCCCCGGATTGATGACCTATTTGACCAACTGCAGGGTGCCAGAGTGTTTTCGATGATTGACCTACGCTCAGGTTATTATCAGTTGAAGGTCCGGAGAGAAGATATTCAAAAGACGGCTTTCCAAACGAGGTATGGGCATTATGAATTTCTTGTGATGTCTTTTGGACTTACAAATGCCCCTGCAGCGTTTATGGATTTGATGAACAGTGTTTTTAAGGAGTATCTGGACAAGTTTTTCGTCGTCTTCATTGATGACATCTTGATCTATTCAAAGACGAAAGAAGAGCATGAGGAGCACTTACGGATAGTTCTGAGGATTCTATGTCAACACCAATTGTACCCAAAGTTCTCCAAGTGCGAGTTTTGGCTGGATCGAATTAGTTTTCTCAGCTATATCATATCTCAGGAGAGAATCTGTAACGGCCTGGACCCCATTCCCGCAGGCCCAAGTCATGCAGTTCCCACCGATGGAGCTAGCTCAGTGGTACTCCTCACTTGTACCCCAGGTACTAGTCCCTGAGGTCCTGGGTTCGAGTGGGGGGAAGGCAAAAACCCTCTTCAGGGGGAGGGAAGATCGTGAGTACACATGTACCGCCCTACGGGGACCCACGTGGCAGCAGCCCATCGGTGGGAACTACACGACTTGGGCCTGCAGGAACGGGGTCTAGGCCGTTACAAAAAAGGCGCCTTTTTTTGTAACGGCCCAACCCGCTCTGTGAGCCAGGCCGTGCAGTGCCCCTCGATGGGCCAGCTGCCACGTGGGGTCATGAAGGCTAGCTCAGTAGTACTCCTCACTTGTAGCCCTTGGACTATGTCCTGGAGGTCAAGGGTTCAAGTTGGGGGGAAGGCAAAAACTCCTTTTCCAGGGGGGAGAAGATCGGTCGAGTATGATATCTGAAGACCCGTCCGATTTCAGCCTGTCGGATGATGGCGTATTGAGATTCAGACATAGGTGGTACGTGCCTAACGATGAGGAATTGAAGAGAGAGATCTTAACCGAGGCACACTCCTCGGCATACTCAGTGCATCCAGGGAGCACGAAAATGTATAGAGACCTGAGACAACACTTCTGGTGGCCTAACATGAAGAGAGAAGTCGCCAAATATGTAAAGACCTACCTGGTTTGTCAACAGGTTAAGGCGGAACACCAAAGGCCGGCCGGAACCTTACAGCCACTGCCGATTCCGGAGTGGAAGTGGGAGCAGATCTCCATGGATTTCATAGTTAGACTCCCGAGAACGACGAAAGGGTACGATAGCATCTGGGTGATTGTGGACCGTTTGACAAAATGGGCCTATTTTCTACCAGTGAAGATGACTTATTCTATGGATCAGCTTGCCGAGCTGTATGTGCAAGAGATTGTTAAACTACACGGAATTCTTATTTCTATTGTCTCCGATAGAGATGCCAGATTTACTTCAAAATTCTGGAAGAGTCTACATAAGGCTATGGGAACTCAATTGAATTTTAGCACGGCGTTTCATCCTCAGACTGACAGGCAGACAGAAAGAACAAATCATATTCTTGAGGATATGCTCAGAGCTTGCGTGTTGGAGTTTCAGGGCTCGTGGAGCCGATATTTGCCCTTGATTGAGTTCTCATACAATAATAGCTTTCAGGCTACGATTGGTATGGCTCCGTACGAGGCATTGTATGGTCGAAAGTGTAGGTCTCCGCTATACTGGGATGAGGTTGGCCAATCTAGTATAATCGGCCCAGATATTTTGCAACAAACAGTGGAGAAGATCGCTGTTATCAGGCAACGTATAGAGATAGCACAGAGCCGCCAAAAGAGTTATGCTGACACTAGACGGAGGGAATTGGAGTTCAATGAAAGTGATGGGGTATATTTGAAGATTTCTCCGTTTAAGGGTGTGATGCGGTTCGAAAGAAGAGGCAAGTTGAACCCTCGTTATGTGGGGCCATTTCCTATTTTGAAGAGGATCGGGAGGTTGGCTTACCAATTGCAGCTTCCGGCGTCGATGGGAGGCATCCACAACGTGTTTCACGTATCCATGCTTCAAAAGTGCGTGCGTGACCCGTCACATGTCGTAGAAGCACGAGAGATCGAGGTACAACCAACACTGACTTATGTGGAAAGGCCAGTGCGAATTCTGGAATCCTCTATCAAGGTATTGTGCAACAAAGAGATCCTGCTAGTAAAGGTCCTATGGCGGAACCATGACGTGGAGGAGGCCACTTGGGAAAGGCAGCAGGATATGATGTCTAAATATCCTGAACTGTTTGTATAATCAAATTTTGAGGACAAAATTTTAATTAAGGTGGATGGAATGTAACACCCGATTTTACGGGAATTTGTTATTCTAATATACAATGGCATTTTGGTAGATATGTCAAATTAAGTCTGTTTTGCGAACAGAAAGTTTTAATAAAGTCTCGATAATAAATTGGAATTTCTGGTGAAATAAGAAAAATTTGAAGAAAACGATTCAATAGTTAAATAACGAAATAAGTAACGAAACAAATAGAAATCAAATGGAGGGGCGATATGGTAATTTGACAAGCTAAATTTTAATAAAAATCACATTTCTCTCCCTTCCTCATCACTTGGCGAATTCTTCTCAGCGAAAATCACCTCCAACGGCGATTTCCCTTCCTCCCACTCACGCGATTTCTTCCTCCGGCGACTAACACTCCTCTGATCGACTTCCGTTCTTCGCGTTTTCTTCTCCAATCACAGCCCTAGGTAAGATTCTATAGTTTTCGAACATTAGATTTTGATTTTCGCGGAGTTATACGGTTAGGGTTTCGTTAGGGTTTTGTCAAAAACATGGATTAGGGTTTGAAATCGATAGATTTACCGTTATTATGGCTCTAATGGGCGTATTTATTATTATTGGTGACAGTTAGTTGGATTAATGAGGGTTGTTGAGATTTTTGGTCGTCGGAGATTTTTGAAAACTCCATTAATGGAGGTTAGGAATTCACGAGCATGAATTGCTCGATAAAATGCCTCAATGAATTAGAATAGAATTTTAAGAAATTTTCTTTAGTTAGGAGTTTCATCCGTCTTCGAAATTTGATGTTCTAAGCTCGATGTTAATGACGATTTCTATGAATTGGTCTAGGTGAACAACGCTCGTGAACGGAGCTCGGTGTGCTACAGACGCGAGGTAAGTCTTCGTGACTTGTTTGGCCGATTGGCCTACACCCTGAGAGTAGTTGTTAATCGAGGTCTTGGTGAATCCGAATGTTTTGGGGAGATAGGACGGGTAGTTAGGGTGTTACTGTTATAGAATGCTCGTTCTAGGTTTTATTTACTATTTTTCGTTCATTGTATGCTTATTGCATCGTTCATACACATGCATCACACTTTTTTCAAATTAGCACGAAAAATGAGTTTCTGCACGATTTTATGAAAAGAAATGAATTAATGTAAAGAAACAAATGTACGTAATCCCGGTCATGACAAGGTGGGGTTCAGACATGGCTGTCTAGTTGGTGAAACATGTTTTCCCCCGGTAGATGGAAAGGACTGTCTAACTGCCAGACGTGCCCTCTCCATCTGGTGAGAGTAGACTTCGGTGACATCCCGTTATGCAACTAAATGATCCCGATGACTGCATGATTTTACAAACGACATATGCACAGCACGCATTCGCATTTACGTAGATTTACTGAGCCTTTAGCTCATAGGTTATCTCTGTGGTGTAGGTGACTTCGAAACAGGTGAGGATGATATTCCTCCGCCCGATGTATGAGTCGGTTGACGAATGGTGACCGTGGGAGTGCGCTGGGCAGTCGACGTGTATTTTTACCCGTGGGAACGTATATAAGTATTTTGGGTTACATTGGGTAGAAAATGTGTAAATATTATATTTAGATTGTTGTAAAGATTAGTTGGGATTTGATGTTGTTAATGGAAATATTTTGATGACTTCTGAATTTACTGGAACTGCTTGGTGATTTATAAATCTCGTAGGGATAATGTTTAATTTTCAAACGGAACCACGCAGTTCGTTTTCATGAAGTTTACTTCGTTACACTTGGAGTCGTATTTATAGTGGTGGGCGAATTGAAGGATGTGTGAGTAAGTTTATGTTAAAGTTCTTTTGTATGTTGTTTGGTGTTGGAGTTGAAGGGAAGAGTGAAGGAAGTGGTGAAGTGTAGAGGGGAAAAAGGAAGAAAAGAATTGAGGCAACTCTCTGGAATGAATTCCAGAGAGGTTGCTGATCGATCAACAATATTTAGACTTTGACTAATGTTATAAAAAGAAAAATTTATACGAGAAATAGATAAATTTAGAGATATACTTAATCAAATGGAACAAAATTTAAAAAATATTAGCTTGTCATTACTCTTATTTTTTGTTATGCATGCATAATGGACCATAGATATAAATTAACGGTAGTGTGTTTCATGATTAATAAAATTTCTACTAATTTACATACTACTTCTTTACTTTCTAATAATCAAATAACACATGAAATTATTAGTTTATATTCTTCTTATGAATCTAAATATTCTAATATTAATCGTTCACGTCATTCTTCACATGCTAGTTCTAGTAGTGGTGATGGAGCTATTGTAGCTCCACAATTTATATTCATAATATTTGAAATCAGTTAAATACAGATGTTTATTTTAATTCTATGTGAAATGAAGTATATATTTATTTTGATACTCGATATCAATTTCTCGCGATGAAAACTTTGATATTTTAGATTGTTGAAAAAATATTTTTCACTACATATTCTATTCTTTCTATAATGACACATGATTTACTAACACCTCTAATCTTTACTGTAGCAACGGAGTCTGCTTTTACTACAGGTGGACGTGTGTACGATGAACGTCAATGAAGACTTGCACCCGACTTAGTGGAGGCACTCATTTGCATGAAAGACTGGAACGAAGTTATTACAATAAATCAACAACGAGAAGACGAAATACTATAAGACTTTTAAAATTTGGACATTCAAGACTATCTTTTCATTTAAATTTAGATATATTGTAATTTGAAATTTGAAGTATTTTTCTACCTTGTAATTTTTTTGACATTTTGCACATGATTGACAATTAGATGAGTGACAAACTAATAGAGATATATCTAATTTGTAATGATGCAAGTGTCAAATTTATAATTAACGTTATATTTTTTTTATATATTTGTCTTAAATAATTTTTTTATAATTACATGTCATTTTTATATTAATTAAATAATTTTATTATTTAGACCGCTAACTAAGTAACTATTATATTTTAACATTATATTAATAAATATTTATTATAATTTTAATAACTAAAATTTAAAAAAATATATTATATATTTATATAAAAAAATTATTTATGTATTATAAGCTCATTAAGCTTTGTTCGTTAGGCTCGTTAAGCCAACTCGACTCAACTTGTCTCGTTAGCTCGTTAGGATCAGCTCGTGAGGCTCGGTGAGTCGAGTCTTCTCAGACTCAGACTCAGACTCGGCTCGACTCGGCTAAAATCTCTAACTAACAGTAGTTTGCAAAGATCTATGTATTTAAATTATAGGGAAATTAGTACAAAAGCAACCAAAAGAATAAGGGAACAAAAAATTTACAAAAAAAACTACCCAATTGAGAAAAAACTTGTAACAACAAGACTCATGAAACACCCGTAATGATCCCTTGTTATTCGCCTAAATACTAAAGAGTGCTCCGAAATCTTCATATGCAACTTTCTTTCAATGCACGAGGATTTCGAGGAAGCAAACAAAACAAGTTTGATAAGCAACTTCTTTACAATGAAATTATATTAATATTACCTCAGTGAGTTAGGATCAACAGGAACAGTGAAAAACAGAGTTGCCAAGGCAGCCTGCCCTGGAAACAATCTTTCTCACTCCCTTTTCATTGTGAGAGAATCTTGCATTAGCAGGAGAAACATGGATCCTATCCATTATGTTTATCTGTGGGGCCTCAAGAATTGCCTTGGGGAGTGATAATGCCCATTGCATGCCCCAAATCGATAGCGGCCTCATGTATATAAGCGATCGGAAGTGCCCGTCAGTTGTCCATGCCTCTGGAGTCTGGAACCAGTATCTGCGTTGAAAACATGAATAGCACATTAAGTCTCAATGTTCTAATGGATGTATAAATAGTTATAGGTACATCCTCGAACTTTCAATCCCATCAGAGAGTAGTATTAATTTGATCATTATAAAGTGGAAGTATGGTTATAGGACAATCATCAAAAGACTATTATTCTAGACCACTTTTATTGCAGTAATTGGAAGAACTTCCAAGGTGAAACCTAGGGTAACCAGCAGCTTCTATAGCTAGAGAGGAATACTCATCAGTAGCAAGGAAAAACTCTATCTAATTATACAAGTCCAACATGGAAAAAAAAACTTAGCCCACAACCAGATCCTTATTTTCGTAATGTCAAGCGAGCATATAGATTGGAAGATCTCATTAATAACACGTACCAACTAAAACATATCATTGTAAATAATTTCCAGCATTACGGATATACTTTCGGATCGCAGCCAATCAGTCATTGTTGAACAAATCAATCAAGACAAACATTGTAATATTGTGAATTTCTCATTTGCAATGATATAAAAAATAAAATTTATTATCTTCCACAGGAATAAATTTGAGCATAAATAAAGTCAAATTTCGCCCAGACTAACTGAAAATATTTCGCATCTAAGACATCACATTTATCAGCAAAAACATTATATAAAAATAAGGAGAACAAATAATCCAGAAAGAATCGTAGAATTGATGAATGGTTGAATAAAACAAATGAATCTTACCCATATCCTTCTTCAGACCAGCCAGCAATAAAAATACCTTCAGCAGTTGTAAAGGCTTGTTCCTCCATTCCTGCTAGGATCATAGTAGCTGCCACACCATAAGTAACGCCAGACCATATTTCTCGTGACTGCATGCAAGTCTCGTCCACTCTTCCGTTTGGATGCATTCCGTTTACAGCACCCATTTTACCTCCTTTAATTTTCATCACATTGAAATCATAGATCTTCTGTAGAGTACTTCTGATTTTCACATCGTCAAAAAGTGGAGGCAAGCCTGAGGATGCTGTATACCATTGACCTGCTAATTGATCAGCCTGAATAGATTTACTATTATTGCTTGATCCACTGTCATAGTTGAAATATGAGCCATTCCACAGTTTTGCTTCCAAAACTGATTTGGCTTTCAAAAATTTGCTTTTGCAGGTTTCAGCAAAAGACTGGTCGCCTATTTGCATGGCCATAGCTGCTGCAGCTTGTAGAGCAGCAAGCCACAAGCAACCACAGTATGCGCTAATTCCATGAACAGTCCAAGTATCATATGTTTGATCTGGAAATCCATCGTTCTCAATTATACCATCTTCATCTCTATCGAACTGATCCATGTATTCAATAGCCGCGCGGACAGAAGGCCATACATCAACCCCAAATGCCATATCCCTTGTTGCAGCAAAATCTCTATAAACCTGAAGCACAAACTTTGGATTTAAATCCTTCCATTTGCTTGTGTCATGGATGTTATATGCATTCATTTCATTCCAGGGATCATGTGTTCCAAGATCATGAGGTACTGCCCCTCTAACTTTACGAATTCCCCAATTTCCTTCAGCCAGATACCTCACTCTTCTTCCATCCTCAGATAAGACAGCTTTAGCGAAGTCTCGCTGTATATTGAGTTCAATTTTGGGAAATAACTCAAGAAGAGCAAATGATGCATAGAAATGAACGTCATATGTGCACCACATTATATATTCCACCCCTTCCAAGTACAAAAACCTACCAACATCATCATCATTCTGTGGATCCAATATATTGAAGGACTGAAAGGGATTGCTGGGATAACCATTCTTAAAAGGGGACAAAGACAAATCCTTACCCGCATGTCTAGTATACAATTTTTTTTCGTGATCATCTAATCCACTAGGAATGCCATTAGTACCAGTTATTTTAATGGTTTCACATACTGTACCTCTGCTGGTACTTACAGTTGCTTCAGTAACTTTAACATTTTCCTTTTCCGTTTTGGTTAGCTTTTGCTCATTTGCCTTGCTTGCATCAACTAAGCACGAGTCTGGAGAACAAAGATAAAATATCTTCTTAATGTATCACTTAGATAAAAGTCAAGAGATAAGGGAGACATCTTCAAAACGTATAACAAGGGACAAGAGCTAGGAGTTAGTCAATAAATACACATCCAAGAAACAACTATAATTTGCGGTGAACTAGTAAGGATTCAGTACCTATCCAAACTGTTCCACCAGCAACCAGAAAGTAGAGCTCATTAAACAATGTGAACTTGTACCTGTAGACATGGGATGAGCATATAAATCATCAAAACAATGCATGCAGCCAACCTAGAACATTATCTTATTGTCCCACATCATTGAAAATATTCGTCAGAGCATCAAAGACTCATACATATTACTTGACATATAAAGAGACGTTAATATGAAAGTATTCTGGGAAAACCTAAATTGTGTTCAATGCACTATTCAAAGAGGTTTCTAAGTTTCATTGCTAAAGGGCCTAAGTCATAGAAGATTCCGTTACAAGTGTGGTCATGATCTTAAAATTTACATACTATTTGTGATCTTTTGACTTTCCAGCAACAAGTCTTAAACTAAAAAACCTTTCTCTAGTTATGATGACGTACATCACAGACATAAGCTATGTATTAGGTGATTTAAGATTTACCATTCCGGTAGCCTTTCATCCATGAGAATAGGACTCTGCCACTTCTCAATTTCTTCTTCCCACCATTTATAATCTGTTAATAATTTCTAATCAACATCAGATAAATAAATTCTACATAAAAAGAATATAAAGAAGAAGAAAAATGACATATACATGTGTGTGCGTGAATAAAAGATGACATTGTAACATTCTAAAATTTTATCCCCAAATTAAGGATTCAATTTCTACAAAATCTCAATAAAAAACTCTAATTAACATGCAACCAAATGCTTGCCCTAAATTAAAAGAGATTTAATTAACCTTAAATTGAATTCCAATCAACAACCTCAATAAAATTGATTTCCAAATTAAAATTGATTTCTAAATTAAAACATAAGGTGGCAAAACATAAATACAAAATTAAATCCTTCCTATGTTGATATTCATCCAATTAAAGGAAACAAACACAAATCATCTCTTCCTATTGTTTCATTGAATCAGACCAAATTGGGGGTCAGATTCGTATCATTCTTTCTAAGGAAATAATGGAAATCCTTCCCTATAAATCAAGTCAGCTCTGTGAGGAAGAAATCACTCAAACTCTCTCTCGCTCCATCGTTCTGAAAACCAGAGAAGCTCTTACCTTCGACCTCCGACCTCCAACCACCGTGAACTGTCCAAACTCTGGCAAACATCTCCTGAGAAGAAGAATCGCAGCTTCGACCTCCACCGCGAACTTCCTCTCTCGGCCGAACTCCACTTCGTGACGGAGACTTCTCTCCGACCGAACTGACAATCACCATCGGCGAAAGGTTCCCATCCCTCTCACTCTTTGTCCTCTCGCGTCTTCAATATGTCCTTCCATCTAAGGAAACATTCATCCAATTAATGTTGATATTCATCCAATTAAAGGAAACAAACACAAAATCATCTCTTTCCTATTTTTTCATTGAATCAGACCAAATTGGGGGTCAGATTCGTATCATTCTTTCTAAGGAAATAATGGAAATCCTTCCCTATAAATCAAGTCAGCTCTGTGAGGAAGAAATCACTCAAACTTCTCTCTCGCTCTCGTTCTGAAAACCAGAGAAGCTCTTACCTTCGACCTCGACTTCCGACCTCCAACCACCGTGAACTGTCCAAACTCTGGCAAACATCTCTGAGGAAGAAGAATCGCAGCTTCGACCTCCACCGACGAACTTCCTCTCTCGGCCGAACTCCACTTCGTGACGGAGACTTCTCTCTGACCGAACTGACAATCACCATCGGCGAAAGGTTCCCTCCCTCTCACTCTTTGTTCCCTCTCGCTCATCTCTCTCTCTCTCTCTCGCCCACTCTCTCTCCGCTCTCTTTCTTTCTTTCTCTCTCTCTCGACAAAACAGAAGACAAAGGGGAAAGAAGAGATGTAATTCTGAACCTAACCTAACCAGTCCAACCGAACCAGATCTAGTTCAACTGAACTGGACCCGACACAAATTCTGTTATGAATTTTTGTCGAACCAATTTAAGACTTGGTAAGGAATTTCTGCCCAAATCTTTCTGAAGTTTGAATTATTTAAGTGGAATTTTTTTAATATCGACATTCGATTTAGGCAGGAAAACTCCCGAAAATTGTCTGAATCGATCCAAATCGATCCAACCGACCCGATCTAACCTAAGAGTACACGATATTGTTGGAATATTGAAAGAATCCCGATAACCCTAACTGCTCGAAATCCATGTAAGTGAAAATACAACTTTTTCAACATTTTGGCTATGGCCCTATTACATCATAAAGTCCATTTATGTTCTTATTATTGTTATATTACTTTATCACACGTTTTCGATGTTTGAGTACGCATGTTCAGGCATTGACATAAAATTATTTAAAAGATAAAATTTGTAGAACATTTGTATGTGTATGAAAATGATGGAATTGACGGAAAATACGTGATAGCAAAAGTCTGAACGACATTGAGATGGTGAGTTTGAACGTAAAAGTAAAAGTAAAATATGACAAAGCCTGAACGACAATGAAATGACTAAGTCTTAAAAGAATGTTGAGTTTCAACTAGTATGCAACTGTTAAATACAAGATTCGGTAAAAGTAAATGTTTTGCACTTGCACGTATTCTCACTTACTGAGTTTTCTCATAGTTAGTAATTTTGTGATGTAGATGAATTTTTATTTAAGGAAGAAATGACGCTGATCGAAAATTTGCCAGAGACGGGCGAACATACAGAAGAGGATGTTGTCGTTGGTTTTGAATAAAAATTTAAGGTTATGATTTTATATCGTTTAAAAGGATATTTTATATTTGTTTGCATTAAATTTTAGTTGATTTCAGTTTGAATGATTTATTTCATCAATTGTTAGATTTTTATTAATTACGTTAATATTTTAAAATTTATGAATGAGATTTTATTTAATGTTTGTTTAGTATTTAATTTTTAAACATTTATTATTATTAATTTCAAAGTTTCCGCTTAATAAATGATTTTTTGCTATTTTTAATTATTTTGAATTAATAAAATTAGGTTTTTTTAACGATCCGATTTAACATAATTTGCAAATTGATTTGGGAAAAAGTTTAGGGTTTTTAAATTAGGGAAAAATGAAATTTAAATTTTGGGGTCGTTACACGTGTTCATAAAGAAAACATTGATCCTGACATAATTCCTATTTGGAAAAAAAAAAAAAAAAACAAGGATTCTTACTTTTTAGAGCATCATGAGCCAACTCCAAGGCAGCCCTTTCAGAAGTACCATAAAATTTTGTGTACCTCCTGGATGAAAGTGAAAACAAGCTAATTAATCATACGTTTGAGTTCCATTGCACTATAATACCAATGAAGTGAAATAATGGTTATACTTTATCCGCATCCAGACCCCTAAATCAATTGAAAAATCCTAATTTAAAGATTCAAATAAAAGATAACTAAAGAGCGAAAAACATCTCGCAAAATGGTAATTAGAAGAAGAAAAAAACACAAGCGTCCATGCTGATCATCTTGTATCAACTACTTGTGGCTCTAAATTTGATTGTCAACTTTGTAAATGGAAGACAGAAAACCTAAGAAAGTAATTGCTTACACTACTTACCTATGATATGAGCTTCCCTTCAAAAATTTCACTTTTGGAGACGACCATGAGAGAGCAAAGGCTACAGTGCATTTTCCATGAGGTTCGACCCATGCAGAAGCTGAAACTGCAGCACAAAGTGTCTCCCCAGGTGAGGATGGCATACTTGGTCCAGAATTAAAGTTCTCCCGATCAAATTGTCCATCCTTGAAATTAAAAAGGGATGAGTTCCAACACTCATACAGAGAAAGAGACAAAATGAGGAAGGAAAACATTCAATGACAGCAGATAAGTTGCGTGTATGACAATAGAAACGTCCATCATTTACTACCTTCACCATTCTATTCCAAATATCTCTTGCTGTGATGCGACTTCCTTCCGATAGTCCAAAAGAAGGCAAAACTGTTACACTCACATTTTGAGTTTCACAGGCAGCAATAGCAAAAGTAACTGGAGGATTTCCCTTTGCCGTCCTGCATCAACATTACAATCAAGTACGAAATTTCATGAGTTCATGGTAATTTGATCTTTTGGAGCATCAGAGAATGCTTAGTAATAATATGAACACGTCTTCTTATGTGACACAATATACATTACAAAGCAAGATTAGAATCGTCTGCTTGCCAAAACAAAATGACGATAAGATGTGATGTGTATGGGAAAGTGAATAGTTTAATATCAACTCATAAAAAAAGACCAAGTGCCCTACGTTTTCACCACTGATATTAACTAAAGCAGATTTACTACCAGAATAACATTTCTTTGGCATATGATGAGCTATAGTAGTTGATATCTCATGAGAAACCCTGACCCAGAAGATTGTTATACTTTAATACTTTAATATGACTCACGCTAGTGTTGTGAGATCATTGTGGTATTGGTACCAAAGTTTAAGAAGAGGTGGTATTTTTCTAATTAAAGTACGACTTAGAACCAGGTCTCCCAAGTTCACAGTTCCCACGGCGAATCCCCACCAAAATGTAGCCTTGCATCACTAGGTATCATGTTAAAAGGAAGCCTGGATCAAAATTGAAATGTGCAGTATTTCTTGCTTCAAACATGTTTTTATTGAGAATAAGAAAGATGTTCAATGTAGAATATTTTCCAAAAATTGGCTTCACAGCCTTTCCTCAAAGCATTGTGTTCATTCTTATTCGCTATCTCGCCTTTTTAGAGGATCATTAGCCAACTTATATCCTCATTTACATGTAACAGGATCTTTTCTTTTCTTTTCTTTTTCTCTAGAGAAATCTTTTGGTGAAAAAATTCTTAAGTTATCCATCTTGGGTTAAAAAGTTCTCTAATAGACCAAAAGATATTTGCAAACCAACCGTCACATAATAATTACAAGGTTTGATGACTTGCTTGTGATGTAGCAGTACTCCGGAGACTCCATCTTCACCTCTATCAAAGACAAATCAACCACGTCAAATAAGATTTCCAGAAATTATCCAAGAAACTGAGATTGAATGTGTACTCACATGAATGGTTCATTCACATGATCGCCAGACAAATGTGAAATTCCTCCAACAGAGTTCTTCATAAGAAAAGAAACAATGAATTAATATCCACAGGACTGCAGTACAAAAATTATAGGTATTTCATCAAGCTAGTCTGATAGGAACATCTTACTGCCCAGGTAAAAAGAAGGCTCACTTTTGCTCTTTCCCGTCCAGTATTAACCAACTGAATTAGAAACAAAACTATGAAGTAAGCGAACCAGAATTAAAGGCCAACTATACTAGGAAAATGTAAACTGTAACTTTGATCGACAATAAGACATGAAAAAAGAAATGAACAAGAACACAATTAGAAACTGAAAATCTTTTTCATACAACTACAGATAAAAAAATCTCTATTTAAAAGACCTTTCCATATTCAAATAAAATCCATGTAAGTGATAGCTAAAAATTTCAAAGAAAAAACAAATCATGGAATTAAAACAACCAATATCTGGAAATATATGCCCGCTTCAATAAAACAATAACAATAACTTTTATTGATGTATGAGGAAATTGAAACTAAAAACAATAAACCAGTCATAAACCCCTTCAACAAACTTCTATTTTGACTAAAAACAATAAACCAGTCATAAACTCCTTCAACAAACTTCTATTTTTCATAACACCTTTTTAAATGATCAAATAAAAATTCAGGATCTATCTTTATAACAATTGTATCTCTTCAACTAAGCCATACATTCAGAAAATGAGACTCATGCAAACTTGTTCCTAGGTAAGTTCTACTTAAAATCTTCAATCAATTCAAACAAGTTTGATCCAAGGACAGACATAGCAACATGATACCCATACTCCATCTTCGTTGCAAAAGAATCTTTAGCCACGACAACAATAACATGGTTTTCGTGACGAGAAAATGGAAGGCAATGAGCCTATACTTTACACATTATAGCTTACAACATTTGTATTGCATAATCAGCTTTAGTGACAGAATCATGCAACGTAACAAAAATAGCTGCCCTAATTGAAATTCTAGACAGAAACTACATATGCGTATAATAAAGGAAAGATTCCATCCATAGGACAATCTTACTGTATACACAAAAACGGCCGTAGGAAAACTGCTATCTCTATAATTATGTGGTATGAAGGGTGATATTTGCCGACAAGAAATTTTCAGATCTGGGTCAGGTTCCCCTGAAAGATAATAGTAGAAAAAATTAAAAAGATAAAGACAAATTAAAACAAAAATAATAATAATAATAAAGGGATACCATCATATATGGTCCATGCCCTCGGAAACAAAGCATGATATGTTGAATGTTGACCAGTCAAATTCCAACCCCATGATGATATTCCTTGGTCATTTGCCTTCCTGTAAAAGCAAAAGTATGGTAAGAATCTGCATTGTCTCTACACCATCAATGCCATCTACTCTAGTAAACAAATCCATCAAGCTCCTAGAGAAGTAATTTTGGATATTTTTCAAAGGGAGTATAGTTTAGTCCAACTAAGTTACAATGACTAAAAACACTTATAACTAACAGTAACTAAAGCCCCGGAGCCTTAATGCCACATATGTAGCTGTATGACATTGTAAAAAGTAAAAAACAAATAATAAACAATAGTACGGATATGTCATAGTATTTAAAATTTATGTTGACGTCTTACCCTAAGCCTTCATGTTGGCCTGGAGCTAAAACTGAAGCATAACTTTTACTTCCACCATCTCTTGAAATAAAAATCTGCGATGTACAACAATAATTCAAGCGATTCAGAAGTTTTCAAGTTACATATCCTTTCTTAAACTGGGATAATATACATCCGCTTCCTATAAAAACCATGCAAAAATGCAACACAAGTGAACAATATAGACCTTCCTAGTTCAAAACAGTGTCATTTGATTCACATGCGAAGACCAACAAAAGTTATTAACTAAATTGATGGCATTAATAAAATTTAAAACACAATTAATTCAGCATGCTACGGAAAGAGCAGTAAACATTTTGAATCATTAACTCGATTAGATGATCTCAAGGAATTTCTTCGTGCCTTTTCACTTCTTACTTGAATTCAAAAGCTGCCACACCAATATTTATGGATTTTCCATTTAATAAAACTTTCATGAGAGACGTGTTGAATATTAAGTTGAACCATGTGCACAATGAGAAATACAACTCACTCTCTATTTAAATTTAAAAAAAAAATGATCGTCTGATAAATCCCAACATACATCATCAGCAAATGAATCAACCCTCAAGTGTTTTATTCCAAAAATAACTCGGAGAGGCAGAAAAATTCCTTAAGGTGTGATTCAAGTTGCGAAGTTAAATTCAAACAGATAATCATAAATGAAGGACACAATTTTTTTGCTTTTATTTGCTATTGATAGACAGCGCATCAGGTATATTAAAGATCAAGGGCAGAGCTTTACAGAGAATTGATTGGCCATGACAGGAGAAGGTTCACATGTACCAGGAACAATCTGCCATTGTCGAAAGTCACCTCTAAAGCCTCTAGATATGCTGCCACTTCTGTATAATCCAATCTATTAAAAATCACATTACCGAGAAATAAGGCCATCATATTTAATTCACAACATACCCCATCCCACCAAGTGGAACCCCTTGAGAAGCTGATGGTTTGCAACTTTCTCTAGTGAATGGATCTATAGGCGCTTTCTGCACACAAAAATGTATGTAGAAGATCAATTTAGGCAAAGAGGGAAGCATTGAGATGTTTCAGACGAATGCTCAAATGTAACATTGATACAGAATATAGTTGTCAAAACTAAAATTTGAGAAAGTAAAGAGAGTTACCCTTCCATGTGAAGCCTCTTCTCTAACATAGGACCACAAGCGTATACCCAGACGAACCTAAGACATCAAATCTTGTGCACTAGTCAAAAGAAGATATTTAAAAAAATGTGACTGCAAAACTAATAGGTAGAAAACAAATAAAAGTTATCAAGATCACGTACCATCTTTACTGCTTCGAGAAAGGTGATGCTAAATTCTTTGAGAATATTCGCATGGCTATTTAATCTCCTTCTCCAGGCTTGTTGAGGTGGGGCAGCACTGTCAAAATCGAACTACATGGAAGAAGAAAAAGTTTGTTGGAGGATAAATCATGAAGCGGCCAAAATATATTATGATTAGATAAGATCATAACCTAGTGTCTCAAGTGTCATATAATAAAAATTAGCCAAATCATAAATACTTCGAAGCATCTGAAGCTATTACATGTTCAGAGCAACCCAACAATTTTCCAGTGCGAACAGACGACAGGGAAACTAAATGCTGACACAAATACGAATTTTAAAGGGGAAAAGTGGGGAAAAACATAATTACCAATTGCAAAGTCGTCCGGCTAATATACTCTTCAGGCGGCCAGGAATTTTTTCGACAGTGAAACAAATTTCCGCTGACCATGCCGACAGTACTTAATAAGAATTTACAGAAAGTAATATCACACCAATAAAAATAGCTGATTCAAATCTCGCAGTTTACAAGTCCTTCCTGAAATTTGATCTCCTCCGAGCTCATTAAAAAGCTCGGAGCTTCCTTCAGACTCCGATGAAACGACCCCACCAACAATAACCACTGCCACCGCCCCCGACACCGCCTTTGTAGCAATCTTCAACTTACCCTAAAATATCTTAGATCCCAATAAAATAACACTTCCTCGTGAATTCTCAACCGAAACTAGCAAATCATGGAGGCTCCAATACGCCGATCGGAAATTAAAAATCTGGGTCGTCCCCGATCAAGCTAGAGCTCGACTGCAACAAGCAGACATTTCAAAAAACAGTACACTGCAAGTCCACGGAATGGGTGAAAAATAACCGCATCGATCGGGGTTCTCAAAAAACGAAAAGAAAAAAGAAAGCAAAATCTCCGCAATTGCCTGGCGCAGAATGCGAAATATTCGGACGGATGACGAAGAGCGGAAAGGTTACCGTGGCTCGTAGATGATGAGCCGCCTTAAAAGCACCCACTCTCTGACTCTTGACCTCTCTGATCGCCAG
The DNA here is from genome assembly GCA_022432975.1 of Begonia masoniana. Classification (NCBI taxonomy): domain Eukaryota; kingdom Viridiplantae; phylum Streptophyta; class Magnoliopsida; order Cucurbitales; family Begoniaceae; genus Begonia; species Begonia masoniana. The sequence goes on along the minus strand of CM039505.1, from coordinate 19,055,074 downwards.
GTGGTTCTCACTTCCATGCCTACGAATCCATGTTGAAACCTTTTCCTCTCTCTCTCTCTCTCTCTCTTTCTGTTAAATACTGATTTCCGTCTCTTATTTTATGTACAGAGACAGAGGGAGAGCCAAACGAGGGATATCCATAATCCTGGCTTGATCCTTTATCCACCACACTCAGAAGTTAGTTCGGTTAAGACGGTCGACCCATGTATCTCGATTCAAGACTAGTTTAATTTGTGGTTTACGAGTTAATTTAATGAATTTTTTTAGATTGACTTGCTAAACTCGTTTTAATCGATGAACTGGATTTTTAGGCTGCAGTTTTTAAATTTGCCTAAAACCTCTATACAATAAATTTCCATTTTTCTTAAATTTAAAATTTTGAGAGCATGCTTTTATTGAAAGAAACTGAACTTCATCAATTGGTGTGTAATGTCTAATGCATTCGTTATACAAAATATGTTTAATGTCGACATGTCAAACATCACCGACTTAAAATGGATCTTGTTATTGGCCGTATGTAGTAAAAATTATACAAATTATAACCATTAATCAAAAAATGTATCCGTTCATTGTGTTTGACTAGGTCTAAAAAAACTTGCATCGTGACCTATATGGCTGAATCTAAATTATGAAAGACTTATGAGAATCAGGCGCATCAGTAAAATCCTGTATATATGGACGTATTGATTTCACATTTATAAATACTCATAAATGCTCTCATGCACTTATTTTTTAAAAGAGTAATATAACGTTTATTCTATTATTAACATACTCGCTAACACGTGTCAAACAATGATAAATATAATTAATGTAATAAATTAAATATTTATAATTTATTACATTAATTGCATCAATTATTGTTTGACACGTGAACAATAATTTTTAGATGATAGAGTAAGAGAATAAATATAATATTATTTTTTTTCAAGTGGTAAATTTGTCAGATTTGCATTTTTTTATTGAAGATTTTCACTTAAATTTATAAATTTTTATTATATTTTGCCTAACGATAACTAAAGTTCAATGAAGGAGACTTTCCTTCAATTGATTATGTGGTCAACAACTCGTGATTAGATTATATCATGACTTTGAAGATTTACAAAATACTAGTTCAAAGCTTTGGAAGAGAAGAGTAAAGACACATATTGTGTGTAGGTAGAGTTTGGTATCTTTGAAAACCTTTCAAAGTTTGTAAGAGTCTAGTTATATGTTTAACTATCAAAGTAACTCAATTCAAACCCTTGAAAATTTAAGCACATCAATGAAGACTTCTACTGTATTATATTCAAATGTCTTTTTTTTTTTTTTTTCCCTTCATATTTAGACCTCATTTAAAAAGATAAATCACCGACAGTCTAAAATATTAAACAATTCAAATAAAAATAATTTAATTATTTATATTGATTATGGAGTTGAAATAGTTGATTTAATCATTTATAGCTAAGAGTAAAGGATGATCCAACATAATTCATGCTAATTTTATATTGGTGGGTCACAAGTGTGTATGCTTAGCAGAAAAAAAATATTAATTGTATTTTGGAAACACTAGTATGTCAAACTTATTTTTCTGTTTTTTTTTTTAAAAAATAATTAAGAAAAATAAATACATATTATATTGATGCGAATATTCTCATTTAATATTTGACCTCACATAAAAAAAAGAGAGTGGAATTAGAAGGATAATAAGTTAATAAATCAAACAAGTTGAAGAATATTAAAGAAAAAGCTGATCATAAGACAAAAAGTCATGTGATTGGAGGAAATAGTTGCCGTTTTTGAAGATTTCTTTTACCTGTGAATTCTGTTTTATTTACATTGTAATGAATATTAACACTTGATTCTACTTTCAACATGGGGGTGGTGGCGCAGTTGGCTAGCGCGTAGGTCTCATAGCTTAGAGTGATCCTGAGGTCGAGAGTTCGAGCCTCTCTCACCCCATTCTTCTTTTGTTTTTTGCCATCGTTGTTTAGCTGGATTTGCATATTTATCTTAACCAGCTGTTCTACTTCTTATCACAATAAGACCTACTTGGATTGGAAGCCATCACCATGCACTTGATTTACACGTCGGAGGTTTCACTTCGAGGACTGGATTTGGTCGAGCCTCCCACCCGTCCTTTATTTCCAAAAGAAGCTTGGCTTCAACGGCGTAGAGAAACCTCCGACGAGATCTCTTTCAAAATGAATAATGAATATCCAACAAAACGCCGCTTCAATCGCTGAAGTTGCCGACGACGTCCGGAGTATTAGCTTATGCGTACTTTTCACTATTCACTTCTAGTTAGTTAGCTTAGTTTAGTTTGGTTACAGCTGCTATTGTCTTGTCATTCATTTATTGTTACTTGTATATTTGTAATCTTTACTTGGGAAAACACACAATACGAATCATCATTTTTCTGCTGCAGCCATCTCTCTTCGTCCTTCTCTTCTTTTCTCTCGCTGGTCTTCATCTCCGGCCATCTCTACCGTGAAATCCTAACGTGGTATCAGAGCAAGGTTGGATGGCATCTTCAAGCTCAACAGCTTTGCCTTCGCCCTCCCCTGTTCATTCTCCCTCTCTACCCCCTTTTCCATCTATGAATCAGACTCTGTCTGTTAAGCTCGACAACCACAACTACCTTATATGGAAAGCTCAAATCCTCCACATTGTTACTGCTAATGGAATCCGTCATATCCTGGACGGTTCTTCTCCCCAACCTCCTGAATTTCTGGATTCCACATCGACCGAAATCAACCCCGATTTTCTACTTTGGAGCCGTTATAATAGCCTCATTATCAGCTGACTATTCTCTTCTATCTCCGAACAATTCCTTCCCCAAATTGTAGCCCTTTCCTCTGCCCGTGAAATCTGGGTTGCCCTCGCAAACACTTTCGCCTCTTCCTCTCTGGCACGTATCAGTGAACTCCGCTCGCAGCTCCAATCTCTCACTAAAGACGGTCTTTCTGCAGCCACCTACATTCAGAAACTCACCAGCATTTGCAACACTCTCGCTGCTATCGGCGAATCGGTTTCTCCCAAAGACAAAATGCTGTATTTTCTCGGAGGACTCGGGCCGGAGTACAATCCTTTTGTTACGGCAATCACTACCCGCTCCGACCCTCCATCTCTGGAAGAAGCACAAAGCATGCTCCAAAGCTACGATTTTCGCCTGGAGAAACAAAATCCGACTGTCTTCCTTCCTACGCCGGCGCAAATGCACGCGAACGCTGCCTTTCAGCCATCGTTCCGCGCACCCTGGTCTCCTCGCCCTGAAGCCACTTTCCGATCTACCTCCATGACCGGTTCCCCTCAAAGCCCACGCAGTTCACCCCACCCGTTCAACAATCCTGGCCCATGGCGTTCTCGGCCCAACTCACACTCAAGGCCTCGCTGTCAAATCTGTGGCAAAATGGGCCACTCGGCCCTCAAGTGTTTCCACCTCCTCTCTGCAGCCCAGCGAACTCAGCCTACCACTCAAGCCCATGCCAACCAAATCAGCTTAATCCATGACCCGACCCAAGCCCATTACCCCTACCCCCCACCCAAGCCCGACCCGACCTTCACACCTCTGACCCGCCCTTTCTCTTTAACACTCAACCCATTTCCCGTTCCCAAACCCGACCACCCTCTGCATCGAACTTCCCCGGCCTTCTCCCCACTCCTTCTCCGTCGCCGGCCACGCCATGGATCTTAGATTCCGGCTCCACCGATCACTTTACACCGCACCCCGAGCTTCTCAGTCAGGTTCAACCCCTCTCTGCTCCTTCTCAAGTTGCCACAGCCGAAGGTAATCTCGTTCCCATTTCTCATTCTGGTTCTGCCCTCCTTCCGGCACTCGGCCGGTTCCTTCACTTACCTCAAGTTTTTCACACTCCACACCTATCTCACAACTTGTTAAGCATCTCCAAATTATGTCAGCAAAACTCCGTTTATGTTGAATTTCACCCAACGTCTTTTTTTGTTAAGGATCGGCTCTCCCACCGAGTTCTGCTTCGTGGTTTTCTCCGTGACGGACTCTACCACACGCCTTCATCTGGTCCGTTTTTGTCAACGCTGGCTCGGTCTCATCCATCATCCTCGCCGGCCCCTGTCTTGTTGCCACAATCCGCCTCTGTTTTGCTGCCACCATCAACCTTGTCTCTCACTGCCCAGCACAGTGCTGTTCCTTCCTCCCCTCCTGAAGCTCTCTGGCACTTACGTTTGGGTCACCCATCTTTCTCTGTAATGCAGAAAATTCTTCGCTCATGTAATTTAAATCTCACGAATATTGGACCCACATTTTGTACGTCTTGCCACATGAGCAAAAGTCATCAATTGCCATTTTTAAATTCTCAGTCTCATGCTAAATTTCCTTTTGACATTGTTCATACTGACGTTTGGGGTCAATCTCCCATTAAATCTATCACCGGTGCCCGGTATTTCATCCTGTTTATCGATGATTGCACCTGTTTCACTTGGCTTTTTCCTCTCAAGTTAAAAAGTGAAGTCTACCATACATTTGTCAATTTCTATCAATTTGTCAACACTCAATTTGGTACTAAAATTAAAGCTGTCCAATCAGACTGGGGTGGTGAATTTCAATCCCTCACCAATCTGTTTAAATCTCTCGGCATTCAGCATCGCATTTCTTGTCCTTACACTCCAAATCAAAACGGCAGAGTCGAACGCAAAAATCGACATGTCGTTGAAACTGGCCTCGCCCTTCTTTTCCATTCCTCTGTTCCTCCTCACTTCTGGCCTTATGCTTTTATCACTGCTACTACCCTGATTAATTTTCTCCCCACTCCCGTCCTCCGCCACCAGTCTCCCTTTGAGTGCTTATTCCACTCACCCCCAGATTACACCTCCCTTCGTGTTTTCGGTTGTCTCTGTTTTCCTCACCTTCGACCATTCAATCAGCATAAACTCCAGCCTCGATCTCTCCCGTGTGTCTTTTAGGTCCAAGTCCTCATCACAAAGGATACATTTGTCTCGACCCCACAACCAACAAACTCTACATTTCTCGTCATGTAAAGTTCGTGGAGTCTCACTTTCCGTTCACTACACCCCCCACATCTGCACCTCACTCCACCCCTTTCACTCTCCAAATCCCCTACGTGCCCTTTCCTCCCTCTACCACCAACTCTCCTGCTTCGCCACTTCCCTTAATTACCATACCTTCCCCCTCTCCACCTAGCCCTCCATTTCCTGACTCCCCAACTCCTTCCCATCATAATACCCTGCTCCCCTCACCATCCCATGACCCTATCCCCACTTCCATGCCCATCCAAACTGTCCAACCCTCTCATCCTATGACGACCCGGGCCAAAGCAGGTGTATTCAAGCCAAAAGCTTTTCTCCTTGAGCCTTCTATTGAACCCAAAACCTTTACCCAAGCTGCCCGCTACCCTCACTGGCTTCAGGCTATGAAAGATGAGATATCTGCACTCCAAGACACCAACACTTGGTCATTAGTCCCCCTTCCGAGCGGTGCAAAAGTAATAGGCTGCAAATGGGTCTTCAAGACTAAGTTGAACTCTGATGGGACCGTTTCTCGCTATAAGGCTCGCTTAGTGGCCAAAGGCTATGACCAGACAGAAGGCATTGATTACGATGAAACTTTCAGTCCAGTGGTTAAACCGACTTCAGTGCGCACAGTGCTTTCCCTAGCTGTATCCCTTCCTTGGACTATCCGACAGCTCGATATCAGCAATGCCTTCTTGCATGGAGACCTGACCGAGCAGGTATACATGCAACAACCTCCGGGTTTCATTGACGCGGCATCTCCGTCGGCTGTCTGCTTTCTTCATAAAGCTCTCTACGGCCTCAAACAATCTCCACGAGCTTGGTATACCAAACTCTACACAGCCTTAATTAATTGGGGGTTCTCAGCTTCAAAATCCGACTCGTCCCTCTTTGTCTACCGTACATCCTCTCATATTATTATTATGCTGGTATACGTGGATGACATTATTCTGACTGGTGATTCTGTCATTCTCCTCGACAAGCTCTTACACTATATGCATTCCCAGTTTAAAGTTCGTGATCTTGGACCCCTGTCATATTTCCTTGGCATTTCAGTCTCTCAGACATCCACTGGTATGACTCTTTCTCAGTCTCGATATATTTATGAGTTACTACACAGGGCTAACATGGGCTCCTGCAAACCCGTTCCGACCCCCATGGTGGCTGGATCTGTATTGTCTCTCAACTCTGGAACCCCCTTACCTGACGGTTTTCTTTACAGAAGCATCGTTGGTGGCCTTCAATATTGTTGTATTACGCGACCTGATATTGCCTTCGTTGTCAACAAGGTCTCCCAATTTATGCATGCTCCCTTTGAGACTCACTGGCAAGCAGTCAAGCGCATTCTGCGCTACCTTAAAGGCACCCACACTCTCGGTATCTCTTTCACTCCATCCCCCTCTCTTAGTCTCACATGCTACACCGATGCTGATTGGGCCTCTTGTCCTGACGATCGCAAGAGCACTAGTGGTTTCTGTGTTTTTCTCGGTCCTAACCTCATCTCTTGGTCCTCCACCAAACAAAAGGTAGTGTCGCGCTCCAGCACTGAATCTGAGTATCGCAGTGTTGCAAATGGCGCAGCTGAAGTGTTATGGTTGCAGTCCCTATTGAAAGAAATCGGTATCATCTCTCCCACCATCCCTCTCATCCTCTGTGATAATTTGAGTGCAACTTACCTTGCCTCTAACCCAGTTTTGCACTCCAAGTCCAAACATGTTGAGATTGACTACCACTTTGTTCGGGAGAAGGTGTTGCAGAAAACGCTAGCAGTCAAATTCACTCCGTCAGCTACTCAACTCGCTGATGCGCTTACTAAACCTCTCCCTCCGGCGGCTTTCTCTGTTTTCCTATCCAAGATCTTCGGTCTCCGACCTTGATCTTGAGGGGGGCTATTAGCTTATGCGTACTTTTCACTATTCACTTCTAGTTAGTTAGCTTAGTTTAGTTTGGTTACAGCTGCTATTGTCTTGTCATTCATTTATTGTTACTTGTATATTTGTAATCTTTACTTGGGAAAACACACAATACGAATCATCATTTTTCTGCTGCAGCCATCTCTCTTCGTCCTTCTCTTCTTTTCTCTCGCTGGTCTTCATCTCCGGCCATCTCTACCGTGAAATCCTAACGCGGAGGATGGTCATCTTCCACGACAACAATTTCCCCCAGAGATGAATCGCCATTTCTCATAAACATTCTTCGACGCACAGCACACAATGGCCCGACCATCTTCCCCATTTCGTGCAATACCCAAAATTGCCGAACTGTAACTCTTCCTCGTCTGATTACATGATGAACCACCGGAGAGAACTGTTCTGACGTCAATGACTGTACATTCTTAGCTCTGCTTAACCAACACAACCCCACCTGATCACGTCTTAATCAATCATTTTTCTTCCATAATAATGATTATTTGTCCAAATTATAAACGTTTTATTACTGAAAAATCATGGTTTTTGTTAAAATGACTATAAGTTTACATACAATTAGAGAATCGAAAGCAATTTTTTTTTTAAAACCAACCACTTCAAAATATGAATTTGACGTTGGAATTACAATAAATGTTAGATTTTGAGGGCGATGGTTTGGCCAACCAACCCTTTTGTATTAATGACGCTTTAGAAAGCTAAAAAAAGTAATTAAATAATTTAATGAAAATGCGTACGATCCGTGCCAAAATTACAGAACAAACCGCCTGAATCTATAACTGACCACCCAGTAATTTGCGCCATTTCTCTTTCTTTCTCGTTCGCTCTCTGATTCAGGGTTAGGGTTCGTCTGAGAAATGGGCCAACAGACTCTGATTTATAGTTTTGTGGCTCGAGGTACGGTGATCCTCGCCGACTTCACCGAGTTCTCCGGAAATTTCACCACCATTGCCTCTCAATGCCTTCAAAAGCTTCCCGCTTCAAATAACAAGTTCACCTACAATTGTGACGGTCACACCTTCAATTACCTCGTCGAAAATGGCTTTAGTATGTCTCATTTCTTCAAGTTTTTCGTTTGTAATGTTTGTTTCTGTTTTACATTGTTGATTCTGGTGCGTGAATTCGTTCATTTTGGTGGCTTACGTTTACTTATGGGATCTGTTTGTTTTATATTGTTGGATATCATTTTAAGTATTAAATGCATAGATCTGTTAATGATTCATGGGATATTGTTAATGTACGTGTTCATACGGCCGGTTCTTTTTGTAGTCTGTGAGAATTTTAATTGATCTGATCCTGTTTCATAAGAAGCTATTGTGACATCCATGATTTCATATTATCATTAGTGGTCCTGTTGCGGAGACATAAGTTTTTAGATAATTGAAGAAATTGTCGATATCACGGCTATAGCTTCTCAGCTTTAATGTCCTAACTCCTAATTTGTTAGCTGACATGCGTAGATAGAGAGTGTGGGTTAATGTTTTAGTTATTCTTCTAGCAACACTAAATTACATAACAATTATTTGCTAGTATTTTACTTTAGTTAAATGCCATGTGTTCTTTCGTAATCCTCACTAGATGATATTTTCATACTCTGCCTCTTCACATTTGGTTTTTTGCAGCTTTTTGTGTGGTTGCAGTAGAACCTGCTGGCAGACAAATTCCTCTCGCCTTTCTTGATCGAATAAAGGAAGATTTCAACAAGAGATATGGTGGTGGCAAAGCTGCAACTGCTGTTGCTAACAGTTTGAAAAAAGAATTTGGGTATCATATTTTTGTAGTTACAGAAATCTGTTGTTTTGGTTCTCAAATGAAATCTGTTGACTTAGGTTAATATTGTAGTCCCAAATTGAAGGAGCAAATGCAATACTGTGTAGATCATCCTGAGGAGATCAACAAACTTGCCAAAGTAAAAGCTCAGGTCTCTGAAGTCAAAGGTGTTATGATGGAAAACATTGAGAAGGTTAGGAAATGTATTTGTTTTTTTTCCTTGATTGTTTGGACCTGTAAGTTCTACAAGAATATAAATTAAATTTAGACGTGTGCTGAATATGTATTTGGTATCTAAATCGTAAAGTTGCTTCTCACATATGACATTTATGATGCCTCTGCTATCAAAAGTCGCGTATAAAATAATACTTAAATTTCGGCCTATGTTTGATTGGCTGGTGTTTACCTTCTGAATATTGTGTGCTCTTTATAAGAAGGAAAATGGAATGGTTATGTTAAAATTGAATGTAAGAAATGTAGTAAAAGAATTAGCAAAAGAAATGACACGTCTTGATACATTTAGAGACTAATGGAATGGCGTCCATCAATTAGAGTTTTTTTGAGATGATATTATTTTTGAAAATGGAGTTAACTATGAGTTGCTTGATTTTTAGTATAATAATAGTATTTAGACCTTGTATTGATTCCCTAATAGCACTCATATTGTTATTTATACAATAATAGTATTTCTTATAATCTTCAGTGATGATATTATTTTCTGAAGTGTGGTTATATTTAAATTTTTTTGAAAACGTGTGTTGAAAAAGTTTGTTAAATTAAATAGTTTTTCCACCTGTAATACAGGTTCTGGATCGTGGTGAGAAGATTGAGTTGTTGGTTGATAAGACGGAGAATCTCCATTCACAGGTTGGGACAATAATTGCAGATACACATCTCGTTTTTATTTGCCTTGGTCTCTGCCTCAGCACTCATCAATAGAAACAGGATATTTCTTGTGTGTGTCTGGTGGGGTGGGGTGGGGTAGGGGATTGGGGTGCAGATGAAAGGGGTGATTCCCTACTGGGTGTAATCTTCTATTTTAGAGTTTCAATTTAATTACACTCTGCATTCACACTCATTTTTGTTCGCTTTACCTAGTTACTTTTTAGTTGCTTACATCCAGGGGAATAAGATTATATAATTTTTTAGTATCCTTGTGGATGCTGGATGCGGAGCTGCTTTGTTTGGTTTACTGTTTTGTTCGCCTTCTTTGCGTGAGTTGGTTGGAATGGAACTTGATATTTTAATTCATATCTGTTTCAGGCACAGGATTTCAGGACCCAGGGAACTAAAATGAGGCGGAAGATGTGGATCCAGAATATGAAGATAAAGTTGGTTGTTTTGGGTATAATTATTGCGTTGATTCTTATAATTATTATGTCTGTTTGCCATGGATTCAACTGTTAAAATCTCATTCCTTTTAACTTTTCTGTTATACCACACGCCGGCAAACTCTTTGTATTAAATTGTCATCCATTCTTAAATTATTTGGTTCTTTTTATTCTTGGGATATCTCTTAGGTTACGCCCATCTATCTGTTTCTGATAGTCATTCAGGACGTAGGGGATACTTTGTTTTTTAATTGCTGTATAGTTACTTCACTTAAGATCAATATTCTATGCTCCTAGGTGTTCTTTGTGCTGCGAGAAATGTACGAATGTTAAATTTTACACTCTGTTTTTGCAACTATTAAAAACTAAACTTAAGTGTATTAAAAGATATGCCTTAATGTTTGGTTTATTCCTCTTTCACTATTTTCAAACACTTAGTTGGGGTTCGATTCTTTACAAAAACCCTTTTTAATTAAAAACAAAATAGAGGATGATGTTTATTTCAGAAAATTAAAATGGATTTTTGGACTTAAAATTGACACTCCTCATATTTATTATTATTCCAAAAATGACCAACGGTTCATAAAAATGACAACAAAAAAGAACAAAACACCCTTCCCTTTGCGCTGAACGATGCCACGTGTCCTTACATCAACCAGGCTTTCCTTTCCTCCTGCTGTCCATCTTGAACGTTTCCTTTCTCGTCAGTCGTCGTATACTATTTACTTTCCATTCCCTCACTTCTGCTCTCCCCTCTCTCTTCTTTCCGTGAGAGGGCGTTCTGTTTCGCCATGGAAGCATCACCCCAGCTGGTCTCCCGCGGAATCGAGCCTCGCCGCCTCATCTTTTCCTCTCGCCATTCCTTCCTTGGAACACTTCCCCTCCTTCGTAGACGTCCCAATTTGGTGGTAGCTGTTGCCACCGAGCCTAAACCCACATCGACTGAGTCGTTGAAATATTCTTCACCTGCCACCGTTAATGGTTCTTCGAGATCTCCTACTCCTTACAAAGCAGTCAACGGAGCTTCTACGGTTAATTCATGATTATACTCGAATATTTATCTTCATTATTTTTGTTTTCGATTTCCGACTTGGACATGAATTCAAGTTGATCTTCGGTTCTTGCGTTTGTTTCATGAATTGAAATTACTTTCCCACATAAGTATCTTGAATTCTGGAATCATTTTCAAGTCAATTCCCGTCTCCAGATGTGAATCAAGTTTTTTTTACTATTAGTCTGAAGTTCTTATCTTAATTAATTCACTCCAGTAAATGAAAATCGAATTTCAGCGTGCTAGCTCGGAGGACAATTAGTAATGAGCTACACGTCACTCTCTACCTCGTCACACATCAGCACTGTTTCTGTAATCACACACACTGTCCACTTATATAAAAGCACATGTACAATTCAGTTAGGATTTGATATAGAAATATTCTGCACATAATCATTCTCTATGTCCACGTTAATATACAGAAAGAATTATTCTCTGAATCCAATTTCTCTCTTTCTATTTGTTGCATTCTTTCTATTGCAAATCTTTTGTTTTTTTTTTTTGTTTTTGGCATATGTTCATTACCCGAATAGGTTTTTTAATCCGTCAACTCTCCGAATATTTTAGGGCTTATGGAGAACTTTTAAAATTTTGTTAATTTTTGTTCTTGCAATTCTCTGGTTTCCGTGCAGTTCACTTACGAATGTCATAGGACAATTTATTTATAATTATTTGAAATGTTACATCTTATATTCTGACTTTTTATTTTCTTCCTTATTAATCTTTTTGTCTTCTCAATGCTTTGTTGACACCGAAATGACAGAGAATTGGAGACGTTTCAAAGGAAATTAAAAAAGTCAGGGCACAAATGGAAGAAAATGAAGAGTTGGCAATACTCATGAGGGGTCTACGGGGGCAAAATTTAAGTGATTCACTTTTTGCAGAGGATGATGTTGAGCTGCGCCTGGTCGAGGTATGTGTACTTGATACTCGTGAAATTAAATTGACAGAGGATATGTAAGTTCACTTCTTATTGCTCCAGTACTGTGGAATGAAGCGCGTAAATTGTCTTCAAAGCTACATTGTAAAAGAATCTTAGATTTTAAACATAGAAAAACCTGTGTTGTACTGTCAAATTATAGTCTATGTTTTTGAATGCTCTTGCATGTCAATATATCACGTAGTAATCTGAAATATTATATAAAACAGTATTGTTACAAAGTCAAGAGATTTTTCCTAGTCATTTTTAGTTTGGGCTTTGCCCTTGTCATTCTAAAGAAAAGCAACCATGGTTTTCCATGAGGTTGGAAATTTCTATTACAGAAACTTTCCCGATCAGATTTCCAATGTTCTTCAGGTAGATGAAAGCAGTGAGTTTTTGCCTTTGGTGTACGATCCAACCAGCATCTCTGCATATTGGGGGAAAAGACCACGTGCTGTTGCAACCCGTATTGTTCAGCTACTTTCAGTGGCTGGTGGCTTTCTTTCACGCCTTGCCTGGGATATAATCAACAAAAAAGTCAAAGAGGTAACTTTAATCTACTGTTGTCCTGTAAGTCTTTTTAAATGATCTTTTCTTCCAGTTGAATTTTTTGTTAGAATTTGTTGTTGGTCAACATTTTTGGCATCAGTTTGCAATTTAATTGATGAATTTTCCTGCTATTCTATGACATCTATTTTATTAATTCATTAGTGGGACATCTAATTAGAAACATGATCATGTTTAATATTGATCTATGAACTTTGAATTATTGCTTTTAATTTTCATTGATGAATGTACCGCATTCTGTTACACTACCTGGCCCAGCACACCGCTAGAGCAAAATTAATATACTGTTTTGTTCGATGAGGGTGACTCCTACAATTTGATGGGTCAGTTTTTGAAGTTAATTTTTGTTGGAATAGTAAAATGTGTTTAGATATTAACAAAAATTACAAGTGTTTCCTCATTTATACTTAAATTAGTCATATAGAATGTGGGATCTATAGATTACTAAATGTTGAAAATTATGAGCGAGTCTTTACCCGTGCAAATTTTGACCTAAGACACTTCAATTCCTTCTTATTATTTTATTTGAACTTTTGTTTCAGAACGAAGTTGCTAGGGCAATTGAATTAAGGGAAATTGTGACCTCTTTGGGTCCAGCATATATTAAACTCGGGCAAGCATTGAGCATTCGACCTGATATACTGTCACCTGCTGCAATGATTGAATTGCAAAAGCTATGCGACAAGGTATACAATGTTCTCTTTCTTCTTAAAAAAACTGAAGATAAAAACAGCTTTGTATTATTATTTTATTTGTAATAAGGAAAATAAGAAAGAGAGAGAATATGGTAACCACTACAATATAAAAATTAAAAACTGAAACTTAATGCTTATCACACACAAAATTATTTCAAGAGAATCTGAGAGTGATGAGGTCCAAATCTAGTGTCATCCTGGACTATAGTTATATATACGGATCTTTCTACATGGAAAAAGGTAATGCTGACATGCTTGAAATAACTAATTCTCTATAAAGTACGAAATTTTGAACTATATGATTAAATCCAGTTGCTTGCTCATTGGGCCTGTGGTAGTTATTTCAACAATTATCTTCCCTCAACTAGTCAATCAGATGTCAATTTATACTCATGATTTGCTAGTTGTCTTTGTACTAGCTGATCTTCAAGAGTAAAACTTGTTGGACGTGAATTTTTTTCGGCTCTGCGAACAGATTGCCCATTCATAATCAGATAACAAAGTGGTTATGTTTATTTGTCAAATTACTCCTGTATATAAATTGTATACTCCTGCTTCAAAAGTGTTTATTTCCAGCTGGGTTAAACCAGTCAGTGACAGAGCTCTACTAATGGCTTGTTTTATTTTTATTTTTTAATCTCTCAAGGTGCCTTCATTTCCAGATGATGTAGCAATGGCTCTCATTAAGGAGGAACTTGGTCAGCCATGGCAAAATATGTATTCTGAACTTTCTCCTTCTCCAATTGCTGCTGGTACCCTCGTATTTTTAACACTCTATAATACACGATATTGACAATTTTTCAGTTTTTCCTTCTGAAGTTCTATCTACTCAAGGTATTTATCCTTTTACAAATGTGTGGCAGCATCTTTGGGTCAGGTATATAAGGGTCGTTTGATAGAAAATGGAGATCTTGTGGCCGTTAAAGTCCAGAGGCCTTTTGTTTTGGAGACAGTGACAATCGATTTGTATATTATACGGAATTTGGGCTTGTTTTTTCGGAAATTTCCTCAGGTAATGCTCTCGATATGATGCAGGATATTGACTTGTTTTTTCTAGTATTCTCTTAAGCTTTGATGGGTTAATCTTGTGGTAGAAATGATATTCTTTTTTGCTTTTCCTTCACATTTGCAGATCTCTATAGATGTGGTTGGATTGGTTGATGAGTGGGCAGCTCGTTTTTTTGAGGAGCTTGACTATGTTAATGAGGGTGAAAACGGAACTCTTTTTGCTGATATGATGAAGAAGGACCTTCCACAGGTGCGTCTGATACTTTATTTCCCATGATTCTCTAATTCTACCGAAAGTGATAGGTTATAAATTCTAGAGAATTATATAAATCAGGTTTGGAATGTCATGTACTTGAACTTTAGTTAATAGTCTATCTAGAAGTAGGCGACTTCAAGGTGAGCCATTTACTGTACTTCATGCAATATCATTTAAGTATATTATGAATCATTATGCCTCCACAATAATAGGCTGACATTTACTAATGAAGTTCTTGAAAGTTACGCATTTTCCTTCTGCTTTAGAGTTTCATCAAGCATGCCCTCTAAAGATGGCAATGCCTGTGCTATTGCAATCTTTAAAAGTGTCAGTGGCTGCTGTCTCAATATGTTATTTCCTTTCAACATTAGGGTTAAGATGATTTTTAAAACTTAAAAAGAGTTATCAGCAGTATATTGAGTTTTTCTATTTTATTTTGATTCTTTTTTTGTGCTAGGATGGGGCATTTAGAGTTTTGGAAGGGTGATGAACCAAACCTCTCTCTTAATAAGATATGATAGTAAATTTTAAAAACCATATGTGATGTATGTACTTGCTCATTTGTTATTTATGCTTTTAGGTTGTGGTGCCAAGAACTTACAACAAATATACTTCGAGGAAGGTTCTTACTACTCAATGGATAGATGGAGAAAAGCTGTCACAAAGTACAGAGAGTGATGTAGGAGAACTTGTTAATGTTGGAGTCATATGCTATTTGAAGCAGGTAAATAAGATAAATGAAGATGGTCTGGTCCATCGAGGAAAGCAAGATATAATGCCCTTTGATTTATGTCACTGTTGTGAAAATTGAGTTTCTTGGCACCACTCTGAAACATAAACTTTTGCATTTACGAGCATCTATTTTGTGAGTCTTCTTGGCATGCCGACCAGGCTATGGCATCTTTCGCGTGCCAGGTCTCTCCAAGTTGTTCTATGCCTTGATTATATTAGAAAACAAACATGTCCTTAGTAATTCTACTGCCTGACTTGTGGGAGTATGAAGTCATTAGGAGTCTTTGCTTCAAAATACTTATTACTTCAAATTATATGGGATGAATACAATTTGTTTTAATTTTGTCATATGAAAAAGGTAGTCCCTTTTAACAATTTCTTTTGCTGACTACATAATCCGCATCTCTTTGATATTTTTTTGTGATACATGATTGGCATAGTATATTTTCTTTCTTGTTATCTCCTTTACCAAAAAAATGTCATTCAATATGTTAAACTGCTACATTAACTAGGCTTATTAAGGTAATAATAGCCCTCTTGTCTTTGATGAATTCCTACTTGATTTATCAAGTTGTTGATATGCCTCCAATTAAATTATCATATGGAAGAAGAAGAAAAAGTTTAAGTGGTGGAAAAAGATGGAAGGAATTGCAAATGTCAGAACAGGGGAAAGAGGATACAGTACCCGTGCTGGAGCCAACACTGGAACCAGAAGGGACAGTGCTGTAGCGCTGCTTCTTTAGTGCTCCAGTGTTGGAATGTCAACACTACATCGCTGGAACAGAAGGACAGCGCAGTTCGCTGCTTCTTCAGCGCTCCAGCGCTGACTCATTGTGCAGTGCACAACATTTGGGTGATGTAGTGCTACAATGCTAACTCTCTGTGCTGCGGATCAAATACGAGCACCGTAGCGTTGGCGCTGGGGCGGTTTCCAGAAGCTTGTCACTGTTCTATAATTGTGTTTTATCAGTTAAAATTGGATTATGGAGTTGTGTTTAGGAAGTTAATAGGTTGATGAGTGGATTATGCAAGGGAAAGGGGTAGGAAAGAGTTTATTATGTGGAGGACATAGTGGTGTGGAAAATCCTCTTTTGAGAGTTTGTGTTTTCTTGTGTGGATACCTAACAGCTGCCTAACCAATTGTCTTTCATGCTTACAGTTGCTCGATACTGGGTTTTTTCACGCAGACCCTCATCCTGGAAATATGATCCGTACTCCAGATGGAAAACTAGCCATACTTGACTTTGGTAACATATTATTTGATTATAATGTTGAGAGATTCATATCCATGATTTTGTGGCATTTAAATAACGTTTTGATACCATTGTTCCTAGATGTGTTTTGTTTGATTTCTGTAGTCTGATTTACTTTGTTCATATACAATTGATGATTAGATTTTATTTTATGTCTCTTGGTCTTATTTGCACGTTATTGAGAGATTTCTTGTATATGTGAGCATCATAGACATTTTGCTAATTTTTATAAATGTCATTTCATGATTGTTTATCTTTTTTACATTGCTGGTGGTCTAGAACACGGACTAATGCCTTTATTGGCTGGATTCATATTAAATTTTTCATATATTGTCTCTTGTTGTTCTTCTTTTTATTTTTCCCTTTTCGACTGCTATGCATTTTCAGTGGCATTTGGTAATATTGTGAAATTCTAATTCATCATAGTGACTTTTCTTCAATTTATTTGTCTAAGCTTGCCGTTAGCATAGTGTTGTTATGTTCTAGTTAAAAATAAATAAAACAAAAATCTAACATCAAAGTCGGTGTAATCATTTCAAGATGATAACTGGTGGGATCTTATCCGAACTACCGCGAAGGCCTCTTATTTTGATTAGGTCATTGGCTTTTATGTTGTATTTGTTGTTCCATCTAATACATGATAATTTTCCTGCTGTGTGTAAAGTAGAACTCGTAGAATTAGATTCTTGTGAAAGAACTTGAAAAATATTTTAGCTAAGAAAAAAATGATATGTTTTGTAAGTATAGCTGTAGATTATATGTTATATTTTTCAACTAAATATTTGGAATCAGGTAGCTGTAGCTCAGTCCAGGAAACAAAGTTCTGTCTGGAGAGGAAAATATTATGCATGTTTTTTTCCAATTCATTCTAGCTTATTTTGAAATGTAAATCAGTTTCTTCTTTCATGTAGGCTGTAAGCTATGATTGAATCATTTAAAACTATATTTGCTTAATAGGTTTGGTCACAAAATTAACTGATGATCAGAAGTATGGAATGATTGAAGCAATTGCACATCTCATTCATCGAGACTATGCTGCTATAGTGAAGGACTTCGTTAAACTTGGATTTATCCCAGATGGTGTGAACTTGGAACCTATCTTACCTGTTCTGGCAAAGGTTTTTGATCAGGCTCTTGAAGGGGGAGGAGCCAAAAATATCAACTTCCAGGAACTGGCTTCAGATTTGGCACAGATAACATTTGATTACCCGTTTAGGATCCCCCCTTATTTTGCTCTTATAATTAGGGCAATTGGGGTGTTGGAAGGAATAGCTCTAGTGGGAAACCCTGATTTTGCCATAGTAGATGAGGCATATCCATATATCGCACAGGTACTGATTTACTTATTAATTGGTAATGCTCTTCATATATAATTGATCTTTTTCTAACTTTGTCAGGGACTGGATGTGTGTTTGTGTTTAGTGCCTGTTATTGCAAACTGAATGAGAAATGGAAACTGCTTTATTCATCTCTTTCTATGTTCTGAATTACAGAAGCTTTTTCTTTTATAGAACAAGGAAGAAGATAAAATGAAAATAACAGAACCAGAAAGAAACTGATTTATTAAACTAACTGATAGAAAGTGAGAGGGTAGAACTCACTCTAAAAGCTAGCTCAAGGAGTAAGAGAATCCTCCTTATATTTATACAGGATCGTTTGCTTTGGTTTTGTTGATATGGGACAACACCCGCCCACACGTCTTGCGTGATAGGTTTTTCTTTCCTTCACATCTAGCGTGTTTAATCGGTTCTCACATCGTACAGATTTAGTTCTGATACCATGATAGAAAGTGAAAATATAGAACTCACTCCAAAAGCTAGTTCAAAGAGTGAGGGAATGTCCCTCATATTTATACAGGACCGTTTGCTTTGGTTCTGTCAATGTGGATAACACCCGCCCACACGTCTAGCGTGATAGATTTTTTTTTTTCACGTCTAGCGTGTTTAATCGGTCCTTACATCATACAGATTTAGCTCTGATATCATGATAAAAAAGTGAGAGGGTAGAACTCACTCTAAAAGCTAGCTCAAGGAATGAGAGAATTTCTCTCATATTTATACATGACCGTTTGCTTTCGGAAGCAGTCTACTACTAATACAAGTAAGCAGCACATGTAGCTCTATTCTCAATATTCCCCTCAAGATGGAGAGTGAATATTGAAAACTCCTATCTTGCTGAGCAAAGAATGAAATAGCGTTGGATGGCTTTTGTAAAAATATCAACAAGCTGGTATTTTGAAGCAACATGCAATGCTTTTAAAACACCACATTGAAGTTGTTGTCGAACTATTTGGCAATCTATCTGAATGTGTTTAGTTTTTTTGTGAAAAATTGAATTTTCTGCAATATGAATGACTGTTTTGTTATCACAAAAGAGAATGATACGTCTCCGTATTTTTATTCTAATCAACGAAACAAATCTACAAACTAGGATTATTCGAGAGACCCAACCTCTCCTAAACTTCCCACAATTAATTTTCATACCTCTCTATTCCTATCGTATCTTATTTATACTCCCCTATTTTACTAACTTCCCTAACTTCCACTAACTTCTACTAACTCCTCTAACTCCCATTAACTTCTAATATACTATCCTATCAGAGAACAGTGGGATGTGGTTGATCAATACCCAAATCTTTCCGCAAAGAACGTAACCAAATAATTTCACAAGCAGTGCTTGCCCTAGCTCGATATTCAGCTTTAGTAGACGAACGAGAAACAGAAAAATGGACTGCTTCGTAGATTTCCAGAAAATTAGAGATTTATCCAGAAAAATGCAAAAACCCGTTATTGATATTCTTGATTCGGAACATATAGCCCACTCAGAATCTGTGGAGGCCTTAAGTTGGTTATTTGCATCAGCTGGATAAAGCAATCCTTGGCCAGCAAAAGACTTTAGATAACGAAAAAATCCAGTAAACATCAGTAAGATGCGAGTCCCTTGGAGCTGAAATAAATTGGCTAAGAAAATTAACAACATATGAGATATCTGAACAAGTAAGAGATAGGTACAGTAAATGCCCAATGAGCTTCCGAAAAGAAGTAATGTCTCGATGTAAATTTCCAGATCTAGCCGATATTTTATTAGATGGATTTATTGGAGTGGATACCGGTTTGCAACCCAAATACCCTGTAATAGATAATAATTCCAAAGTATATTGTCTTTGGTTTAAGACAATTTCTTTGCTGGATCTTGCTATTTCCTAAATCCTTGAGTTTGAACTTGTTATCAATATAAAGTTTGAACTTATCTGCTTCATCCTTTGAATTCCCAACCAATATAATGTTGTCAACGTAAAATAAGAGCCACAGGAAATAAGTTATTGTTCCTTTGATTATCAGAACTAGTGTGAGAAAAACCAGTATTTGTTAAGGCTGAAGAAAATTTCGAAAACTTTTATCTTGAAGTAAGCAGACTTTATTTGAGAGCTCCCCCTTTTTATCATATCCTTGTGGTAATTGCATATAAACCTCTTCCTGTAAGTCTCCGTGCAAGAACACATTATTTACATCAAGTTGATGCAAAAACCATCCTTTACTTGCTGCTAAAGCTAGAATCAATTTTACCTTAACTAGTTTAGCGACTGGAGAATAAGTATCAAAGTAATCAACTCTTTGTTGAATGTATCCTTTGGCTAATGGACGAGCCTTATAGCGCTCGATCGAACCATTTGCATGATGTTTAATTTTAAACACTCATTTGCAGCCTATGGCATGTTTACCTGTAGGAAGTTCTGTCAGCAACCATGTAGAATTATTTACAAGAGCTTGCAATTCAACTCTCATTGCCTCTCTCCCTTCAAGTATGACATTTGCTTGAGAAAAAAATTTTGCTTCAACATTTGAAGAAATGGCTAGACAATAGGTTTGAAAAGAAGGGGAAAGACAAGCATATGATAAGAAATAGCATAATGGATATTTAGAAGATGTTTTTGGCAACGAATTCAGACCCTTCGATATCAAGGAGCAGTGATAATCTTTTAGGTACGAAGGAAGATTTAATTTTCTTGAAGATTGTTTTGGTGAGAATGATTGAGGCAATTCATGTAAAGATGGAGCAGAAGATAATTTGGGAGAATTTAGAACAGGAAACATTGGTTTATAACCATTATGAAGGAAAGGAAAAATGACTGAAAAACAATATTTCGGGAAATGATGATTTTGTTAGATTCCAAATTGAGTACTTTGTATGCTTTGGACCCATTTGGATATCCCAAAAAAACAGCAGCTTTGGCCCTGGGATTAAATTTGTGTATTTCACTATCAAGGGTAGAAACGAAACATAAACAACCAAACATTCGAAGATGATGATATGATGGCTGTTTGTTGTATAATTTTTCGTACGAACTTTTGTTTTCTAACAAGGGTGATGGAATACGATTAATCAAATACACAGAGGTGAGAATACATTCATTCTAGTACTGCAGTGGAACGTTAGATTGAAAGAAGAGAGCTCTAGCTACGTTAAAGATATGTTGATGTTTAGGTTCAACAAACCAATTTTGTTGAGGTGTCTCAACACATGATTTTTTGATGAATGATGCCTTTGGAATGTAAAAAATTTGCCATAGAAAATTCAGAACCATTGTTTGTTCTGATAGATTTTATTTTATGTTCAAACTGATTTTCAATCATAAGAACAAAGTTAGAGATCAAGGAAGGAACTTCAGATTTGGATCTCATCAAATAAACCCACGTAGCTCTACTAAAATCATCAACAATAGTAAGAAAATATTTAGAACCATCATGAGCAATTGTATGAAATGGTCCCCAAACATCACAATGTATAAGACTAATTTCAGAAATGGAATTATTTGAAACAAAAGGCAATCGGTGTTGTTTAGCCAAGGACAGATCGAACATTCCGAATTTTGTAGAGAAGGTACATTTAAAATGTTTTTGAGTAAATGTAGCTTGGCATCACAAGGATGACCAAGTCTTTTATGCCATTTTTCAGAAGTGTGGCAGCTTGCTGAATTGCATTGTTGTTGAATTTGTGAGCGAAGAAGGAAGCAAATGACGTTGAGGAAAAACATATAGATTTTCACATCTTTCACCAATCTCAATCTTCTTGCCCGTGAAAGAGTCCTGAATATAACAAGCCATAGGTTGAAAAATGACTCAGCAATTGATAGTGCTAGTGAGGGATAAACAAGACATTTTGAAGGATGATATCATCTGTTAATTTTACAGAACCAACTCCTTTAATGAGAACTAAAGAATTATTTGGAAGAGTTACAAACCCATGGGAAGTGGGTTTGGAAAAAAAGAAACTATTAATATTTGAGCACACATGATGTGTAGCTTCTGTATCCAAAACCCAATACGAGGAATTCAAATTATTTAGAATTGAGGAATTAGGGATAAAGACGTTTGAAGTCTGATACAGGGGGAGGAATTTTAGCCGATTCTGAATTGTTAGAGAGGAGCAGATTGTTGAAGTTGCACACTGAAAAAAGAGATTAATTGGTGACATTGCTCCTGTGTAAGGGTTCCTGACTATTGCAAGTCGTCTGTCTTAGACACAGAAATTGTATCAGCTTCACCAATAACCTGATTGACGGTTGGTTCAGAATTCTTTGATTTATACCCTGGAGGAAAGCCGTGAATTCTAATAACATTTGTCAATGGTGTGACCTGACATTTTGCAATGGGAGCAAAAAGGTCTATCTTTTCTAGCTTTCTGGGAATTGCTATGATTCATAGAAGAATTCAAAGCTACTGTATCTGAGAGGGGAAGAATTCCTATTACTCGCTGTCTTTCCTCTTGAATAACTAACGAGAAAACCTTGTTGATTGTTGGCAATGGATCCATCAAAAGTACTTGAGTTCTGATTTAAGGAAACGATTCATTCAATCCCATAAGAAACTGAAGAACACATTCTTGTTGCTGATAATCAACAAGGTCCTTAAGGCCACCACATGTACATCGTTGTACTGGTTTAAAGTCTTGCAATTCATCCCAAACAGTTTTCATTTTTGTGCAGTAACTGGTTACAACCATGGATCCTTGATTTAATTCAAGCAAGATTTTCCTGCATTGATATATCTGAGGTTTGTTGCTTTGATTAAAACGATCAATCAAGTCATTCCAGACTTCATATGCCGGATCAAGGTAGATTAAACTATCAGAATTTTTCTTTGAAATTGAATTTAAAATCCATGGACTACCCATGCTGTTAGCTCAGGACCATAATGGATACAGAATGTCCGACGAATAGTGGAGCCATCGACAAATGAGATTTTATTTTTAGCATTTAACGCCATGACCATAGATCGCATCCAAGAATTGAAATTCAAACCGATTAGAAGATGAGAGACTAATACTAGACCTGGATAATCTCCATTGTGCAGAAAATACGGACGGCTGCAATCCTCCATGGGAAAATTCGAAGCATATGATCATGAGTTCACTGCTGCAGCTCTTTTTCCTCGAGTCATATCGAGATCGCATGAGAGAGAATTCAGAAAGAGACGCAGTCGCAGAGAAACTACGGAATTAGCAGAGTTGCTCCAATACCATATTGCAAACTGAATGAGAAATGGAAACTGCTTTATTCATCTCTCTGTATTCTGAATTACGGAAGCTTCTTCCTTTTATAGAACAAGGAAGAAGATAAAATGAAAATAACAGAAAACCAGAAAGAAACTGATTTACTAAACTGACTACTAATACACGTAAGCAGTACACTACTAATACAAGTAAGTAGTACATGTAGCTCTATTCTCAACACCTGTTTATTTTATGTTTGTTCTAATGACAGATCAAATATATACTAGTATTTATACTTTGGACCGTCTCTTTTTATGAACTTTTACTTGCTAATGGTGATCATTGAATGTAAAACATTAATTACAATTTTATCTCACCCGTGGTGTAATGGTATTTACCGGTAATCAAGCTTGGTGTCAAGGGAGTGAGTGATAAAAGTTTTTATCAAATGTACTATGAAGATACGAAAAACAAGCCATGAATGTATTCAAATTAGGTTTTCTGCTGTTGCATAGTCACATATTTTGACATACAGTAGAGAACTTCTTTATGGCTTGCTCGTAAGATATTCATGGTAGTTTTAATCGTAGATTGTTTCCCTTGGTGTGTACTAGTGTTAACCCATCAGCATGGCATTTTCTTTTAGCTAAAAAAATTGAACCTTTCTTTCCTTTGGCAGAGGCTTCTGACGGATGAATCCCCAAGGCTTAGAAATGCATTGCGGTATACAATCTATGGGAAATCAGGAGTATTTAATGCCGATAGATTTATTGATGTTATGCAAGCGTTTGAAAACTTTATCACGGCAGCTAAAAGCGGGGGAGGTGAGAATATGAATGGGAACATGGCTGAACTAGGTGTTCTGCAAAGCCAAATGGGGTATCCACTTGTTGGATTTCTTCCTAGTCCATCCCAATCACAGCAGCCAATTCAAACAAGGGGGGCTTTAGCATTTTTGCTCTCTGAAAAAGGGGACTTCTTCCGTGAATTTCTTTTAGATGAGGTAATTCCAGACTTCTCTATTAATGAGGCTCTAAATTTAGTGGCCCTGTAACAAATTTCGGTTGCCTTGTATTCCATTTGAAACATGTTCTACCTATCCATGAGTCAAGATTAGGTTGTACGTATACTTGGCGTACCAAAACTGCTTAAAATTGAGCAGATGATACCTTAAGCTATTCGTTACTAATGTTATTTAAAAGTATTTTACGACAACCTTGTGTAACTGTTATAAGAATGGGGATTTAGAATCAATGTCATGACTGGCAATTTGAATTTTTTCGTGTTTTTGGTGTGCTAAGCAGATTGTAAAGGGAATTGATGCAGTGACTAGAGAGCAGTTGGTTCAAATAATGGCAATCTTAGGCGTTGGAAATGCTAGACCAGTTTTCAGTATGGTTCCTGCTTTTGGAAGATTTAACCCGGCTGCATTTCTACCAACAATAACAGAGGAGGACAGAGTTATACTAAATAATGTTGAAAAAGTGGCTAATTTCTTAACAATGGGGAGTTCTATATCAACATCATCTAGACAGGTATGTAAATTCTTTGAGACGATGTTCAAGTCTTCTCTTGCTGGCGATATCAACATCTTTCTCTTCTTTGGACTCTGGAATAGGATGTGGATGTTGCTCAGATTATTCAAGAGCTTCTTCCAATTTTGCCCGGAATCTCTGCCAAGGTACTCCCAGATGTGCTTAGTCGATTGTCTTCTCGGGTAGTAGCACGGATAATCCGTGACGCAATTTTGTAAGATACTGACCTTAATATTATCTCACACACAATTGTACATGTTGAACCACGATTTATTATATACGAGTAAAAAAAAAAATAGCCTTAGTTCTTGTAAAAGCAGCTTTATCTTTGTAAACACAATTCATGATATAAAGAATAAAATTTGATTATGATTAGATTTTTATCAAGGAAATTTGCGCGGGTGTCAATAAATGTGCATGATTTGTATGTGAAATGATCACTTGAGGCTCTCTTACCATGAGTGAAATTTCAAGCAAAGATGTGCTAATTATATGATTACAACATAAATAATGTTATGTTTGCTCTCTTATTTTATTTTTTTAAAACACTCTCTGACGTGTCAAACAATGATTGATACAATTAATATTATAAATTAATTATTTATATTAATTATATTTTAATTGCATCAATCATTGTTTGACATATAAATAAATATTTTAATAGAATAAAATAATAGAGTAAATGTTACTGTACTATGTTACTTTTAATGAATATTCAATTTCTGCTGTGGAACTTGCAAAATATTTTCATATTTGATTTGTTACGATAGTTTTATTGTCTACATCACATGCAAGTCTATAGCATGTGAAGTACACAATATTACTGAAAAAATAATCATTTAGTTAAGTTGCATTTATTGATCTCCTTTCAATTTGTTCTAGTTTCGTTACTTTTGTGCAAGAGATTATTCATTATTATGTTTTTTATCTTTATATTTGGAATTTTTCCTTTCACCAATAATGCTGCATGCAGGCCTTCATAACTTCTCCATAATAGTAGGGGTGTTAGGAAAAATCGAACCGAACTGCTCGGTTCGATCATGGTCTGTTTTTAAAGTTCATTAAATCGAAATTTGGTTCTAAAATTTGAAAACCAATAAAATTCAATTCGGTTTCGGTTTGACATATCCAAAATTGAAACTAACTGAATCGTATCGAATTATTATTACTTTAAAAAAAAAAATCAATTTTTGATGTAAATGAATTGAAAAATTGATTAAATTTTTAGATTCTATTTCGATAACATTTAATATAAATAATCATATTTAATAGTTAGTTTTATTATTACTAATAAATAATGAAATTATGGCTACATGAAGATCATGAGAATTAAATTTTGATTATATCTATTTAGAAGATTGTGAATTTAATTAATTTAATTTATCATAATTTGAAAAATATTGAATTTATTTCTAAAATTTCTATACAAATTTTTTTTCATTTTGATCCTGCTTTTGTATTTGCAATCGAACAGAAACCAAACCAATATTTTAGGTTCAATTTTGGTTCAATTCTCCAAAAAAATCTAGTTTTGGTTCCAAAGTTACCAGAATCAATCTCTACCGATTCAGTTCGTTTCTATTACAAATCCGAACTGACCGGACCTTGAACACTCCTAGAAAATAGAATATCCTAAATCACACTTATGTAATCATCGATAGACTTTGATGATCATTTATACAATAAAATTGTAAATATTAATATTGTACATTTAAAATTTTAAAAGTACTTCCAGCCTAATATTCTAATTTTAAAAATTAATCTTGTATTATGACGTGATGATGAAGTGTTATTCACTCATTGATAGAATCACTATTATATAAATATTTAAAATAATAGAATATAGGGTAATTAACAAAAAAAAAAATCTTTAAATTATGAGATCATTAACAAACTTGTTCTTAAACTATGTTCGTTAATAAAATCGCTCTTCAAACTATTCTTCATTAATAAAACAACCCTCAGTGGGAGCCCGCCCATCTAATTTTCTAACAAAATTTTTTTAATAGCAGGATCTTGCTCTTAAACAGTGAGCTCCCGCTCTAGAGAAAGAAAAACGAGTTTGATCTTATTCCAGAGAACATTTTAATAGCGGGATCCCGCTCTTAAACAACGGGCTCCCACCGCTCGATACTTTATATGTGAACATAAGTCCTCTCTCTCCTCCGCGCGACAAAACCCTCCCTCCTTCGAACACTAACCCTTCTTCGATGCGAATTTCTTGCATTTTCGTGCCAAATTGTTGATTCTTCTTCCTCAAAATTAATTTATTTGTTTGATTCCACTATTTTTCATCCAATTTATTAGTTTTTTTGTGTCCTAACATTGTCTGAATGACGTCAATAAATGATGGGTCGAGTGGAGGTAGTGTATATTAAAATTTTCATTTTCCTATGTTCTATTTACACTCTTTGAAGTATATTATGTAGTGCATTCTTAATTTGAGATGATATGTTGATTTAGACGAGTCAACAAGTAGTTAACCAAACATGGAGGGGGATTTTTTTTTTTGGACCTATATATGGCGAGCTTAGTAAGAAATCGTAACAATGACATTATGAAAGATTTTGGGGTGTGGCACAATTCTCGCACTTCTCGGGATATAAGATCAACTTCAGGCACAACTTTTGCTAGTGCAAGCGTGGGAAACACATCAAATGGAAAACAACCCTCACATGACATATTTATAGGTTTTAACACATGTTGACACAAGTAAATATTTTTATTTCAATATTGAAAATTACATAAATGATCAACTCTAACATAGTATTGTGTTTCTTGTGTAGGAGTCTTTATGTCTGGTTAAGTGCGTCGTTCATAATGAGTATAAGAAATGAAAAAACTATAAAAATCTAAGCATTGGCTGAAGGTGCAACATCGAAGGATGGAGGAGCATGAGAAACATCCCTTGACCTAGGCTTGGCAGTGTCAGTGGCTTTTGCTTCTTCTTCGTATAGCTCCTGAATTGTTGCAAGTTTGTCGAGCATCACCGCTTGAGTTGCAATAATATCTTGGATTTGTAGAGTCATCCTTTCAACAGTCGAAACAAGATTGTTCCTCCTCTCATCAGATATGGGCACAGTACGAGAGGAGTGAGTATGAGGTGGTTGACATGGAGCATCCTTTATCTGAACATTCTGAGAACTAGATGTGAGTGAGGATCTGATGAGGTAGAGACTTGTTGATATGCATTGAACACCCATTCACGTCGGACTTCAACAATTTATGTCCAAAACAAGGTGCTATTATCAAATATATCACATGACTTTTCCTAACAAACTCGCCAAATAATACTGCAATCTCAAAATGTTCAATGATTTTATGAATCAACATGTTATAAGACTTGTTTTTATTGTAGGTCATGCCAATATTAACCATGTGACTCAAATCATATACCCCGAATTGAATATTTTCTCATTATATATCTTCTTCATGAGATAAAGATTCATGCAGCTCATAAGATCTCTGTATCGTGATAGAATTGTGTGGGATATCAAATGGTGAATAACTCTAGCTTTGACATTTAAATCCTTCAATTTTGGTTTGTAAAACCTAGCAATGTTGGAATTTCGATGAATCTTCCTAAGCAACTCAAGTCCTTCCTTATTTCTAATAAATTCAGCATCCCAAGAAACATGATAATATTCTTCACTACGCTCCTCCATCGAAAAATCAAATCAATTCATTTAAAATTATTGGGTTTAACTTGATTTATTGACCAGGAATGTATGACTTCAGCGCAAGAGGATGTATGGTACTAATCATATTAGCATAAAATAACCTAATAAGTCTCTCACAACAATCACTTCTAAATTTGCACATCCAGTTAATTCGATTTACAAAATAAAAAAATACATGCTCGATGGTCAAACGACTAGTATCAGAGCACATTGTATCGTTCGTTTGAGAGTGAACTTGGGAGAAATTTTTGTCGACGTTGATGAAGAATTTGCAAACAAAGTCGTTGGAGAAGAGAAAAATCATAGGAGAGAGGGTTTGTCACGACCTGGAGGCAGGCCTAATAGAACGTCGGGTCAAGCGACCCGATCCTCCCAGAGGACCCGATCACCCAGCCCAATGTTTGGTTCGCAGAAGAAGACTTGAAAATTAAATTAAAAGTCAAGATCTACATAGTGACTACATATATAATAGAGCGATAAAAGAAATAACAGTTTAATAAGGTTTACAAGTTCATATCCAAAATCCAATAAACTACTACGAGTTCAACTAAAGTCAAGTCCTCCCCATGAATTCAACTAAACATTCAAATGCTGAAAGAAATAAAAAGAACTGCTTCTAAGCTCCAGCTACTCACTATTCTTGTTTTTCCCTAGAAATGGGAGGGGGTCATTTAGGGTGAGTGACTAATTGAGTAGGAATGCTATATTAAATGCATGAAAAATTTCTTTTACTTTTTCTTTCAAAACATGATGATATAATAAAATGGTTTTCAAAACATCGTTCTATTGAAAACTCATTTTCACTATTTTAAGGAAAACAGGCTACGCGAGCCAACGATGAGGCATTAAGTAAAATATTTGTCGCATACTTAGACGACTATATGAAAATATGTCATCATCGTACATTTCTCTTGAAATTCATCACAGTGAAAAATGAGGGTCACTCAAGGACCCTTTCACACATAACACAAAAAAGTCGACGACCGAAGTCTAGTAGAACCACATGAATCAGAAAGAAGAGCCAAGCAAAATGCGATAGTAGATCAAGCTCCATTACTCGACCTGTCGGTGAACAATGGTTATCTACGATGCAACCCGTATGATCGATAATAAACAACGAATATACCCTGATCAGGTTTAGGGATTCGAAACCCAAGGAGTGCGTCATTACCAACCTATTACCCATTTCGTAACGTAGAAACATGACAACCTTCACGCAACAGAAGGTGTATTAGGATGTCTTCCTGATACTTTGACACCGAGGCTGTCCAAAATATCACGAGGATCAATCTTCTATCACAACAACAATAAAATTATTCATCAATGATAAACGTACAAATCATACATATATATACGTAAAAGACAGACGTGCTCTCGACCATGCCACGTCAAGTTTTAATGGGTGATAGCTCACCAAAATAGGGTTTTCATAAAAACCATGCAATGTAGTACAAATAATATAAAACTTTGACCTTTACGTCAAACGCTCATTCTTTCTGTAGGAACGTGATCGTCTAAGAGGGGGGAGGGGGGGGGGGGGGGGTGAATTAGACTTTTTAATCTAATTTATTAATCTAATTGTTTTCTCTCTTCATATGTAATTTCTAAGTTTACAGTAAACAAAAAGATAATCTAAAGTAAGAGACAGAGAGAAATCAACACCGTAGTTTTTAACGTCGTTCGGCCAAACTTGCCTACGTCCACGCTCCAAGGCTCCCTCCTTGAAGATTCTTTCCTTCTCCTCAGAGAAATCTAGATCGCACTTCACGGGCGACGATCTACTGCCTTTTACAAATCTGGATTGCTCTTCACGGGTGACAATCCACTGCCTTTACACTTTAACAAAATGGATAAGATTTACAGCACAAACTACACTCTCACAAATATCAAATCTCCAGTTAAATTCTCGAGAGGTGTAGAAAATAACAGAGTATTACAAAACTTTTTGCGTGTAAGGGTTCAGAGAGAATTTCGACAAAAGTTGTTTTCCTGAGCTTTATTCTTCTATTTATACTCTGTCTGTGATTTGCTTTGCATTCGGAAAGGTCCTTGTCTCTGTACAAAAATATGACCATTGGAGAGCTTTCCGTACTCATAAAAATTAATCGTTGTGTTCTGGAGTCGCTATCGCTTATAGCGGAAGACTTCGGTTGATGTTGTTCAATTGGTCTACTTCATGATTCAGATGATGTTGTCTATTTGGACGAAGTCTTGATTCGGTTGATGTTATTCATTTGGATGACTTCGTCACTTAGTATTTGGTCGTCGTTGTTTTCGATTGATGTTCAAGGTTTGGACGACGTTGATTTCGATTGATGTTCAAAGTCTGGACGACGTCGATTTCGGTTGATATTCAAAGTCTGGACGACGTTGATTTTAGTTGATGTCCAAAGTCTGGACGACGTCGATTTTATTTTAACTATGGACGACTGCATCTGTCTTTTGAGCGTGAACGACTGCGTCTTTCTTTTGAGTGGACGACTGCGTCTGTCTGTAGTGTGGACAACTGCGTTTGCCATTAGCGTGGACGACAGCGTCTATCTTTCACGTGAACAACTTCGATAGTCTCTTTACTGTGGACGACTACGTCAGTCTTTCGCGTGGACAACTGAGACCTTGGTCGTTTACGTCTTTCTTTGTTTTCTTTTCACGTGGACGATTGACTTCGGACTATTAACACTTAGAAAAAAGTCGTCAGAAAACCTAATGCCCATTTTTCAAAGGGCATTTCCAAATAAATACAATTTATATCATAATCCAATTATGCAGTCCATGTATTCCAAATTAATTATCGGTTCACCAATTTCATGTTAATCATAATCATCCATATAAAACAGAATCATCAAAAAACATAGTTACTTAAACACATTTAAGCTAACAATCTCCCCCTTTTTTATGATGACAAATATATATGATGATTAAGTATTTTTTCCCCTATAATAATAACTTTTCTAACTCCCCCATACTCTATGCATGCAACCAAAATACACATATTTATCTCCCCCTTTGACATTATCAAAATAATCACTCAAAAAGAAATGACATTCAGCACAGTAGAGATAACAGTTATAAAAACAAGTATAGTGTGAATAAAAGAAATATCATAAAAAGAAATCCGTCACAAATTTAAAAAAAATTATGCCAAGTTCTAAATAGAGGAAGAAGTATTTCAGTCCATAAGATCCCCTAATTGACTAAGAAAATCATCCTAGAAACGGCCATAATAGAAATCCCTTGCATATCGAAACAGATGCTCATATTGAAGGATTTTGATTGGAGTTGAGTATCAGTGAAGAGTAGAAATCCCCGAACGAGGGAAAAAGAGCGCGAGAGGTTTTAAAAGTGATTTTTGAAAGTTAGGGATTTTGAGCCTTTTCGAAGGAATTTAGTTCAGTGGGTGAACGTCCATAGTCAAAGTCCATTGACAACGTCCAAGCCTTCATTGAGTAATCTGCTCTATTGCTCAATATTCTCCAACATAAGAAGAACCTCTGTTTTTCTCAATCCAAATGAGACATAACCTTATTCTAATATTACTGAAGGTCTTTTCATCTAATGGCTTAGTGAAGATATCTGCTAGCTAATCAACAGAATTAACAAATTCTAAGGTGATATCTCCTTTCTGAACATGATCTCTAATAAAATGATATCTAACCTCGATGTGTTTTGTTCTAGAATGTTGGATATGATTCTTTGAAATGTTGATGGCACTAGTGTTGTCACACCGAATGAGAATCCTATCATAGAAAAGATTATAATCTTCTAGAGTTTGTTTCATCCAAAGCATTTGAGCACAGCAACTACCAGCAGCAATATATTCACTCTTGGCAGTTGAAAGTGCTACAGAATTCTGTTTCTTAGAATACCAGAACACAAGAGATTCTCCTAGGAACTGACATGTTCCACTAGTGCTTTTTCTATCAACTAGACTTGCAGCATAGTCTGAGTCTGAATATCCAATTAAATCAAATGAGGTTCCCTTCGAATACCACAAACCTAGCACATAAGCACACACTGAATAGGATATCTGGCCTGCTAGCCATTAGGTATAATAGAGAACCAATCATACCTCTATACTTCTTAATATCCACACTTATCCCATTTTCATCTTTGTTCAATTTTGTAGTTGTGCTTATGGGAGTTCTAGAGGACTTAGATGAGTCTAATCCAAATTTCTGTAAGAGCTCCTTGATGTATTTTTCCTGACAGAAGAAAATGTCATCTGAAGTTTGACTAATCTGAAATCCTAAGAAGAATTTTAACTCCCCCATCATACTCATTTCAAATTCACTTTGCATTAGGGAGGAAAACTCATCACATAGAGAGACATTAGTTGAACCGAAAATAATGTCATCGACATAGATTTGAACTAAAAGAATGTCTTTGTCATTTTGCATGGTAAATAAGGTTGAATCTGTTTTGCCCTTTTTGAACTTCTTTTCCTCGAGAAAATTCTTCAACCTATCATACCAAGCTCTAGGAGCTTGTTTAAGTCCATAGAGAGCCTTTTTGAGCTTATATACGTGATCGGGCTTGTCAAAGACTTCAAATCCTAAGGGTTGTTTTACATAAACTTCTTCTAAGATATAACCATTTATGAATGCACTCTTAAAGTCCATTTGAAAGAGTGTGAAGTTTTGTAGCAAGCGTAGGCTAAGAGCATCCTAATAGATTCTAGTCTAGCTACGGGAGCAAAGGTTTCCTCAAACTCTATCCTTTCTTCTTGATTGTAACATTTGGCAACTAGCCTAGCTTTGTTTCTAATAACAACACCATTTTCATCCAACTTATTCTTGAAAACCCTATTTTGTTCCAATAATGGGATGATTGTCTGGTTTTGGAACAAGTTCCCAAACGTTGTTCCTTTCGAATTGATTTAATTCATCTTGCATAGCAACTATCCAGTTTTCATCCAATTCGACTTTTTCAAACTTCTTAGGCTCTATTTGAGATATGAAGGAAACATTAGCACAAAGATTTCTAAGGGAGACCCTAGTTTTGACTCTTAGGGAAGGGTCACCTAGAACTTCATCTAAAGGATGATTTCTCACATATTTCAATCTCTAGGCAGAGCAACATCTTCATCCTTGACTGAGACAATTTCTAGAGAATTTGAAGTAGGATTTAGAGAGTTTTCTCCTTGAAGGGTTTCAGCAGATTTGTCTAAGGAGAGAGAATCCAGTTGCTTTTCTAAAGTATCATCCTCATCCACATTGTTTGTGAGTTGAAGGGTCTCATCAAAATTGAAATGAACGGACTCTTCAACCACTAGTATTCTTTTGTTAAACACTCTATATGCTTTACTGGTTAGTGAATAACCAAGAAAAATTCCAAGATCAGATTTGGAATCGAATTTCCCTAAGTTGTCCTTGGTGTTGAGAATAAAACATTTACAACCGAAAGCTCTAAAGTATTTGACAGAAGATGTTTTTCTATTCCAAAGTTCATAAGGAGTTTTCTCAAGAATAGGTCTTATGGAGACCCTATTTAGCACATAACAAGCTATGGAAACAGCTTCTGCCTAGAGATACCTAGGAAGAGAATTTTCATTGAGCATGGTCCGAGCCAGCTCTTGAAAAGACCTATTTTTCTTCTCAACAACTCCATTTTGTTGAGAGGTTCTAGAAGAAAAGAAATTGTGCTCAATTCCATATTTGAGACACAAGAGTTCAAATTTTTCATTCTCGAATTCTCCACCATGATCACTACGAATAACAACAATGGTGAGCTCCTTTTCATTTTGAACTCTCTTTCTAAAGCTAGAGAAGGTATCAAAAGTTTCATCTTTTGACTTGAGGAAGAATACCCAAGTGAACCTAGATAAGTCATCTACAATGACAAATGCATAATATTTGCCTCCTAGACTAGCAATATTTGAAGGACCGAATAGATCCATATAGAGTAGTTGGAGAGGCTTGGATTTAGAAATTGCTTTTTTTTATACAAAGGAGCTTTTGACTTTCTTGTCCATTTAGCAAGCTTCACAGATTTTATCCTTCTCAAAGGATATTTTTGGAATTCCTCTAACCGAATTCTCCTTAGTAATCTTAGCTAAGGTGTCCATTTCTACGTGACCTAGTCTTCTATGCCAAGTCAACTATCATTTGAAGAATTTACAGCAAAACATTTTTCATCAACATGCTCAAAATTATCCAGATCAATAATATAGACATTTTCTTTTCTATAGCCTTTAAACGGAACATTGCTATTTGAAACGTCTTTGATCACACATGCATTTGATTCAAATGTTACTTTATAACCTTTGTCACATAATTGACTGATGCTAAGCAGATTGTGCTTCAGCCCTTCAACTAACAAAACATTTTCTATAATAGGGTTGGCAGGATTACCTATATTGCCGATGCCAACAATTTTCTCTTTTTGATTTCACCAAATGTGACATTCCCTTTCTTCTTGTTGACAAAGGAAAACTTGGTTGAGTCTCCCGTCATGTGCCTCGAGCATCCACTGTCGAGGTACCACTGGTTCTTTGTGGGAGAAACTTCAACCTCATCCTCTTTGGCCATGAAACACAGATTGGCGACTTCCTCATCTTCTGAAGAGGTGTCACTCTCACTATCATCCTAAGTAGCCTTCATAGCTCTCTTCTTGAACTTCTTGGGACCTATCTTAGCTTGTGGACAGTCAGCCTTCATGTGACCAGGCTTCCCACACTCAAAACATGTAATTTCCTTTTCTCTTTGAGATTTCTCACCATTTGGAAATCTTCTTCCTTGCATCCTTTTGCGTTGAAGAAACTTGCTGAATCTTCTAGTAATGAGGGTTATGTCATCCTCATCTTCTTCAACCTATGATTCATCTTGCTTACTTGAGGAGGCTTTAAGAGCTATGTCCTTCCTTTTGGAAACTTCCTTATCTCTAAGGTCCTTCTTTTCATTTGCTCTCATGGTTATCTCATGTGTCATGAGAGAACTAATGAGCTCTTCAAGTTTGAGGACCTTGAGATCTCTTGCTTCTTGAATGGCCGTTACTTTCGGTTGCCATCCTCTTGGAAGACATTTCAGGATCTTCCTTACCAGTTCTTCGCTGGAATATATCTTACCAAGCGCTTTTAAACCATTAGTAATATTAGTGAAACGAGTAAACATAGAACTAATTGATTCATCCTTTAACATGGTAAACAGTTTATACTCGTGTAGTAACATACTCATTTTACTTTCCTTTACTTGGTTTGTTCCCTCGTGTGTAATCTCTAGCAAGTACCATATCTCTTGTGCACTATCACACCCTTGAACCCTATTAAACTCATCTCGGTTCAGTGCACAGTATAGGGTGTTTATAGCTTTGGCATTTAGACTAAAATTCCTCTTATCAGACTCTGTTAATTCATGAGAGTCCTTAGGAATACTAATTCCATTCTCAGTTTTCATGGCCTTGAAAGGGCCATCCTCAATTATATTCCAAATCTCATAGTCCATGGCTTGAACAAATATTCTCATTCTTGCCTTCCAGTATACATAATCACTACCATAAAAAAATGGTAGCCAAGAAATGGACTGACCCTCTATGTGTGTGGCGTTTTGTGTTAAATGCCATTGTAAATAAATAAATAAATAAATAAATAAATAAATATATATATATATATATATATATATATATCACAGAATATTTCTAAAATATAACTTAGACAATATTTAACCTTGCTTTGATACCAACTGTAGGAACGTGATTGTCTTGAGGGGGGGGGGGGGGGGGGTGAATTAGACTTTTTAATCTAATTTCTTAATCTAATTATTTTCTCTCTTCATATGTAATTTCTAAGTTTACAGTAAACAAACAGATAATCTAAAGTAAGAGATAGAGAGAAATCAACACCGTAGTTTTTAACGTGGTTCGGCCAAACTTGCTTACGTCCACGCTCCAAGGCTCCCTCCTTGAAGATTATTTCCTTCTCCTCAGAAAAATCTTGATCGCACTTCACGGGCGACGATCTACTGCCTTTTACAAATCTGGATTGCTCTTCACGGGCGACAATCCTCTGCCTTTACACTTTAACAAAATGGATAAGATTTACAGCACAGACTACACTCTCACAAATATCAAATCTCCAGTTAAATTCTCGAGAGGTGTAGGAAATAACAGAGTATTACAAAGTGTTTTGTGTGTAATCAGAGAGAATTTCGGCAAAAGATTGTTCTCCTGAGCTTTATTCTTCTATTTATACTCTGTCTGTGATTTGTTTTGCATTCGGAAAGATCCTTGTCTCCGTACAAAAATATGACCATTGGAGAGCTTTTCGTACTCAGAAAAATTAGTCGTTGTGTTCTGGAGTCACTATCGCTTATGGTAGACGACTTCGGTTGATGTTGTTCAATTGGTCAACTTCATGATTCAGATGATGTTGTCTATTTGGACGAAGTCTTGATTCGGTTGATGTTATTCACTTGGACGACTTCGTCACTTAGTATTTGGTCGTCGTTGTTTTTGGTTGATGGTCAAGGTTTGGATGACGTTGATTTCGATTGATGTTTAAAGTCTGGACAATGTCGATTTCAGTTGATGTTCAAAGTCTGGACGACGTTGATTTCAGTTGATGTCCAAAGTCTAGACGACGTCGATTTTCTTTTAACTGTGGACGACTGCGTCTGTCTTTTGAGCGTGAAGAACTACGTCTTTCTTTTGAACGTGGATGACTGCGTCTGTCTGTAGTGTGGACAACTGCGTTTGCCATTAGCGTGGACGACAGCGCCTATCTTTCATGTGAACAACTTCGATAGTCTCTTAACTGTGGACGACTACGTCGGTCTTTCACGTGGACAACTGAGACCTTGGTCGTTTACGGCTTTCTCTGTTTTCTTTTCACGTGGACGATTGACTTCGGACTATTGACACTTAGAAAAAAATCGTTAGAAAATCTAATGTCCCCTTTTTCAAAGGGCATTTCCAGATAAATACAATTTATATCATAATTCAATTATGCAGTCCATGTATTCCAATTTAATCATCGGTTCACCAATTTCATGTTAATCATAATCATCTGTATAAAACAGAATCATCAAAAAACATAGTTACTTAAACACATTTAAGCTAACACTTTCACATACTTACACATCCTTGGCAAACCTCGAGTTGCGGGGTGGATCTCGGACTCTAGTATAGGCGAATCCCGGGTCGTAGAGAGGGGGTTTTCACAATCCCACATCGCTTGGGAAAGAATGTGGAAATGAAACATATGTAAAGAGACCTTTCGAAGAGAGCAAGACGCGTTTTGGAGCACAATTGACATGGATCCCATAAGAACTCCGAAGTTAAAAGTACTTCGGCGAGAGTAGTACCAGGTTGGGTGACCGATTAGGAAGTCCTCGCCAAACAAAGCCGTGAGGGGAGGATATTGGGCTACAACCCAATCCCCAGAGCGGACAATATCTTGCTGGGAAAATGGGTCGTTACAAATGGTATCATAGCATGTACCCAACCGAAAATGTGGCCAACAAGACGTTGGGCCCTCGAAGGGGGGTGATTGTGATAACCCGGATGTGTAACTATGTGTACGATGGCTGCACGAACTGGAACCCAGATGGCGATACGTCCGCTGCGAGCGAACTGAAAGGTGACGGGTTGTAAAAAGGGGTTGTCACAATCTCACATCGCTTGGGAAAGTATGTAGAAATGAAACATATGTAAAGAGACCTTCCCAAGATATCAAAGACAAGTTTTGGAGCACAATTGACATGGATCCCATAAGAACTCCGAAGTTAAAAGTACTTCGGCGAGAGTAGTACTAGGTTGGGTGACAGACTGGGAAGCCCTAGCCAAACAAAGCCGTGAGGGGAGGATATTGGGCTACAACCCAATCCCAGATCGGACAATATTCTTGCTGGGTAAAAATGGGTCGTACAAATGGTAGATGGGATGTCCCAACGAAAATGTGGCCAACAAGACGTGGGCCCTCGAAGGGGGGGGTTGTGCTACCAGGTGTGTAACTATGGTACGAGGCTGCACGAACTGGAAAACCCAGTGGAGATACGTCGTGCGAGCGAACTGAAAGGGACGGGGTTTAAAACAATGGGTTGTCACAATCTCACATCGCTTGGGAAAGTATGTAGAAATGAAACATATGTAAAGAGACCTTCCCAAGATATCAAAGACAAGTTTTGGAGCACAATTGACAACGGATCTCATAAGAACTCTGAAGTTAAAAGTGCTTCGGCGAGAGTAGTACTAGGTTGGGTGACAGAGTGGGAAGCCCTAGCCAAACAAAGCCGTGAGGGGAGGATATTGGGCTACAACCCAATCCCCAGAGCGGACAATATCTTGCTGAAAAATGGGTCGTTACAACTGTAACAGGATGAAGGATCTGCATGGATTACAGAAAGCTAAATAAGGCAACAAGAAAGGATCATTTTCCACTGCCCTTCATCGACCAAATGTTAGACAGATTTGTGGGCAAGAAATTTTACTGCTTCCTTGACGGTTATTCTGGATATAATTAGATCACGATCGCCCCTGAGGATCAAGAGAAAACTACCTTCACATGCCCATATGGAACATTTTCTTTTAGAAGAATGGCTTTCGGGTTGTGTAATGCTCCAATAACATTCCAGCACTGCATGATGGCCATTTTTTCAGATATAGTGGAAGAGAGCTTGGAAATATTTATGGATGATTTCTCCATTGTAGGAGAATCTTTCGACTTATGTTTGGTTCTGAAAAGATGCGTGGAAACCAACCTTGTGCTGAACTGGGAAAAATGCCACTTCATGGTTCCAGAAGGAATAGTGCTCGGGCATCGTGTTTCAGAAAAAGGGATTGGAAGTAGATAAAGCCAAGGTGGAGATCATTGAAAAACTGCCACCATCGAAAACAGTTAAAGGGATCAGAAGCTTTTTGGGACATGGGGGATTCTATCACCGCTTTATTAAAGACTCCTCAAAAATTTATAAACCACTATGCATGTTATTGGAGCAGAACACTTCCTTTAATTTCGACAGAGACTACCTAGAAGCTTTCAATTTGTTGAAACAAAAGTTGATCACCGCACCTGTAATAGCAGCACCTGATTGGACTTCACTGTTTATTCTGATGTGCGATGCAAGTGATTATGCTATAGGAGTAGTGTTGGGACAGAAGAAAGATAAAGTATTTCATTCCATTTATTATGCCAGCAAGACTGCAGAA
The DNA here is from genome assembly GCA_022432975.1 of Begonia masoniana. Classification (NCBI taxonomy): domain Eukaryota; kingdom Viridiplantae; phylum Streptophyta; class Magnoliopsida; order Cucurbitales; family Begoniaceae; genus Begonia; species Begonia masoniana. Next base: position 19,015,735 of record CM039505.1, on the reverse strand, counting down.
GAATTACACAACTACAGAAAAAGAACTGTTAGCAGTGGTGTTTGCATTTGATAAGTTCAGAGCATATTTGATAGAAACCAAGGTTATTGCATGCACTGATCATGCAACAATCAAATACTTGGTTACTAAGAAGGATGCTAAACCAAGACTAATTCCCTGGGTATTACTGCTTCAAGAGTTTGATCTGGAAATTCGTGACTGAAAGGGATGTGAAAATCAAGTTGCAGATCACCTATCTCGGCTAGAAAATATAAGTGAACAGCCATTTGGAGAGAGTATCAAGGAAACATTCCCAGATGAATAGACGTTGAAATTGGATGTGTCTCCAACACCTTGGTATGCTGACTTAGTCAACTATATTGTGAGCGATATCATTCCTCCCGACGTGGATTATCAGCAGAGAAGAAAGTTCTTAAAAGAAGCAAAGCAATACTTTTGGGATGAACCATTCCTCTTCAAACAGTGCGCGGATCAGTTGCTGCGAAGATGTATACCAGAGGAAGAAATAAATCAAGTGTAACACCCGGTTTTAACGGGATTAATATTTTAATATATATAATGGTATTTTTATAAATATGTCAGATTAGGCCCGTTTCGCGAATAGAAAGCGTCATTAGAATCCTAATGATTAATTTAGATTTTAGGAGAAATACAGAAATTTTTGGAGTCGTAACGCAAATTACGAGGATTTTGTGTTTCTCGTAATATAAAGGACATTCTAGTGAATATAGTAAACGAGGTCCGTTTTGCGAACAGACAGTTCTAATGGAACCCTTATAATAAGTTGGAATTAATGGTAAAATAAGGAAATTTGGAGAAACTGAATCGTTAGTTAAATAACGAAATAAGTAACAAAACAAATAGAAAATCATAAGGAAGGGCAAATGAGTAATTTTGCAAACCAAAATTTTAATAAAATCACAAAAACTCTCCCTCCCTCACACTTACACGATTTCTTCTCCTGCATTTCCCCTCCTTCGCGCGGCATTTCTCCTTCCCGCGGCGTTTCCCTCTTCCGGTGACAAAAACTCCTCCGACGACTCGGTTTTCTTCGCGTTGCCTCCTCTTTCTTCGACCCTAGGTAATATTCTATACTTTAGAAACGTTGGATTTCAGTTTTTGTGGAGTTAAACAAATTAGGGTTCGTTAGGGTTTTCGTTAAAAATGTGGATTGATGTTTGAAATTGATAGGTTTAGCGTGGTTATGCCTCTAATGGACGTATTGATGTTTATTGGACGTAATTAATCGGTTATTGATTAATATTGGAGTTTTGGTTGGTTTGGAGCTTGAAAAACTCCATTGATAGAAATTTCTAAGTGTTGAGCGTAAAATGCTTCGATAAAATGCCCGAGTGAGTTAATCTAATATTTTTAGAAAAGTTGCCTTAGCTAGGAGTTTCGTTTAGTCTTTGAAACGAGTTAATTGGATTAGTTTTATTGACCGGATTGTACAATGTCTTAGGAAACGAAGCTCAAGAACGAGACGCTCAATTTTGCTAAGGACGTCAAGTAAGTCTCTCGTGACTTGTTTGGCTGATTGGCCAACGCCATATGATTATAAGTTGGTTGAGGAACTTGGAGAACATAGATTGTGTTGGGTAATTAGGATGGGTAGTTAGTTAAGTTAAGTTATTAAATGTTTAAGTTCATAGTTTGTTTATGCTTTGATGGTATTTATGGTATTGCACGTGTCCATGCATCATAGTTTCTGAAAAAGCACGAAAAGGGATTTATATGCATATTTTCATGAAAAGGAAAAGGTTAATGAAAAGGTATAAATGTACGTAATCTGGTCACGTCGGTGGCGGAGGTTCAGACATGGCTGTCAGGCGAAGCATATTTTTCCCCCGGGTAGATAAAAGGGGCTATCCAATCACTGGATGTGCCGCTTTTATCTACTTAGAGCGAAGCCCCGGTGACGTATCTGAAATGAAATGAAATGAATAGCGAAAAGGTAGGATGCATGTTTTACAAACCGCACGCATAGCATGCATTTACATTTACAAGACTTGCTGAGCTCCTTTAGCTCATAGTTGTCTGTATGGTGTAGGTGATTTCGAGACAGGTGAGGACGAGATCCCTCCACCCGAGGAATGAGCAGTTGAAGAAAGATGGCCCGTGGGAGTGTGTTGGGCAGTCGGTGCGCATTTTGAGTTTATCTCAAGTTAATTGGGTTTTAGGATACGTTTTGAGTCGTTATTTGGTGATTTACGAAAGGAAGTTTTAAGGTGTATGTGGTGTAAGGAATTAAACAGGGAAAAAGAAGGAAAGAAAGAAGAAGAGGGAAGCGAACTCCCTGGAAATTTTGGATTTCCAGGGGGATTGCCGATCGATCGCCTAAGGAGGTGATCGATCGGCAATCGTGATCGCCACTCTCTGAAATTCCAGAGAGTGTGCCGATCGATCGCCCAAAAGGGGGCGATCGATCAGCTGGGGCGATCGTTCGCCAGTGTGAGGGGCGACATCGCCCCTCCATTTTTCATTCGGGCGATCGTTTGCCTAGCATTGGGACGATCGATCGCCTAGCATTGGGGCGATCGATCGCCCCTATATTTTGTGGGACAATTGTCCCTTCTGCCCTCCATCGATTGTCTGTTACTTAAAGTTTTATTTAATTTTTTTGTAAATTGTTTTATGGTTTTAATTTAAATTGTTTTCGTAAGTTTCCTTTACTTTAAATACGTTTTCCTAAAAGGTTTTCAAATGATTTTCCGTTTAAACGCTAGGTTTAAAAGTCTATTAGGCATAAAAGAAAAAGAAAAATTTTGTACGGAATACAATTAGGAATGGGTAAGGGTCGCTACACCAAGCAGAAATTAGTAGATTGGTACAATTACAAGAATTAGAAGAGTTGAGAATGACAGCTTACGAGAATGCAAGGATTTATAAAGAGAAAGTAAAAAAAATAGCATGATAGAAAAATCCAACAAAGAGTTTTTGAGAAGGGTCAGAAGGTGTTACTATTCAACTCAAGAATGAAGCTGTTTCCAGGAAAACTTAAATCTAGATGTTATGGGCCATTTGAAATCATGAAAATATTTCCATATGGCACATTGGAACTACGTGATGAAGAGTGGCAGAAATTTCAAGGTAAATGGTCAGAGAGTAAAGATTTATCATGGAGAAGAATTGACAGAAATTGCCTCCATTACTCTCGAGGACAGCACAAAAAAGTGACAAATGGAGAAGTCAGGCTGATGACTTAAAATCAAGCGCTTATTGGAAGACAACCCAATATCTCGTATCCTTTTTTTTGTTTTTATTCTTCAGTTTTAATCTATAATAATAGTGATGCTACGAGGTTTGCTGTAGCCTCACGTACAATAAAATGTTTAGATACAATAATTTTTGTTTACTTGATTATTATCTTTTTAGAATTTAAAATGTTACCCTTTAAAAAAAAAATTAAATTAAATTAACATTAGATATTTTTTTTATTATTTAATTTACCGCCTTCATAACATTTTTCTTCTCTCTTTTCTTTTCCGATTGCTACTTTCCTCTCCCAAAGCCCTAGCACCGCTGTAGCAAACCTTCAAATATCCTACTTCTCACTGTAAAAATTTTCTTCTCTTTTCAGCATACAACGTATCACCATGAGGTCAAAAAGATCTGGAAAGAAGGCTGCCGCTCACTCAAATCAACCACAATTCATATCCGAAGCCGCTCAGCTACGCCACGAGCAAGGAATGCGGTAGAAATGCTTTGCAGCAGAAAAAGGCTTTGTAGCCACGGAGGGTGTTTTTGCAAAATATCCAACGTACGTGACCTCCATCATCCAGGAACGTAATTGGGCAAGATTCTGTTCGCAGCCAGGAGTAGTCATCATGATCTTAGTCTGCGAGTTTTATGCCAATTTTGAAGCAGAGTTGCCTTCGCAGATAAGAGTCCGAAACCACAATGTACAAATCTCGCCCACGATTATCAAATCTTTTTATAATCTGGAAGATGTTGACGATGAATTTTACGCCCATGCTGACAATCCTTCACCACCATTTTTGCAGGCTGTGTTGAAAGAAATTGCAGAACCAGAGACTGAACGGGTTGTTTCTAAGACATGGTCATTCTCCCTCCCTAGAATTACATTATTACCGGCAGCCAAGGTTTGGTACCACTTCATTAAGAGCAGATTATTCCCTTCCTCCCATGGCCAGCATGTGACCAGGGAACGAGCAGTTTTTCTTTACTGTATTTTAACTGGGCAACACATTAATATTGGTACAATTATATATAGAAATATCTGTACTAATGCGTTGAAGCCAAGGGGGTAGTTTTTGTTTCCTTCCTTGATATCAGGACTGTGTGAGCTTGCTGGAATAATATACGATGAACAGGAAGAAAAACTTGCTCCTGCACCCAGCATTACCCCCTTAGCAGTGAAAAGAATCGCTCTCAATAAACTAGAGGGAGAGGGCACTGATGAGGAAGAAGAACCACGCCATCATCCTCGTGTTCCAAGTATAGAAGCAGCATCATCCAACAGCAGCAATCTCCAGTAGAAAATACTTGATAGTTTGGAGTTTTTGCATACCAAATTTGACTGGCACAAAGATGACATTAAGACTGTGAAGCAACAACTGCATACTCAGGAGATGCTACAATATCATATATCAGAATCCCTGAAGAGTCTAAAGCGCAAGAGTAGAACCTTCTGGCGCTACAGCCAACTCCGAGATAAAGCATTAGCAGCAAGTTTATACAAGAAAGCAAAGGACCCATCTCCCATCTTTCCCCGATTCCCAACAGCACTACTTCACAACTCGGATTCTGAATCCGAGAAGGCAGAATAATACCAGGGAAGTCGTAACCCCCTAGCTTTATTTTGTTCTATTTTTTTTATGTTGATTCTGTAAACTTTATTTTGTAATGGCAGTGGGGACACTGCCAATTTTTAAGTTTGGAGATGCATGTTTAGTGTAACGGCTTAATTTGGATTTCTGGAAACTTAGTTGTTTGTTTAATGTGGATGTTTAGTTTTCTGTTTAATTTGGGTGTTTGGAAACTTAATTTTTGCTTAATGTTAATGTTGGTGTGTTTTCTTTATGCTGTTTGGTTTGTTTGTGTTCTGTTATTTGTGTTTTGTTATATAAAAACAATCGAGGTTTGCACAATCGGGGGTAGCAGAAGTCAAAGACATCGACCGATTAGTGAATCATTCGGTCGATGGTATTAGTGAGAAATTCGGTCGAAGACACCGACCGATTAGTGAATCACTTCGGTCGAAGATCCTTTGCTGAACCCCGACCAACATTCCTTCATTTTCCAACCACGATGTTTCACGACTCCGAGTCCGATCCAGACAATGAAGGCTAACATTCCAGGGAAGTACTTACCCCCTAGTTTTGCTTTGCTTTATTTAAATTTTGAACTTTATTTTGTTCGACAATGGGGACACTGTCGAGTTTGAGTTTGGGGGTAGAGATGTACTAGTTTTTTTTTTCCTAACGTCCTAATGTTCCTAATGTGTTAAAAACTTGCACTAATGTACCTTAGGAACATTTTACTAAGGCTTATTCCCGTGAATATAATTTTTCCTAAGAACACACGAACTCCCTTTTAGTTTGTTAAGAAATATCATCTTCATTAAATTTTATAGTTATATTTAGATGAGAACGATCCAAGGCTTACCGAAGAAAATTAGAGATAAAGAATTCTTCTAAAAAATGCATAATAAATAATAAGTTTGGGGTTATAAAAAAAAAAAGAAGAAATTGCAATTTTCTAATCTACTTTCAATCTCGAGTGAGCCATTTGGATACTCGATGGGTAGAATTTAAATAAAGGAACTTTGGGAGGAACTCCGTTGTAATATTATTGATTATACTCCTCTATAATTTGATATGAGTATATATCTTTAAGTGACACTAATGAGTAACTGGAGGCCTTCATGACCAATGTTGTCAATTGCGTAAAAATGTAATGTGACTTATAAGATAAAGTTAAAAAAAAAAAAAATCTTTAAATTCTAGTTAACTTAGGAAAAACCTTGAAGAGTTAACAATCTAATATTTCTATGAAATTTAGCTTTGATGATTGAACTTAGCAAGTTGAAGAGGAGTTTGAGCACACACACACTTTGAAAGATTATTTAATTGAGAATGAGTCTATGTTATTTGTTTCTAATTGTGCTAGAGAAAGTTTTCATCATGTTAATAGTTTCAAACATATTGAGTATTTTTGGAATCTATTGGTTTTGATTTTATTTACATCACTCGAGTACGAATAATGGTTTAAGTTTGAGGGTATTTGATAACTCTAAATTTAGAGTTATTTTATACTATTTTTATGTAATTTAACTTGTATGATTTGAGTGATTTTTAGAAGAAATTAGGGGAATTTACTATAATTGCTACATGATCAGTGCCTTGATTAAATTTAATATATTTCATGCATATTTTCTATTTAAAGTAGATTTTTCTCATTAATTTGAATTTTATATTTTCTTATTTGAATGCAGAGTTATTAGAGGAAAAATGTAAAAAGGGAAATCAATGTTTTAATAGAAAATTAATGAAGATTACCAAAATCTGTAAGAGAGAGAAAATAAACCACAAATCACGGAATGCAGATTTGAAGGGAGAAAATTAAAAAACGGTAGATAGAATAAATGGACGACAAACAACAAACGGTCGACGTAAAAAAGCAGTAGAAAAATAGCAGCAGTTGACGTACAACTGTGGACGAAAAAAGAAAATGGACAACAACCATGGACAACAACATGTGGACAACAAAAGAAAATGGACGACAACAGTGAAAATGGACGACTACTGGGCCAACAAAGCAAATGGGGTAATGCCCCGAATTATATAAATCCAGTTCGTTATTCATAATACTGAACCACGCTATGACATTCTAAGAAAATCCTAAAATTTCACTCAAAGATCAAAATTTGATGCTTAACGTAAAAACTTGCAGCGAAAAATATTTGTATAAAACGACACTTATTAAATAATTAAAATATTAAAGACTGTTGGTTGAAAGAAGACAAAAGAAAAACAGAACACATCTACCGCTGAATAGTTCCAGCGGTATTATTAGAGACAGAATAGTCTCGGCGGTGGAAACAAGAATAGGAGACATCCACCGTTAAACAGTATCGGCGGTAGAAGTAGAAACAAAAGGCATCTTCTGCTTCCAACATCCACCGCTCGCGTCAGCCGAACGACACGTCGATTTTCACGCATCTACCGCTCACACCCGTCGACGAGACGTCGACTACTCGCATCCACCGGTTACAAAACGACAAAAATTCTACTCACATCTTCCGCTAAACAATACCAACGGAAAAACAGAAACCACTTAGACTCAGCGGTAGAAGTAGAAATAAACACCTTCTTCCACTAACCATGTAACGACCCACGTCCCGAACCACGTACCCCGGCCCAGGCCCGTACACCTGGCACCGAGGCCCCGGCCCAAGCCCGTACACTTGGCACCGAGTTACGTGTCCGGCCACGTGTCCGCTACTCACAGAACTTCCCTCTCCCTGCAGAGGAATTTTACCTTCCCCCCCACTCGAACCCAGGACCTCAGGGTTAAGTACCTGGGCTACAAGTGAGGAGTACCACTTGGGCTACTAGCTCAAGTGGTACTCCTCACTTGTAGCCAAGGTACTTACCCTGAGGTCCTGGGTTCGAGTGGGGAGGAAGGCAAAAATCCTCTGCAGGGTGAGGGAAGTACTGTGAGTTGGGTCACCCACGGGGCCAAGTGTACGGGCTTGGGTCGTGGGCTCTCGGGGCCAAGTGTACGGGCTTGGGTCGGGAGCGGTGCCAGGTGTACGGGCCTGGGCCGGGGCTTGACAAACCACGTGACTTTACTAAACTAACCCACGTGACTCATTAACTCAAAATTTAACAACTCATCATCCACCGATAGACTAAACTTCAACATCTACCAATGGACTACATCGACCGATAGACTAAACTTCAATATCTACCGATGGACTACATCCACCGATAGACAGAAATACCCAATTTTCACCAATAGGCAATAGAGCAGCATACAAACCATTTTCATTCTAAATAAAGAACAGCTCCGGCCACCAAAAGAACTAGTGCATTTTACTGAAATCCTTCAAAAACAACTTAATCCACAATTTCCAAAAAAATCCAGAATTATAGACTACGACTAAAACCAAATCGTGTTTTCACATCAGAAAAACACCAGACCATATATATAAAAGAAACATTAACTACTACTACCACCAACATTCTCAACATGTTTAAACTGAACCATTGTCAACTAACATTCACACCTACTGACATTAGTTAAACCGCCTCATCAGAATCACCAAACCGTGGCATTGAAGTGCTCTCCCAACCAGCCTAGTCCTTAACATGCTCAGAGAACACACCTTCTGAAGCTTCTTCACCTACATCACCAAATTCATCTATTAGCCTAATGCTAAGTAAGTAAAGCAATAATGAAATGATATGCTGAAAAATAAATCCTAATTATGCAGTTTCTACTTTCACATCTCAGTTGCATTCACGTTCTTTCTCTGATCTGATCCCTTGGTTCCATTGGAAGTTGGATCATTTTTCCCAAAGTCATACATCCTCTTCATAAATTAAGGGGCGGATTAGTTCCCTTAACAGCTGATCTGATCCTAAATTCCATTGGGAGCGGCTCAATTTTCCCAAAAGTCATACATCCTCTTCATAAATTAAGGGGCGGATTAGTTCCCTTAACAGCTGATCTGTTACATTCCATTCGTACCTTACCGTGCCATTACATGTAAATTCATTTTCGTGTACTTTCAAAAGCATGATACATAACATACAGAAAACATTCAAACAAGTATAAACCTACTGTGTTGTGATGTAGACCCGAAGGCACACACATACTCTACTTACCTGGTTTCCTAGAAAAGCTTGGTTGTAACCTACTTCGGATTTTGCTCAAACCTATAGCCGTAGACAGAGTATTAGTTAAGTTTCATTCTAAAGTATCCTCAAATCTACCAGAACTCATAAGAAAACTGGTTTGGGAACTCATATCATCAAGCAATCCTGATATGCCCTAACCCAAACTAACTCCCACTTACAGCATTCTCAACGCTCACATTTAAAATCCCATCTAACATCGATAGTTACAATGTAGCAAGAAATCGAAGTAGAACTCACATAGCTTGGAGAGAATGGAAGGGAAAATCTGTTGTGAAAAATAGTTCGCAAGTGTACGAGTCGCAACAAGTAATACAGTGATAACTAGAGTGTCGAACCCACGAGGACTTGTAATTAATAATCGAAATAATTAATCTTAATTCTAAATTGAACACACGTTTTATGGTTTCAAGGATTGGAATTAAAATAAACAATTAAAATAATTAAAATAAACTAATGTAAAATAGCAAAACAGATAAAATGGAATTAAATCAAATTGATAAAAGTCTAAGTACTACGATTTCACCAAGACAACAGTTATTTCAGTTCTTCGTAATTATATTCATAAATATTCTTCCTATGTTGATGATCGATTTCACTAAATTCTATTACAATCTCTCTCGAGCATTGCATAGGTTATCTGATTAATGGGTTATCACTTCTCAGTCTCAAATCCTATATTAATCAAATACAAATAAATCAAGAAATCATAATGATCACATCAATACTGTAACTATCTCTAGCTTACATATATTCATGACATTAATTTCAGTGCTCGGGTATTTATCACCTCTCAGTCTCTAAACACCTCAAAAATCAAGTAAAGATTGGCCAGAAATTTACAGGCTTTAAGAACAGAAATTAAATGCGCCAACAATATTGAAAGAAATACTTATAAAATATAATTAAACGAATAAACTGAATATAAATATCGTCTGGCTACATCGTAGCCCTAGAATAAAAACTTAGTTCATGCTAAAATAAAAAAAACAATAATAATATTAAAGAAGTTCATAGTTTAAAAGAGAAAGGGAAAGAAAAACTATGCTGAAAATCAATTCCCGAAGCTCTCGCTCCGTTCCGGTCTCCGTCTCGCTTGCCTCCTTTTTCTCTCGCTAGGGCTACTCGTCTGAATTGTCTGAATGGGGCTGCTCTCTCTTTTTCTTTAGTTAACCTAATTCTTAATTCATCTCAAGCCCACAAATCTGAAGCCCATAATTATCTTCAACGGCTGAGATTAAAACAAGATTCAATGGTTCAGATTCAAATACCTCAATCAATTAAAATAGACGAACGGCTGGGATTAAAATAGCCAATTGATGTTTCTTCTCTTCAGCTCCTTTTTTTCTTTTTAACTCCGTTTTATTTCTTCTTTTTCTTCCTCTTCAAATTCGCAAATTCTAGCTCCAACCTGTTGTAACTAAATTTTCTGCACACTTTCACAAAATACATCAAATTCCTTCAAACACTTGAGGAAATCTTATCAAATCAAGTATAAAAAGTATAAATAAGTGTGTAAAATACACAGTTATCAAAATCGTTGGGAGAAACTCTACTTAGCTGCTGAATGCCGAGAAAGGAAAATGAGAAAACAATGGCGGCTAAAGCTCATTAAACCCTCTCTTAAATACGTTATCCACTATAAATCTCAAAATACTATAATGCCCTTACTTAGTCACTCATTATCCTAATCAATAATACTCCCAATTTCATTCATAAAGTGTACATTTTAGTTTGACAAAGTAAAATCGGTTCAATAGAACCAGGTGTTACAAATGGACAACTGGTACAACATGGAGAAGTGGCAGAAACTAAAAGACAAAAAACACTAAAAGACAAAAACTCACGAACAAGTTGCGGACTTGGCTGGGAAAAACAGAAAGCGTGGACCACTGGAAAGAGTGGACGACTGGAAAGCGTGAACTTGATTGGGAAAAACAGAAAGTAGACTGGAAAGCGTGGACAACTGGAAAATGTGGACGACTGGGAAAAGTGGCAGAAGATGGAATGAAAATTTAAAACAAAAATAAGAAAGAGAATGCATGATTCCAGGGATTGGAGAGAGAAATAGGTATAGCATGCAGAACAAAAGGAGAGACTTATTGCGAAGAAAAGAAGATCTGGATCTGCAACAAGGAACCGAAGACATTTTTTTTGGAGTCTTTTTTTTCTTCTTCTTATCGGTTACTGTTACTATGGCTATGAATATTCTTGTTTTTAATTTCATTATGTTTCTAGGCTAAATTTTCTAATCTTGGTTAGGCAAGAGAGTATTTTTTACATGTTTTTAACTTGATCTATGAATGCTTAGTATTTTTCATTGCACAATTACTCATGATTTTTATTGCATAAACTAAATTGTGTCGATAAGCAGATTTAAATTCACACGTTCCTATTATATCGATAGGTAAATAGGAAATTAAGATGCATGAGTAATTAAATAAATTAAAATTGTTGCAAAGTAGCTAATAATAATTTATTTGGCGTTAAGAATAAGTTTACAAGAAAATTCGGAGTAAGTTTTTATCTTTTCAAAGTGGACAAGAAAATTCTGAAACGAATTTATCTAGGCAATTTGACGGAATCCTAGAAATAACATGAATTATTACTGTGCTGTGACTAATACTGTAGCATTGCTTTAGTATCATAAGTAAATTGCATGTAAAGATGAAATCAACCATAACCAAGAATTTTCCTATAATTATCTCTTTTAATCATTTCCATTTTTAGTATTATTAATTTTGAGTATTTTTAATTCATCATTTCTTAAAAATAATTTAATTTCGATTTTTCTATCAACATTTTATTGAGATTTATAGCATTATCAAGTTGATTAAAAATATCATCGTATGATTGATATCTTATATATTACTTGATTGCGATACGTGCACTTGCGTATAAGTGTATAAAATCACTAACAAAGACCAGACCAACCTTTTTTTGAAATATCCAAGTTTGTAAACAATTTATTTGGTTTTGTTCAATTTAATTGATTGGTCGGTTTGATTAAATGTATATAAAAGAAGTTTGTTAATGCTATTATGTGTTGGCATTATATTTTTGGCAAACTATTAATTTTGGTAAGTTATGTTTTTGGAAATTACAATATTTTGGAATATATATTATTCTATCCTTCTATTTTGGAGATAATATTTGACAGAATATTTCGTCAATTCAAATGTGATTTGTTGGAAAAGGAATCGTAACAAACATGGATCATATTCCTAATTATTTGGGATACTTTCCTAAAGTGTCATTGGAAGTGTCTCTGCGACAAATTTGTTAGGCAGAGTTTTTCGGATCCTTAGGCTGACTTTGTGGGAAAGGATCTTTTGAATGTATAGACTGTTTTGAGAAGATATTGGTGAGTGAAACAGAACTACACCTTGCACTTGATATAAAAGACTTTTCTTTTTATGTTGAAAGGTGTCGACGCCATTATTCTTGAGTGTGGAATTTCTCTATTCATCTGAGCGTCTTTATTTCTTCACCCACGTTTCTGTGTGGTGTATGTGATTATTGATTCGGTCTTGTCAAAGACTGGTTTGTTGAAGATTGTTCTTGGTGATCCTATCCTAAGATATTGTCAAGCGTCACAGACAGTGTCATATAAGTTTATTTTTGTGATCTTCATTATTATCCAGTCTTGAGAGGAGACTGCCTTGGAACTCTGGAGGAGTTCTATTTATTGACAAGGGGAGCTTGTGGTATTTAGATCTCGGGAGGGATCGTTTCAAAGTCGAGGGGAGCTCGCAAAACAGTTTCACTTGTGAAGGTTGAAGGAAGCGGCATCAAAGATAAGAGGGAGTCTTATTTTGTTTTAGTCCGAGTGTCTTGTAACCTTGTTTGAACTTGTGAAATGTTTTCATATCTGGGCGTGGCCCCGCAGATGTAGGCTGATTGCCGAACTGTGTTAACAACCTCCTGTGTCATTAATTTCCGTATTTTTAATATTGTCCTATATCGTATTTATAACCGTTGTCACACGAAGTGTTACAACACTTTATAACATCGGGTCACTAACCTTGATCTTTCAATTGGTATCAGAGCGGATTGTCTCTGTTTCTTAGGCGAGATCTGTGGGACTTGATCTTGGTTTTGCTACGATGGACTCTATGAAAGAAGGAGGTTCAACAATGCGTCCACCCTTGCTAAACGGAAACAATTATGCTTATTGGAAAGCTCGAATGAGAGCTTTTATTAAGGCTGTTGATGAAAAAGCCTGGAAATCTATTCTAACAGGTTGGGATCCACCAACGATCACAAGCGAAGCTGGAGTCATATCTATCAAACCTGAAGAAAGCTTGTCCGTCACTGAAGATGCTCTAGCAAATAGTAATTCAAAAGCCCTTAATGCTATTTTTAATGGTGTTGATCCTACTCAATTCAGACTTATTTCTACTTGTGAGTCTGCTAAAAAGGCTTGGGATATTCTTCAGACGACTTATGAAGGTACTTCAGCAGTAAAGCTATAAAAAATGCAGTTTTTAACAACGAAATTCGAGAACTTGAAGATGCATGATGATGAAAACATTACCGATTTTAATGCAAGATTCTGTGACATTGCTAATGAAGCTTTTGCTCTTGGTGAAACTATTTCTGGAGAGAAACTTGTGAGAAAGACTCTAAGATCTCTGCCCCAACGCTTTGCTTATAAAGTTACAGCAATTGAAGAAGCAAAAGATATCACCAAAATGAAATTAGAGGAGCTGATGGGTTCTCTTCGAACATTTGAGATGAATTTCGATGTAAATGTGGAAACAAAGAAGGTGAAAGACCTAACTTTAAAAGCAGAGATGCAGAATTCTGAAGAATCTAATGAAGATGATCTGGAAGAGTCTTTAGCATTGATATCAAGAAATTTCAGCAGAGTATTGAAGACATTTGGTAGAAATAATCGTGGTGTCAGACAAAATGTCACTAACACCAAGAATGACTCTACAAGTTATAAGAAGTCCAAAGACGAATATCAACGTTCAGATAAATTCTTGAATAACAGGGGAATTAAATGTAGATAATGTGATGGTTTTGGACATATTCAGGCTGAATGTGCAAATACCTTGAAGAAGAAAAAGACCTCTCTCAACACAACCTGGAGTGAGAGTGATTCAGAAAAAGAAGATGAAATTTCAAACCAAAATATGGCACTTGTTGCTAAAGCTAAACCTACAAGTTTTGATAGCGTCACTCAAAATGTCTCTGGAAGTATATATGAAAATAGCGATGATGATACAGAAGAAGTTACATGAGAAGATCTTATCTATGAATACAAGAAGTTTTATGAAAAATGGACAGAATTGGTTGAAATAAATCAACATCTTCGAAGACAGATTGGAAGTCTGAAAAATGAAAATGGAAGTCTTCAAGATTATGTTACTGATTTGGAAGTTAAACTAAAATTGAGCCAGAATAAGATAGAGCGGTTGTCGAATGATCTAAATCACATGAAGAAGAATGTCAGAATGCTAAACTCAGGTTCCTCTATTCTTGATGATATTCTAATGGCCAATAGATCATGTGATGATACCTCTGGGATTGGTTACAAAGGAGAATGCTCAATGTCACCGAAAGTGTCAAAAATCGATGTTGAAAATAAAGGGAAGAAAGTTGCGATATCCATCAACAAAACTAAACAGAAATCAAACTCTAAAGACAGTTATCAGATGAAGTCCAATCTTCATGTTCCCAAGATTAAAGGTAACAAATTTATTCCTATTTGCCATTATTGTTTTCGTCAAGGTCATATTCGTCCTCGGTGCTTTGTTTATCTTGATGACTTGAGAAAAGGTACTGCTAGATATACCTGTAGGACCGGAATTGTCTAAGAGGGGGGTGAATTAGACTTTTTTAAAAAAAAATTAATCTAATAATCAATTAGTGTTACTCTCTTAATTAGTCTAATTACGAATAAGGTAATATCAAAGATAAAGAGAGAGTAAGAGAGATTCAACACCAATACTTTTTACGTGGTTCGGCCAAACTGCCTACGTCCATGCTCCAAGGCTCACCCCTTGAAGATCCATACCCTTCTCCTCATGAGAAATAACAGATCGGGATTCCGGGCTCCGATCAACTGCCTTTACAATTCTGGATTGAACTTCACGGGCGTCAATCCACTGCCTTATACAGATTTGAGTTTGTAAAATATTAAGCTTACACTACAATCTCACAAAGGTGAATCTCAAGTTAGGATTGAGAGATGTAGAGAAGAAAACAGAGTGTGCAAAATGACTTTCGCAGCTAGGGCTCAGAATTCAAATTTGGCAAAAGTTAGTCTTCGAGCCTTTTCTTCTGCTTATATACTCTGTATGAATTTGCTTCACAGAATTGAATGCTTCTTTCTTCAGAATGGAGATAAGTTACCGTTGGGAAGCATCCGTACTGAAGCAGATATCCGTTGCTTCTGAAAATGATGTTCTTCGTCGCCATTAAAGGTCTGGAGTTAATGCTGAAAACGACGTCACTGTAGCTTCGCGGCTAACTTTGAATTCTGGCGGAAGTTCACCGGCAGATGCAACTAATGAGCGGAGACACGTCATCGGTGAATGCTGCTTGAAATGCCATCGGCAGATATATCCTTGAATTCCATCGGCAGAAGCATCTTCAACTTCAATCGGCAGAAGCATCTTTAAAACTCCTCGGCAGAGACAATTCGTAAACTTCATCGGCACATTCTATCTTCAAAGCCATCGGCAGATGTTTCTTTAAAAACGCCATCGGCAGATGAACTCTTGAAAATTGTCGTCTAGTGATCGGCATGTGCAAGCTTGAACGACATCGGTATGAGTAGCGTCAAATGCTATCGGTAGATCCATCTTGACACGTCATCGGCAGATATCTTCAAAACCGCTTCGGCAGATGAAACAAATAAGCGCTGACCACGTCATCGGTAGATGTCTTCAAAAACGCTTCGGCAGATGAGACTTGTAAATGTCATCGACATATACACCTCAACACGTGATGAACCGGCATCGGCAGGAGTAGCTTCAACAGCTATCGGCAGATGCAACATTTCTTTGTCGTGTAGCGATCGGTATATGCAAGCCTGTTGCTATTTCATTCTGTATACTCAAACTGATTTATTAGACAACTAAAATACCCTTTTCAAGGGTATTTCCATATAAACTCATATTCATTATTTTCTTTAAATACACATAATCAAATTGTACATTAATTATACAAATACATAATCAAAAACAAATTATGACTTAAACACTCTATAAGTCAACAATCTCCCCCTTTTTGATTATGACAATATAAATTTGATTAACTTTGCTACTCCCCCATAATTCTAGCCGCTCCCCCATAGTATGTGCATTTTATTAAAATAACCATTCATAGCAATTCCAGAAACACAGAGTATATCCAAAGAATGTTATCCAATCAAACTCAATCAAATATAGTATTCTCCCCCATTGACATTATCAAAAAAATAATGCATTCAACATCAGAGTATGTTTAGGAAAAAAATAGTCATTAAAAAGAAACAACTAAACAAAAAAAATGTATATAACTAAAAATCGCTATTTGAAAAGATCTAAATGACGATTCCAAAAAGCTCTCTGGACATAAGAGGGCACGTCACGGTGGGGATTGAAAAAGCCATCCACCAGAGCTTGAAGGAAAGCACGATCTCTTGGGAGAGGCGATTGATAGACCACCATTGCCAGACAGGGAGCAGGAGGTGGAGAAGGCTCTCGGGACAACTCCACGTCAATGCAGGAAGGAGACTCGACAGAAGGACCAGAGCACACATCCATACATGGTGGAGGAGAAGCTTCCATTGGACAGGCTGGAGGAGAGGAAGATTCAGGAGCTGAGGAAAATGTAGGAAGAGTGAACTTGAGCTCAGCCTCATGAATATCTAGAGACATGAGACGCACATCTTCAAAAACAGCAGGCCTGGAAAGGGGAAGAAGCAAATCTTCAAAGCAGGCCTCGGGAACATTGAGACCAGAACATGATGGTTCGGGTTCAGGCTCAGGTTCAGGTGTCAACGCGGCAATGGACAATTGGAGTTTCTCAAGTTCTCTGACAACCATTCGCCTATCACCATCAATCTTTGTAGACAGCAGGCCAAGACCTGTATCCAGAGCAACGCCCATGGTCTGATGATTCTGATCCATTTTACTTTGGATTGTTCCGAGGGCAATGCCAAGGTTGGCAATAGAGGCTTGCATCTCATTGTACTGAGCCTCTGTTAAGGAAAATCTCCTGTGATATGTTATGGGAGTTGCAGGAGTTGCAGGAGTATTGGAGAGAAGGGGTTGGACTGGCAGAGCGATTGGAGCAGGTTGGACAGGTGATGGAGGGAGCACCTCTTGCTGATCGGGAGATGGATGAGGTGAAGGTTCATGAATTGGAGATGGAGGAGCTGAAGGTTCATGGAGTGGAGAGGTAGGAGATGAAAGTTCATGGTTTGGAGATGGAGGAGCTGAAGATGGGTGGACTGGAACTGGAGGAGCTGTAGGTGGTAAGGAAAGAGTAGGTGGAGAGGGAGGTGGAGGAACTGAAGATGGTAGAGCTGAAGGTCCATGGGTGAGTATGGAAGAAATGGCTCGCATCACCGGAGAGATGGAAGGATAAACAGGCTTAGAAGGTAGGATGAGAGAAGGTGGAGGTGAAAGAGGAGGTTCAGGAATAGGTAGGGACACAGATGAGGGAGCAGAGGTGTCCTCTGAAATGGGTGCCATGGAGGAAGGAGCAATCCTACGCCTACGCACTAAAGGAGAAGGTGGGGGGGCTTGAATCCTGAGATTGACTTACAGTGTCATCTCCTCCTTCAGCAGTTGATTCATCTGGCAGGATAAGTTTCCTTTTACCACGCCTGACAGGTGCTGCCAAAGAAGCCTTTTTCTTGGCTTTATCCACAGCAGGTTTTCCTTTTACGATACTTTTGAATCCCATCCTGCTGAGCGTGGAGTTGGAATAAAAATTGGAGGGTAGAAGTCTCACAGGCTCCTCCTCCTCTGGAAGAACAACCTCAAGATGAGCAAATAACCGCATGAGAAGCAGATTATACGGTAGAGATGTAGCTCTGGAGGAGACAGCAAGAATCATCATTCGAACAACTATATACCCAATGTTGAAGGGTGTCTTGAGATAGATTGCATACAGAACAAATAGTTCCATTGAGCTCACTTCGTCATAATGTCCACCATTGGGAATAATATTGAAATCAGTCATATGACGAAAAACTCTGGCTCTAGGGGTCAGATGTTTGCCCTTTAACGGATCAGGGGAAGAATTGGGGTCCACAGTAATTTCCCTGAGAAATTGTAGTCCATCAGACGTTCCAAAGAAGGGTAGCTCAGGCCCTGTCACATACTTGTAAGGGCAGTTATCCAAATGAGGAGCTCCCAGAAGGGCATTTATGGACTGAGGAGTAATTTCAATGGGAGTGTTGTAGACGTAGCTCTTAATGGAGGGGTAATCAGTGGAAAAGCTAAGGTTTGCATAAAACATCCTAATCGCTTCCGGGTAGAAGAATGATTCGGTCTCAAAGAGACCTATCAACCCGAGATCAGTCAAGGGTTCAATAAAGTCCAATCCGGCTAACTCTTCAAAGGAAATACCCTTACTAGGAATTAACGATTTGAACCGATAGTCATTGTGGTACTTTACCTCAGCAGCTTGAGTAAGAAAGTAGAAGGTTGGCCACTCCGTTCCACGAGGAATCTCTCGGGAAGGACGATCAGAAACTTTGGCCATCTTCTTGGTCGGTTTGGAAACGGCGCGAGATGATTGACCTTGAGATTCCATTGCTAGAAGAGGATTCGACAGAGAAAATTTGGTAGGGCAGGGGTTTAGAGAAAGAGCGCGAAAAGTAGAGTGTCTGGGCGAAGAAGAATGAATTTAAAAGAAATAACTCATCGCCAGACGAAGAAGATATACGTGTCGGCAGATTGAGGAATACATCTTCCGATGGGTTACACGTGTCGGCAGATTGATCAGAACAGCTTCCGATGGGATAGAAAACACTGCATCTGCCGATACCTACCGGTAGAAATGCATCTTCCGATGCTTAGAGAAAAATCAGCATCTACCGATGCTTTCACAACAAGGAATTGTTAACACTTGGGAATTTTCCAAAAAGAGACAGAATTATTTTCTATCAACCCTAATGAGACCTAACCTTATTCTGATATTATTGAATGTCTTCTCATCCAAGGGTTTTGTAAAGATGTCGGCCAATTGATCTACAGAATTAACAAATTCTAAAGAGATATCTCCTCTTTGAACATGTTCACGGATGAAATGATACCTTACATCAATATGTTTTGTTCTAGAGTGTTGAATAGGATTTTTAGAAATGTTGATAGCACTGGTGTTATCACACCGAATAGGAATCCTATTAAAGAACAGATTATAGTCCTCCAAAGTCTGTTTCATCCAAAGCATTTGTGCACAACAACTGCCTGCAGCAATATATTCACTTTCTGCAGTTGAGAGTGCAACAGAATTCTGTTTCTTAAAATACCAAGACACTAGAGATTCACCAAGAAATTGACATGTTCCTGTGGTGCTTTTCCTATCAATTAGACTACCAGCATAGTCAGAATCTGAATATCCAATCAGATCAAAGGAAGTTCCCTTAGGATACCATAAACCTAAGTCATAAGTCCCACTCAAATATTTGAAAATCCTTTTTACTGCAGATAAATGAGATTCCTTAGGGGCAGCCTAAAACCTAGCACAAAGGCACACACTAAAGAGTATATCTGGCCTACTAGCAGTCAGATACAACAGAGAACCAATCATACCACAATATTTCTTGATATCCACACTTATACCATTTTCATCCTTGTCCAATTTAGTAGTGGTACTCATGGGAGTTTTAGAAGATTTGACAGTTTCTAATCCGAATTTCTTAAGGAGTTCCTTAATGTACTTTTCTTGACAGAAGAAGATTCCACCAGGAGACTGATTAATCTGGAATCCTAGGAAGAACTTTAACTCCCCCATCATACTCATTTCAAACTCACTTTGCATGAGGGAGGAAAAATCATTACACATGTTGACATTGGTTGATCCAAAAATAATGTCATCGACATATATTTGAACCAGCAGAATGTCCTTATCCTTTTGCCTGGTAAATAGAGTTGAGTCGGTGTTACCCTTTTTGAAATTTCTTTCCTCAAGGAAATTCCTCAATCTGTCATACCAAGCTCTAGGAGCCTGCTTAAGACCATAAAGAGCTTTCATAAGTCTATACACATGATTCGGTTTAGCAAAGTCTTCAAATCCTAGGGGCTGCTCTACATAAACTTCTTCCTGAATATAACCATTTAAGAAGACACTCTTTACATCCATTTGAAAGAGTGTGAAGTTTTTGTAGCAAGCATAGGCTAAGAGCATCCTAATGGATTCTAATCTAGCTACAGGTGCAAAGGTTTCCTCAAAATCTATACCTTCTTCTTGATTGTAACCTTTAGCAACTAGCCTAGCCTTATTTCTGACTACGATCCCATTTTCATCCAATTTGTTCTTGTAAACCCATTTAGTTCCAATAATGGGATGATCCTTAGGCCTTGGAACAAGTTCTCATACCTTGCTCCTTTCAAATTGATTTAGCTCCTCTTGCATAGCTAAAATCCAGTTTTCATCACTCTCGGCCTCTTCAAACTTCTTAAGTTCTATTTGAGAAATAAATGCCACATTGGCACAGAGATTCCTAAGAGAGGATCTAGTCTTAACTCCTAACGAAGGATCACCTAAGACTTCATCTAATGGATGGTCTTTGATGAATTTTCAATCTCTAGGAAGAGCAGGATTTTCATCCTTGACAGAAACTATATCATGAGAAATAGAAGAAGGTTCTAAAGATTTTTCTTCTTGAATGGGATCTGTAGGCTTTTCTAAGGAAAGGGAATCCAGTTGTTTTTCCAAGGGATCATCCTCATCCACATTCATTAATGGCTGAGGAGTCTCATCAAAATTGACACGAACAGATTCCTCAACAACAAGAGTTCTCCTATTGAAAACTCTGTAAGCTTTACTGGTCAAGGAATATCCTAGAAAAATTCCAAGATCGGATTTGGAATCGAATTTTCCTAAGTTATCCTTAGTATTAAGAATAAAACATTTGCAACCGAAAGCTCTAAAATACTTAACAGTAGGAGTCTTGCCATTCCAAAGTTCATAGAGAGTTTTTTCAAGAATAGGTCTTATAGAGACCCGATTGAGTACATAGCAAGCTGTAGCAACAGCTTCAGCCCAGAAGTATTTAGGAAGGGAATTTTCACTAAGCATAGTCCTAGCTAGCTCCTGGAGAGATCTATTCTTCCTCTCAACAACACCATTTTGCTGAGGAGTCCTAGGTGAAGAGAAATTGTGCTCAATTCCATTTTTGAGACACAAGAGTTCAAATCTCTCATTTTCAAATTCTCCACCATGATCACTACGAATAGCAACAATGGTGAGTCCCTTTTCATTTTGAACTCTTTTCCTAAAGCTAAAAAAGGTTTCAAAGGTCTCATCCTTAGACTTCAGGAAATATACCCAGGTGAATCTAGAGAAATCATCTACAATAACAAAGGCATAGAATTTGCCGCCTAGGCTTGCTATATTGGAAGGACCGAAGAGGTCCATGTGAAGAAGTTGGAGAGGCTTAGAAGTGGAGATTGCATTCTTTGATGCAAAAGAGCTTTTGATCTGCTTGCCCATTTGACAAGCTTCACAGACCCTATCCTTTTCAAAGGTTATCTTAGGGATTCCTCTAACTAAATTCTCCTTAGTAATCTTAGCTAAGGTATCCATCCCTACGTGTCCTAATCTTCTATGCCAAGACCAACAGTCATTAAGAGAATTAACAACAAAACACTTCTCATCAACATGCTCAAAAACATTCAGATCAACAATATAGACATTTTCTTTTCTAAATCCTTTAAACAATATATGATTAGTTGAAATGTCTTTGATCACACAAGCATTTGATTTGAAGGTTACTTTATAGCCCTTGTCACACAACTGACTTATGCTAAGCAGGTTATGTTTTAATCCTTCTACTAGCAAAACATTTTCAATAGTAGGATGAGAAGGATTACCTATATTGCCGATGCCAACGATTTTGCCCTTTTGGTTTCCACCAAAAGTGACACTACCTTTCTTCTTGTTGACAACAGCAAACTTGGTTGAGTCTCCCGTCATATGCCTTGAGCAACCACTGTCAAGGTACCACAGATTTGTTCCGGGAGAGCAGTCAACCTGCAAAACAGAAATCAGGTTGTTTTCTTAGGTACCCAAATCTTTTGGGTCCTAGTGTTAGGTTTGGTTCCCTTAGGAACCCATTGGAATTTACCAGTTGATTTCATATAGTTTGCTTTTAGCGGACATACAAAAGATTTATGTCCAGCTTCATTACATGCATGACAGACAGAGGGTTTAACAAAGAAGTTTTTAAAGACTTTCCTTTTATTAGACTTGTCATACCCTAATCCTGTTTTGTCAAAATTTGCTCTCTGACCTGCTATTACCATCTTAAATAATTTTTCACCCTTAGTGAAGTTCAAAATAATATTATTCAAATCTTCATTTTTGCTTTTAAGATCATCAATCTCTTTGACATTCAAATTAGCTTCCTTGGCATGTATTTCTACCATGTTTGCATTTTCCTTTTTCAAAGTATTGTATTTGGTTTTTAACATGCCAAACTGTTTAACTAAATCATTGAAGGCATCAATTAGATTACCTTCATCATCATCACTATCACTGTCACTGATAATACTAGGAGAGGAAGATCTAACCTTGTTCTCATGTGCCATAAAGCACAGGTTTGCTACTTCCTCATCTTCTGATGAAGAGGAGTCTTCTTCACTATCATCCCAAGTGGCCTTCATAGCCCTTTCTTGAACTTCTTGGGACCCTTCTTTGCTTGTGGACAGTCTGCCTTCATGTGACCAGGCTTTCCACACCCAAAGCACGTGATTTCCTTTTCCTTTTGAGATTTCTCACCCTTCGGAAATCTTTTTCCCTGCATCCTCTTTCGTTGCAGAAACTTACTGAACCTCCTAGTGATGAGTGCAATATCCTCATCATCATCTTCTTCTTCTTCTGATTCCTCTTGCTTACTCGAGGAAGCCTTTAGAGCAATGTCCTTTTTCCTTGTTACCTCATTCTCCTTGAGGTCCTCCTTTTCATTTGCTCTCATTGTGATCTCATGCGTCATGAGAGATCCAATGAAGCTCCTCAAGCTTTAAGGCTTTGAGATCCTTTGCTTCCTGAATGGCAGTCACCTTGGTTGCCATGCTCTCGGTAGGCATCTCAGAAGTTTCCTTACCTGTTCTTCACCTGAGTAGGTCTTACCAAGAGCTTTAAGACCGTTAGTGATGTTAGTAAATCGAGTAAACATAGAACTGATGGTTTCACCTTTTTCCATGGAAAACATTCATATTCATGAACTAACATGCTCAATTTACTTTCTTTAACTTGATTTGTCCCTTCGTGTGTGATCTCTAACAAGTGCCAAATTTCTTGAGCACTTTCACACCCTTGTACCCTATTAAATTCATCTCTATTAAGGCACAGTACAAGGTGTTTACAACCTTAGCATTAAGGCTTAGATTTCTCTTATCGGACTCAGTTAATGCAGACGAGTCCTTAGGGATACTTTTCCCATCAACAGTTTCATGGCCTTAAACAGGACCATTTTCTATAATACAACCAGGTCTCATAGTCTATGGAGCTCCTCAAGCTTTAAGGCTTTGAGATCCTTTGCTTCCTGAATGGCAGTCACCTTTGGTTGCCATGCTCTCGGTAGGCATCTCAGAAGTTTCCTTACCTGTTCTTCACCTGAGTAGGTCTTACCAAGAGCTTTAAGACCGTTAGTGATGTTAGTAAATCGAGTAAACATAGAACTGATGGTTTCACCTTTTTCCATGGAAAACAGTTCATATTCATGAACTAACATGCTCAATTTACTTTCTTTAACTTGATTTGTCCCTTCGTGTGTGATCTCTAACAAGTGCCAAATTTCTTGAGCACTTTCACACCCTTGTACCCTATTAAATTCATCTCTATTTAAGGCACAGTACAAGGTGTTTACAACCTTAGCATTAAGGCTTAGATTTCTCTTATCGGACTCAGTTAATTCAGACGAGTCCTTAGGGATACTTTTCCATCAACAGTTTTCATGGCCTTAAAAGGACCATTTTCTATAATACACCAGGTCTCATAGTCTATGAATATTTTCATTCTAGACTTTCAATAGACATAGTCACTACCATCAAAGAATGGAGGTCTATTTGTAGCCTGACCTTCTATTTGTGTATTGTTAATGTTGAATGCCATTTCAGATATAGCAATATCTCTTAGATAAATAACTTAGACAATATAAACCTTGCTCTGATACCAATTGTAGGACCGGAATTGTCTAAGAGGGGGGTGAATTAGACTTTTTTAAAAAAAATTAATCTAATAATCAATTAGTGTTACTCTCTTAATTAGTCTAATTACGAATAAGGTAATATCAAAGATAAAGAGAGAGTAAGAGAGATTCAACACCAATACTTTTTATGTGGTTCGGCCAAACTGCCTACGTCCACGCTCCAAGGCTCACCCCTTGAAGATCCTTACCCTTCTCCTCACGAGAAATAACAGATCGGGATTCCGGGCTCCGATCAACTGCCTTTACAATTCTGGATTGAACTTCACGGGCGTCAATCCACTGCCTTATACAGATTTGAGTTTGTAAAATATTAAGCTTACACTACAATCTCACAAAGGTGAATCTCAAGTTAGGATTGAGAGATGTAGAGAAGAAAACAGAGTGTGCAAAATGACTTTCGCAGCTAGGGCTCAGAATTCAAATTTGGCAAAAGTTAGTCTTCGAGCCTTTGCTTCTGCTTATATACTCTGTATGAATTTGCTTCACAGAATTGAATGCTTCTTTCTTCAGAATGGAGATAAGTTACCGTTGGGAAGCATCCGTACTGAAGCAGATATCTGTTGCTTCTGAAAATGATGTTCTTCGTCGCCATTAAAGGTCTGGAGTTAATGCTGAAAATGACGTCACTGTAGCTTCGCGGCTAACTTTGAATTCTGGCGGAAGTTCACCGGCAGATGCAACTAATGAGCGGAGACACGTCATCGGTGAATGCTGCTTGAAATGCCATCGGCAGATATATCCTTGAATTCCATCGGCAGAAGCATCTTCAACTTCTATCGGCAGAAGCATCTTTAAAACTCCTCGGCAGAGACAATTCGTAAACTTCATCGGCACATTCTATCTTCAAAGCCATCGACAGATGTTTCTTTAAAAACGCCATCGACAGAAGTCTCTTTAAAAACCATCGGCAGATGAACTCTTGAAAATTGTCGTCTAGTGATCGGCATGTGCAAGCTTGAACGACATCGGTATGAGTAGCGTCAAATGCTATCGGTAGATCCATCTTGACACGTCATCGGCAGATATCTTCAAAACCGCTTCGGCAGATGAAACAAATAAGCGCTGACCACGTCATCGGTAGATGTCTTCAAAAACGCTTCGGCAGATGAGACTTGTAAATGTCATCGGCATATACACCTCAACACGTGATGAACCGGCATCGGCAGGAGTAGCTTCAACAGCTATCGGCAGATGCAACATTTCTTTGTCGTGTAGCGATCGGTATATGCAAGCCTGTTGCTATTTCATTCTGTATACTCAAACCGATTTATTAGACAACTAAAATACCCTTTTAAAGGGTATTTCCATATAAACTCATATTCATTATTTTCTTTAAATACACATAATCAAATTGTACATTAATTATACAAATACATAATCAAAAACAAATTATGACTTAAACACTCTATAAGTCAACAATACCTCTTCATACAGATTTCCCAAACAGAAATGGATAAAGAAAGCCGTTGTTAAGTGCAATGTTACTCATACATCTCTAAAAGCAACATCTGTCGATGCATGGTACTTTGACAGTGGATGTTCTAGACATATGACAGGTGAAGAAAGATTTTTAAAGAATATCACATCAGGTTGTTTGGGAAAAGTAACATTTGGAAACGGCGTCACAGAAAATGTCATTGGAAAGGGAACATTAGACGTTCCAGGACTGCCTTCTCTGAAAAATGTTCTACTTGTAAAAGGTTTGAAAGCGAATCTGATCAGCATCAGTCAGTTATGTGATCAAGATCTGAAGGTGCATTTCACTCGCAACAAATGTATTGTCTCGGATCATACAAATAAATGCATCATCGAAGGAATAAGGTCTTCCGATAATTGCTATCTCATTTCATCATCATCCACATGTGCTCGATCAAGCATGGAAGACACTATATTATGGCATCGCAAGCTAGGTCATGTTAATCTCAGGATACTAAAACAAATTATCTCAAAAGGAGCAGTACGAGGAGTTCCCATGATAAATGTTGATGAAGATAGAGTTTGTGGTCCATGTCAAATTGGGAAGCAACCTAGAGTGTCACACCTAATGTCTCAGACACCAACAACTAAACGTGTTATTGAATTATTACATATGGATTTAATGGGTCCTATGGCAGTTGAAAGCTTTGGAGGAAAACGATATACATATGTGGTTGTTGATGATTTTTCAAGATACACTTGGATAAAATTTCTTAGAGAAAAATCTGACACTTTTAGTGCTTTCAAAGCCTTATGTTTTCAGCTTCAGTGAGAGAAAGATTGCATCATTGTGAAGATTGTTCGAATTCGAAGTGACCATGAAACAGAATTTGAGAACTCTGTTTTTAAAAATTTTTGCAATCAACTTGGAATTTCTCATGAATTTTCTGCACCAAAAACTCCTCAGCAGAATGAGGTCGTTGAGCGAACAAATCAAACTATAGCAGAAATGTCACGCGTAATGTTACACGAAAAAAATGTTCCACAGAGATTTTGGGCTGAAGCTATGAACACAGCTTGCTACACTATCAATCGGGTTTATCTACGTGGAGGAACAACAATGACTCCTTATGAATTGTGGAAAGGTAAAACTCCAAATCTTAGTTATTTTCATCCTTTTGGGAGTA
Source organism: Begonia masoniana (assembly GCA_022432975.1). Lineage (NCBI taxonomy): Eukaryota > Viridiplantae > Streptophyta > Magnoliopsida > Cucurbitales > Begoniaceae > Begonia > Begonia masoniana. The sequence continues at coordinate 18,988,862 of CM039505.1, read as the reverse complement.
CGTGTTTTTTTCTTAATGACAGGGAACATAGAGGGAAGCTAGACCCCAAGAGTGATGAAGGTATTTTCTTGGGGTATGCTACAAATAGCCGTGCCTATCGTGTTTACAACAAAAGGACGCGAAATGTCGTAGAATCTGCAAATGTTCAGGTGGACGATTCTTTGGAATTAGCTGATACTCACTCAGACGATGAAGTGCAGAATTCAAATGATGAACAATTCGGCGTTTCAACCAGTATAACAGGTGATGTTACGAGTAGTGTCACGGAACAGATTGCACATATTGATGAGGTAACTACCTCGGATCAACGAAAACCATCCACGCGTGTCCAGAAAAATCATTCTGCAGATGATATTATCGGAGATCTTGTGACAGCCCAAAACCAGAACCCGATCGGAGTCCGGGATCGGAGCCATCACTCCGGGACAGATAACAGGAAACGATGACTATATTTTTTTTTTAAAACGCAACAGTCAGAAGAAACAGTGAACAGAATATTTACAAACTTTAAAACTTCGCAGAGAGAGAGTTCTCTGGTGTCGAAATCAAACAGTGGAAAAACAGTTAACACCGAACTACAGGGTAAACAACAGAAGGAGATCAGAATCCTTGGAACAAAATCAGAAAAATATATTAATTGTTGGACCACAGAAATGAACGACAGATGAATACAGGAAGCAGAGCACTTTAAGCATTTAAATTTGAAGACATACTTAAAATCGGAGTTCAGATTAAATGACAGAAGAATAACAGAACCAAAGCCAGAAGGTTGGAAGCAGGAAGGAATGAAAACAATCTTCGGAATATAATAAGACAGAAATGAACAGTGATCGGAAGATGAAGTGTGAACAGTAACCGGAAGATGAAGTTGTGAACAGTAACCGGAAGATGAAGTTGTTACAGTGATCGGAAGATGAAGTGTGAACAGTAACGGAAGATGAAGTTGTGAACAGTAACGGAAGATGAAGTTGTGAACAGTAACCGGAAGATGAAGCTGTGAACAGTGACGGAAGATGAAGTGTGAACAGTAACCGGAAGATGAAGTTGTGAACAGTGACCGGAAGATGAGTTGTGAACAGTAACGGAAGATGAAGTTGTGAACAGTGACCGGAAGATGAAGTGTGAACAGTGACGGAAGATGAAGTTGTGAACAGTAACGGAAGATGAAGTTGTGAACAGTAACCGGAAGATGAAGTTGTGAACAGTGACCGGAAGATGAAGTTGGAACAGTGACCGGAAGATGAAGTGTGAACAGTAACGGAAGATGAAGTTGTGAACAGTGACCGGAAGATGAAGTTGTGAACAGTGACGGAAGATGAAGTTGTGAACAGTGACCGGAAGATGAAGTTGTGAACAGTACCGGAAGATGAAGTGTGAACAGTAACCGGAAGATGAAGTTGTGAACAGTGACCGGAAGATGAAGTTGTGACAGTGACCGGAAGATGAAGTGTGAACAGTAACCGGAAGATGAGTTGTGAACAGTGACCGGAGATGAAGTTGTGAACAGTGACCGGAAGATGAAGTTGTGAACAGTGACCGGAGATGAAGTTGTGAACAGTGACGGAAGATGAAGTTGTGAACAGTGACCGGAAGATGAAGTGTGAACAGTGACCGAAGATGAAGTTGGAACAGTGACCGGAAGATGAAGTGTGAACAGTGACCGGAGATGAAGTTGTGAACAGTGACCGGAAGAGAAGTTGTGAACAGTAACGGAAGATGAAGTTGTGAACAGTAACGGAAGATGAAGTGTGAACAGTAACCGGAAGATGAAGTTGTGAACAGTAACCGGAAGATGAAGCTGTGAACAGTGACGGAAGATGAAGTTGGAACAGTGACCGGAAGATGAAGGTGTGAACAGTGACCGAAGATGAAGTTGTGAACAGTGACCGGAAGATGAGTGAAGTTGTGAACAGTGACCGGAAGATGAAGTTGTGAACAGTGACCGGAAGATGAAGTTGTGAACAGTGACCGGAAGATGAAGTTGTGAACAGTGACCGGAGATGACGTTGTGAACAGTGACCGGAAGATGAAGTTGTGAACAGTGACGGAAGCTGAAGTTTGTGAACCGTAACGGAAGATGAAGTTGGAACAGTAACCGAAGATGAAGTTGTGAACAGTGACCGAAGATGCAAAGTGTGAACAGTGCATCGACGATACAATAAAAACAACACGGTAGATGTGATTTTAAAGCAACGGAAGATGCAATCGGAAAGACTAGTTTAAAGACAGAATTTGTCAACATTTTAAACAGAAAGACAAACAAACAGAGAGCATAAAAACATAAACGTTTCAGACCTTCAAAACCGATTCAAAATATGATTTTTCAAACATAACAGTAAACCACGGCAGAAACTTAAGGAAAAAAAATCAAATTACATGGATAGCTCTAAAACCAGAAACCATCCATGTATAGGCCAACAGAAAAATATTCCAAACAATTCCAGAATACTTTAGAACATAAATTCAACTGTCAAATACAGAGGTTTTAGACATCAAGACAAATCCCATACATTACCAGAATACCACAGAATTTCAACAGAGTTTTCCTAAAACCAAAACATCAGAATCTAAGTAAAATTCACAGACAATATTTTCTCTTTCAAAAACTTAAACCTCAGAGCAGATATATGTCTGGCTGCAGCAACCACCCCATGAGCTCGATCCACCCTCTACATTAGATCATCACTTTGAGGAACAAGATCCTCAGTTTCGGGTTCAGTACCTACATCAGAGAGTTCACCTATGAGTCTAAAACTCAGTAAGAACATAATAGATATGCAGTGATGCAAAATGCTATGCATGCGGTTTCAGAAATACGGTGACAGTACAGAACTTTACATTTCAGTGGCAGAAGAATTAAGTGGGGCTTATAGGGAAACTGGTTCAGTAGGTGCACTATCAGGCACATAATCGGTAATCAGTACGGTAATATCAGTGAGTGCACATAGGCACATACAGTAATACAATATACATATATATAACAGTACAGTAATCAGTGAGTTCAGTGGGGAAGGGGGAGGGTGCACTATCAGGCACATTCAGGGATACAGTACAGTAATATCAGTGAGTTCAGTGGGGGGCGGGGTGCACTATCAGGCACAGAAGGGGGAGGTGCACTATCAGGCACAGCAGTTTTCAGATTCCCAGGGAGGGATAAAACCAGAGGGTCCTTGCCAGGGACAATATTTTCAGATTCCCAGGGAGGGATAAAACCAGAGGGGGATAAAACCAGAGGGTCCTTGCCAGGGACAATATTTTCAGATTCCCAGGGAGGGATAAAACCAGAGGGTCCTTGCCAGGGACAATATTTTCAGATTCCCAGGGAGGGATAAAACCAGAGGGTCCTTGCCAGGGACAATATTTTCAGATTCCCAGGGAGGGATAAAACCAGAGGGTCCTTGCCAGGGACAATATTTTCAGATTCCCAGGGAGGGATAAAACCAGAGGGTCCTTGCCAGGGACAATATTTTCAGATTCCCAGGGAGGGATAAAACCAGAGGGTCCTTGCCAGGGACAATATTTTCAGATTCCCAGGGAGGGATAAAACCAGAGGGTCCTTGCAGGGACAATATTTTCAGATTCCCAGGGAGGGATAAAACCAGAGGGTCCTTGCAGGGACAATATTTTCAGATTCCCAGGGAGGGATAAAACCAGAGGGTCCTTGCCAGGGACAATATTTTCAGATTCCCAGGGAGGGATAAAACCAGAGGGTCCTTGCCGCCAGTTCCCGTCCCACACTTAACCTGGTACATTTCAGTCGGATTTTATCTTATTAATTTCAAACAGTGTACAGAAATCGGTTTTGCATGAATTTTCAGGAAAATTGTGTATGCATGACATTCTCAGTGCCTGAACCTATAACAGCAGACATCAGAAATAACAGAACATACCGTAAAGCAGAACACAGACAACTTAGGACATAAACTGAACAGACAACTCAGAACATGATCCAAACAGAAGTTATAACATTTCTACCCAAAACTACCCGACAGAACTGAAAACCTAGTACCTCTGTGATGTAGGGCCTTAAGGGCCAGCCTACGGTTATGAGCTTACCTGTTTGCTGCGGAGTTGATGTTCTGATCGTCTCGGTAATGCACGAACCTGTACATGCACATTCAGAAAATAAACAAGCTGAAAAATGTTTACTACATACACTCCTGACTCCATTCAGACTTTTAGAAAACAATCCAACATGTTTTCATCCAAGGACAGTGAGTTTCTCCGAAATGTCTTAACCCTAAACTTCAACAAACTCACATTTTAACTTGTCCAACTTCATTAGCATAAATAGATGTTTACCTTTGTTGAAAAAAATAGAAGAAAAGAGGAGAGATGAAGTCTTCTAGAAAGGTTTGAATCGCCAGAAAGAGAAGAAACAGAGAAGGAAATGGAAAGAGCAGAGAAGAGAAAGTGAGGGTTTCACGTAGGAGGGGAGAGAAAAGAGTATGGCTTCTTCAACAAGTTTGCCAAGTGTCAATCATCCATTTGATTTCTTCCACCAACCTTAATTTCTTCCTAATTTGCCATTCCATGCATTTCTAACTAAATGAATCATGGTTTAGTTTTCCACTAAACATCCCAACAATTTCGCCAACACATACGTCATATTAATATAAACCTAACCTCGTTCGACAATTCGAGGGATAATTTTCCGATCGAAAATGTCGGGTGTTACAGATCTAAATGATGGTATTCGAACCAGAGACAATCCAAGAGTCAACTATCGTGAAATGATTCAATTTGCATGCTTTACATCCTCAATTGAGCCCAAAAATGTGAAGAAATTCTTCTAGTGTGGGCTGTGTTTTACATCCAGCATCCGGGTTTGTCACTGCTTAAATGATATGTTTGAATACTTTTATTTAACTGCTGGATACTGTTTATTTTGCTGCTGGATGTTTTACCTGTGCTGCTGATTATTGTCTTGTGCTGATGACTTACACAATGTTGCTGATTCTGAGGAAGTTATTGAGAATAGTATTATTTTGCGTACTATTAAGATAATTAGAGGTGAATTGCAGGACATAGAAAATAGAAAGAATATTTTGTCTGATCTGTTGGATAAACTTGTTCAACATTCAGCTGTTAAAAATTGGAGAAATCACCTTCTGGCTCCACATCTTCACAAAATGTTTCACAAAATGTCTCTGCAGCACATTCTGATTCCTTTGATAAATCTGGTTAGATGCATGTCTGTATTTTCTATGAAACTTCTTTCAGTATTTTTCGTTTGATGGATTCTATGCACCTGCTTGACTATGGCTTGATTGATAATTTTGTTCCCGTTTGTCTTTTTATGGCAAAAAGGGGGAGTAGTTTTGGAGATAGTATTTTTGGAGACTGATTGTTTCTATGCTGCTGTGATGTCTCTTATTGTGGTTGTTTCTATGCTGCTATGATGTCTCTTATTGTGGTGCTATTATTTGAAGTAATATTATATTGATCGGATTGTTTCAAGAACTTCTCATTCAGGGGGAGTTTCGAATTATCTCCTTCAGGGGGAGTTATGTTTTGCCAAAAAATGCCAAAGGGGGAGATTGTTAATGCTACTATGTGTTGGCATTATATTTTTGGCAAACTATTAATTTTCGTAAGTTATGTTTTTAGAAATTACAATATTTTGAAATATATATTATTCTATCCTTCTATTTTGGAGATAATATTTGACAGAATATTTCGTCAATTCAAATGTGATTTGTTGGAAAAGGAATCGTAACAAACATGGATCATATTCCTAATTATTTGGGAAACTTTCCTAAAGTGTCATTGGAAGTGTCTCTGCGACAAATTTGTTAGGCAGAGTTTTTCGGATCCTTAGGCTGACTTCGTGGGAAATGATCTTTTGAATGTATAGACTGTTTCGAGAAGATATTGGTGAGTGAAACAGAACTGCACATTGCACTTGATATAAAAGACTTTTCTTTTTATGTTGAAAGGTGTCGACGCCATTATTCTTGAGTGTGGAATTTCTCTATTCATTTGGGCGTCTTTATTTCTTCACCCACGTTTCTGTGTGGTGTATGTGATTATTGATTCGGTCTTGTCAAAGACTGGTTTGTTGAAGCCTGTTCTGGGTGATCCTATCCTAAGATATTGTCAAGCGTCACAGACAGTGTCATAGAAGTTTATTCTTGTGATCTTCATTATTATCCAGTCTTGAGAGGAGACTGCCTTGGAACTCTGGAGGAGTTCTATTTATTGACAAGGGGAGCTTGTCATCTTTATCGTGGGCAAGGGGAGCTTGCCATACACGGATTCCGGGAGGAGTCATCTTCGACAAGGGGAGCTTGTCGTATTTAGATCTCGGGAGAGATCGTTTCAAAGTCGATGGGAGCTCGCAAAACAGTTTCACTTGTGAAGGTTGAATGTAACGCCCCGAATTCCCTGAACCTGGTTCGTCACACAAAACCCGTACACGAACTAAAAACTTCATTCATAATTTAAAATTTTGCAGTGGAATTAATTTAAGTAACTTAGAGTTAAACAAAACCATAAAGTGTTTGGATAATCGGATAAAATGTTCGAGATAAATCGACCAAAAGAAATAAAGGTTTAAATCACAAAACACTATTAAAACTCTAAAGACCACCACATCTGCCGGTGGAAAAAAAAATCAACGGAAGAAGCAGACACAGCAAATATAAGACTCCTGCCGATGACGTGGACCTGAAGACTTGGAACTGAAAGACATTTCTCGGCGGCGGCTGCACCTACCGATGACGTCAACACAACTTCATCTGCCGATGACGTCAACACAATTTCATCTGCCGATGACGTCAGCACAACTTCATCTGCCGATGACGTCAACACGATTTCATCTGCCGATGACGTCAGCACAACTTCATCTGCCGATGAAGTCAACATGACTTCATCTGCCGATAGAAATGGGTCTATATCTATCGATAGAAATAAGGCTACATCTTCCGATGCCTTTACTGAAGACATCATCCGATAGAAATTTGGATACACCTACCGATAGACATCTCCTTCCGGTAGGTTCAAACTACTCAACTTCTGCCGATAGAATGCATCTACCGATAGATAACAAAACACATCCCATCTACCGATAGATTCAGGGCGACATTCTGGCTACTCCTAATTATACAATATAACTCCATTTATGAAAAGAATCTATTTGCCTTACTGAAATCACTCAGAAAAGGATTCAAACCATGTATTGCTTAAATCCAACAAGTGCAAATCTTCAAACCTCAGCGGAATGCCATTATCAAATAATAAAACTCAATTTGTTCAAAACACTGAAATCACTACTGTTATGAAAACTCGATCCATCTAAAATAAAGCATTGATAATAAAACCTTCACTCCAACAGACATCAATTAAACTGCCCCATCAGCTGTCAGAACATTGTGTGGATGCACTCCTCCAACCCAACTAGCCTTCTGTGAACTCAGTAAACACACCTGCTAAAGCTTCTTCACCTACATCACAAAACTCATCTATTAGTCTAATGCTAAGCAAGTAAAGCAATAGTGAAATGAAATACTAAATCATAAATTCCTAAACATGCAGTTTCTACTTTTCTCATCTCAGTTGCATATTCATCGTTTCTGTACAGATCCCCCTGTGAAATTGGGAGTTGGATCATTTCTCCCAAAGTATAAATATCCACTGGCTCGTTAAGGGTTGGATTAATTCCCCTAACAGCAAATCTGATACTCATAACTGTTCAGATCCCCCTGTCGGATTGGGAAGCGGATCACTTTTCCCAAAACCTCAATCCACTGGCTCATTAAGGGTTGGATTAATTCCCTTAACAGCAAATCTGCTTCACGTACTGTTTCAATCTGTTCATTCCTTGCCGATTCAAAATCATGTAAATTCATTTTCGTACATTTCAAAATATGATGCATGACAACTGGAAATAAGCACACGAACATACATTAATCCTACTGTTTTGTGACGTAGGGCCGAAGGCACAAACAAACTCTACTTACCTGGTCTCCTGAAAATCGCTCGGTTTCAACTACTTGAAAGCCCTGTTCACCTAGTGTCATAAACAGAACACTAATCAGAACTTCACTAAATCTCATCCCACACCATTCACGAATCTAAGGAGCTAGCTTAGAACTTCGGGCCATCGCACATTCTTGGTTCAGCACTAAACTCGAACTCAGCTCACTCACAGCATTCACCAAGTTACACACGCATTGCACTCCCGCTATCTACTCACTATAATATCGAGAAGATGAATGGAAAACTTACCTAGGTCGAAGGTGAATCTCGCGAGGAAGATCGCCTAGAGAGCTCGTCTGCCTGAGTTGAAACCTGAAGAGGAAATGGTATGAAATGGTGGCGGCTACAGTGCATTAAACCCAACCCTCTTCCCTTAAATACGTTATCCACTCTTTGAAAATTGCAATTTACTCTAATGCCCTTTGCCAAGTTATTTAATAACCCTACTTAATTTATTGACTAATAAAGTGTATTTTATTAATAATAAAAGAGCTGGTTCGATAGGGCCGGGTGCTACATTGAAGGAAGCGGCATCAAAGATAAGATGGAGTCTTATTTTGTTTTAGTCCGAGTATCTTGTAACTTTGTTTGAACTTGTGAAATGTTTTTATATCTGGGCGTGGCCCCGCAGATGTAGGCTGATTGCCGAACTGCGTTAACAACCTCCAGTGTCGTTAATTTCCGCATTTTTAATATTGTCATATATCGTATTTATAACCAGTGTCACACGAAGTGTTACAACACTTTATAACATCGGGTCACTAACCTTAATCTTTCAAAGTTAATCCACTCATATGACTCAACCAGACAATACAATTTATTCACCAATTTATTAAGTGAAGCCCATTTTTTTTATCAAATTTCTTAAGAAGTCATTCAATTAAACTTGTATTAAATATTCATCAAATCGAAAATCAAAATTACAAACTTCTTTGTATTAACTAATTTTCGTAATGTGCGATATAGCATAAAGTGGAAGTGTATTATTATTGATCGTTTCATCGTTTGTTGTACAAAATCCAGAGTCATTAGCAACCTTAATTACCATATTACAAATAATTTAATTAATAAACCACAACCAAAAGAAGACTCTGCAGCAGTAGACCAAGACCAACTTCATCCTCTAAGCCTGGACACTGTGCAGGACCACCGTCTCCACCGTCAGACCCGGCCCGAATCCGAACAGAACCCCCCACTCCAGCCCTTCTCCAGTCGTCTTCAGCCCTTCCGCGGCTGACTTCCTCCTCATCTCGTCCAATATGAACAAAACGCAGGCACTTGACATGTTTCCGTAGTCGCTCAGCACTTGTCTGGTCGCACGCATTTTCTCTTCTTTCAGACCCAGTTTTTGCTCTACCTGGTCCAAGATTGCCGGACCTCCGGGGTGGGCGATCCAGAAAATGGAGTTCCAGTCCGAGATACCCAATGGCTTGAACGCCTCCACCAAGCTTTTCTCAATGTTCTTCGAGATTAATCCGGGGACGTCTTTCAGAAGGTGGAAAGTCAAGCCCACTTCCCGTAGATGGCCGTCGATGGCGCCGTCACTGTCTGGGAGGATAGTTTGGGCGGCGGAGACCATTTCGAACAAGGGCTTCTCCACTCCGGGGATCGGGTCCGAGCCGACGATGACAGCAGCGGAGCCGTCGCCGAAAAGAGCCTGTCCTACGAGACTGTCGAGGTGGGTTTCACTCGGACCACGGAAGGTGACGGCGGTAATCTCCGAGCAAACCACGAGAACACGAGCACCCTTGTTATTCTCAGCAAGATCCTTGGCAATCCTGAGAACAGTGCCTCCGGCGAAGCAGCCTTGCTGGTACATCATAAGACGTTTGACCGACGGACGGAGGCCTAAGAGCTTGGTGAGCTGATAATCGGCTCCGGGCATATCGACTCCACTTGTGGTGCAGAAAACAACGTGGGTAATCTTGGATTTGGGCTGTCCCCACTCTTTAATGGCTTTCGCCGCTGCCTCTTTCCCGAGCCGGGGAACCTCCACAACCACCATATCTTGCCTAGCGTCGAGAGAAGGAGCTTCGTAGGCACAAACATGGGGGTTCTCCTTCAAAATCTCCTCCGTCAAGTACATATACCGTGTCTTGATCATCGACTTTTCGCCTAGAATTATCACATAAACCACCACTCAATTAGAAACACGTACAAGAGAAATTAAAACTCATACGCAGAATTTGTTCATGTATCTGAAATTTAAACGAATTTCTTACACATGCGCTTGAACTTCTCTTTGAGTTCAGTCTTGTGTTCACTGTTTGTGATGCGAAAGTAGTAATCCGGGTAAGTGCTCTGATCAACGCAGTTCGGTGGAGTGGCAGTTCCGATGGCCAAGACGGTGGCTGGTCCCTCAGCCCTCTGAGCTCTGCGCACTTCTTCCACAGTAACCATTTTCTTCTCAATTCACTAATCAGAGGATATGCAGGTGTAGAATGACTGCAGAACTCGAAGTTTCGATTGCTATAGTCTCCATATTGAAATCGCCGAGCTTTTATAGGGAAGGAAGAGACAGAGAGAGAAGGTGGTAGATGAAAGAGGAACTCAACTACTCAGGATCAGACAGAGTTGCACGTGATTGAGTTTGGTGCACTTTTCCTCGGGAGCAGCATCGAGTTTGCTCTTACCAACCGAAGGGTTGCCCTCTGATTAAACATCAAGGGTCTACAATTAACTACACTTAATTTTTTAATTTTTCTAAAACATATTATTTATCAATTAAATTTACTTCAACAACTTTTCTTTTCTTTCTTAAGGGCTTCGATTTCAAAACGTGGTCTCATATTACGTGCCCACGAGTCTTTGTTCTCTTGAGGTAGCTAACGACCCTTGAATTGTTTTTCTCCAATTTATTGATATTATTTTCTAATAATAATATATATTTTGATTATGATATGGTGTAATTTTAACTCGAAATGTACCAAAAACACTACCTCGTATGTTTTTGTCTATTGGATTTCTCATTATTTTTGTTGTCGATCACTAAGTATATCTTTGCATACATTGTTACAAGACACATAGAGAGATACATTACAATACGTGTATGTTTCTAGTCAAAATGTTATAAAAATGGGAGCATATGAATTAGTTCAGACCAATACGGAGTTATTACCCTAAGCTCATTCTATATTTTCTCTCTCTGTCTAACTTAGACAATAATTTATAGGGAGATTCTTATAAAATTCATTTAAACTTCTACTTTGAAAAGATCAAAATATATGATTTTTATGAGTGAATATTAATAACTTAAAAGTAAAAGCAAACAATTAAAAAAAAGATAAATTTATCAGAACATGATTGAGATGCCATGTCACAATAATATCAATCAGATAACTCAAAAATTAATGTATCACACAATAATATGTCCATATACTAGGTTCATTTATTTTATTTATTATTGTTATATGTCTATGTGAAGATGTAATAAAAAAATAAAGAGTTATCGTTTGACACCTATGAAAAATAATTTATGATTTAGACAATCATTTTTTTACCACAATAATAATCAAACACAATGTTGAATAAATTAATTGATAAGATTTACACATGTTAGCTGCTATATATATTCTCAAATATAAATTGTAGTTAATTACCTTTTAATTACGTTTTATCCTTTTAGTATAAATATCTCTGATATGTACATTTTAATGGATTGATTGATACAAAAATAGAAACAGAACAATTACAAAATCCTCTCTCCCTTTTCGGCCTCTTCTCCTTCTCTGTCGTCTTTTCCATCATTCTTCTGAAAATCTCTTCTCATCTCAAATCTCAACTTGGTATCAGAGCTTATGACATCCTCAAGTTCTATAATTCCCTTCACCCCTTTGACTGCCTCTCTCCCACCATTCCCTTCAATGAACCAAACTTTAACCATAAAACTAGACTCCACAAATTATTTAATCTGGAAAGCACAAATTCTCAACATCGTAATAGCAAATGGTATTGACAACATACTCGATGACTATTTTCCTGCTCCCACTCAATTCTTGGATTCCCTCTCCCTCCAGCTCAATCCTGATCTCACTCTTTGACAACGTTACAATCGGCTCATTATGAGGTGGACCTTCAGCTTCCTCTCGGAAGCTATACTGCCACAAATTATCAGCTTCAACACAGCCAGTGAAATCTGGCTTGCTGTCGGCCGAATCTATGCATCCTTTTCACTCGCCAAGATCACGGACCTCCGAAGCCAGCTTCATACTCTGTCGAAAGATGGTCTGTCAGCAAATACATATATCCAAAAACTCGCCTCACTGTGCAATATTTTGTCGGCGATCAGCGACCCTTTCTCTTACTATGATCAAGTAATCTATTTCCTCACCGTACTCGGGAGTAATTACAACCCATTCGTGACTTCTATCACGAATCGTGCTGACCAACCCCCTCTAGAAGTGATCTACAGCTTGCTCCAGAGCTACGATTTTTGGCTGGAAAAACAAAACCCTACTGCTCCATTCCCAAATTCAAGCTCCCTTCAAGCCAATACTACCATCCAGAGCTTTCATCGTCCTTCCCAGTCGTTCAGCAACCCATCAGTATGGACCTAGGTTTGCGCCCCCTTCAGCACATTTTCAGGTTGCTTCGGGTCAGGTAATCTACAAGGTTGGCGTTCAAATCAGCCCAACTCCCACTCAAGGCCCAGATGCCAAATCTGCAACAAGGTGGACCATGTTGCTTCGATCTGTCACCTACAAATTGAATGAGTCTCACATGCTAGCCCAAGCTCTTCAGCCACGTACCTTTAATCCATCGGCCTTTCAACATCAACACCACCAGCAGTAGAATCATAACTTCAGCTCTGGCTCTTTCAGCTCCGGTCATCCTCAAGCTAACACCGCCGAATTGTTGCTCCTCCCGTCTCCGACCACCTCGGCCTCTGCTGCTCCGTGGATGCTCGACTCTGAAGCAACACATCACTTCACACAAGACTCCTCCAACTTGCTCAATCCCACCCCCTACCAGGGACCGAACCAAGTCTTGACGACCGATGGTAAGTCTCTCTCCATCGAAAATTTTGGTTCTGCCTACTCTAACCCGTAATCTCCATCTAGGACATGTTTTTCATATTCCTAAAATGTCTCATAATCTTCTTAGCATAAATCAGGTTTGTCGTGACAATTCAATTTTCATAGAATTTCACTCAAACTGTTTTCTTATCAAGGGATCAGAGTTCCCACCAGATCCTACTCCGGGGCTCTCTCACTAACGGGCTCTACAAAACTCCGTCGGTCCCTCAAGCACTGTTTGCACAAGTCTCTACCCCGGCCTCCCATCAAACAAGCCTACTGTCCAAGTTGTGGCACCTATGTTTAGGACATCCATCTTCCTCCATTTTAAATTCTGTTTTGCAATCTTGTAATGTTTCAATTTCAAAGTCTTTTCTTTCCAAACTATGTACTGCTTACCAATTAAGTAAGAATCACCGTTTACCATTTTCAATATCAAATTCTCGTGCGTTACTTCCATTTGATTTAGTATATATTGATGTTTGGAGCCCTTCTCCTGTTAATTCTTTCACGGGTACACATTATTTCCTCTTGTTTGTTGATGACTGCACAAGATTCATGTGGCTTTACTGTTTAAAAATAAAGAGTGAGGTTCACAATTTCTTCCTGGAATTTTATAAAATGGTTCAAAATCAGTTTGATTTAAGCATTAAATCTATCTAAATCAAAATGGTTATGTAGAACTCAAAAATTGTCATGTGGTTGAAACCGGTTTAGCTTTACTCTTCAATTCTTCAGTTCCACAACAATTTTGGCCTTGTGCCTTTACTACTGCCACTACTCTGATAAACTTTTTGCCCACTCTGGTCCTACAAATCACCTTATGAATGTCTTTCAATTCGGTTCCTCCCTATTCATCTCTATGTGTCTTTGGCTGTCTTTGTTTTCATTTCCTCCGTCCTTTCAACGATCACAAGTTATAACCCCGCTCCGCTTCATGTGTTTTCTCCAATCATAAAAGATATCTATGTCTCAACCACATGTCCAATAAAGTTTATATCACTCATCACGTGACATTTGATGAGTCCTCCTTCCTTTTTTCCTCTCACTCTCCTCAGCCATCAACATCAACTCTCCTTTCTCTTCCTATTACAACCTTACATTTCCTCCCTTTCCATCTCCACATAGTAACTTACCTGAACCTCCCAACACTTCCCCTCCATCTCTCCCTTCCACTTCACCTCCCATCCAAATAGAACCCCCTCCTCCTCATGCATTTCCTACTAGCATCTCTAACATGAGTTCTAGATTACCTATCGTCAATTGTCATTCTATGACAACCAAATCTAAGGATCTTATTTACAAACCAAAGGCTCTCCTTGCACAATCCGATTTACCCTTGGAACTGAGAACCTTTCAGCAAGCCTCCAAATCTCAACATTGGTTACTTGCAATGAAAGATGAAATTTCAGCCCTTCACAAGAACAATACGTGGCAGCTAGTTTCCTTACAAAGAGGTAAGAAACTTATTGGTTGCAAGTGAGTTTTCAAAATCAAACTCAACTCTGATGGTTCTATAAGCCGTTATAAGGCTCGACTAGTAGCAAAAGGCTATGATCAAACGTAATGTATTGATTACCATGAAACCTCCGGTAGTCAAACCGACAATTATCAGTACACCTTTAGCCTTAGCCCTTTCATTGGGTTGGATTATCCGACAGCTTGATATCAGTAATGTTTTTCTCCATGGTGATCTAACAGACACAGTATTTATGCAACAATCTTCTGGCTCCGTTGATCCATCAAACCCATCTGCTGTCTATCTCTTACAGAAATCACTATATGGCCTCAAATAATCTCCTAGAGCTTTGTACACCAAGTTGTATACTGCTCTTCTTACATGGGGCTTCACAGCATCAAAGTCCTACACTTCCATGTTCATCTGTCAGAAGAACTCCTCCATCATCATTATGCTAGTTTATGTCGACGACATAATTCTTACTGGTAATTCTCCTTCGTTATTGGACTAGTTTCTTCCTTATCTGCACCTTCAGTTTGTGGTTCGTGACCTAGGCCCTCTCTCATTTTTCCTCGATATATTGGTTACTCGTACTCCTACTGGTATGCATTTTTCTCAATCTCGTTATATAACTGAGCTGTTACAGTGCAAACTCGTTCCCACACCAATGGTTTCGGGCCCAATTCTCTCACAACATTCAGGTACACCCTTACGTGATAGTTCCCTTTATAGGAGTATTGTCGGAAGTCTTCAATATTGCTACCTTACAAGACCAGATATAGCTTGCGATAAACAAAGTTTGCCAATTTATGCATGCCCCTTCTAACGTACATTGGCAGTCCGTTAAGAGAATTTTACGCTATCTTCAAGGGACATTATCTCTCGGTATTTCATTCTCTACTTTATCATGCTTTAATCTTACTTGTTATACTGATGTTGACTGGGCCTCGTGCCCGGATGACCGTAAAAGAACTAGTGGTTATTGCATATTTTTTGGTCCAAATCTCATTTCTTGGTCTTTTGCAAAATAAAAGTCTTTATCTCGCTCTAGCACTGAGTCTGAATATAGGAGCATCGCTAACGGTGCTGCATAGATCATTTGGCTTCAATCCCTACTAAAGGAAATTAGTATTATCTCAACCGACATTCCTATTATTTTTTGTGATAATCTGAGTGCCACGGGCTTCCAACCCGGTGCTTCACTCCAAATCAAAGCATGTTGAAATTTATTTTCATTTTGTTCGAGATAAGGTCCTCACAAAAACATTGATGGTAAAGTTTACTTCTTCAGAGAATCAACTAGTCGATGCTCTCACCAAGCCTCTTCTTCCTTCGAGTTTTTCAGATTTTACGTCTAAGATCTTCGTCCTACGGCCTTGCTCTTGAGGGGGGATGTTAGTTGTTATATATATTCTTAAATATAAATTATAGTTAATTTTCTTTTAATTACGTTTTATCATTTTAGTATAAATATCTGTGATATGTACATTTCAATGGATTGATTGATACAAAAATAGAAACAAAACAATTACAAAATCCTCTCTCCCTTTTCGGCTCCTTCTCCTTCTCTGTCATCGTCTCCATTATTCTTATGAAAATCTCTTCTCATCTCAAATTTCAACTACACAAAACTAATAACACATAAATATCAAATATAAACCTCAGGACTTCAAAAAAGAAGTTAGTTCATGATGAAAAATAAAGCACACAAATTAAAATAAGAAAACATAGTTGAGAGTAGGAAAAATAAAGCAGTAGAAATCCTGCTCGATAATCAATTGATGAGAACTTCTTGTTGTAGCACTCTTCTCTCCTCTCTTCTCCACCCCTAAATCTCCTGAAGTAAAATCTAACCCACTCACTACTCTAATTCTCTACTTCCTAATTGACTACTTGATGCTGAAATTGGATCCTCGTTGTTGTATTTATAAACACAAGCATAGATGGCGTCCAATGTTTGGTTTTGGTAATCTTCTAGGGAGATTATGAAATTTTACTAATTTGATTATTCTTGCTCATCAAGTCACCGTGTGAATCTTCTTCAAATATTTTTGGAACCTTTTCATAAATCATTATTCTTCGATGCTCATACCCGCTTAATGATTTCATTTTCTGCAAAACCAAATCAAATCGTTTAGAAAAATATAGAAAACCATATAGTTTCACAAAATATCTCTTTTTAACTCAGATTCTTGCAATTCTATAACAAAACTAATATTTTGCTATTCTCATCCATTTTCAAAATTACTGGCAAATTTAGTGAAAAAAACGTGTTGGATTTAACAGATACAATAAAGACCATGTCTAAATTACTAATAGTTAAAACATGGAAGTTCAATTTGTTCAAAAATAATTTGAAGTCCTAAACTTTAAAGGTTTAATTTACATTTTACTCTTTAATTGGATAATCTTTTTTTTAGGAGATTTACCTCATAAGTCATGTTAATTATGAATTTTATTTATATATATAAAAAAACATTATAATTATTTTTCTTAAAATAAAGTGCAATTTTATTCTTAAACGTACCAGAAAATATACTGATAACACCTTAACATTTGTTTTTGTTTCTAGAACACCCTAACATATCGATATGGAGCGTTTTGCAGAATTCGGTTCATTTTTTCATTAAAATATGCATGCACAAAGCACGTCCTTGTCGTTTCCAAAAATACCCCCAACACATTAGGTGACGAATGAAAATAGGATTTGGAGGAGACCAAGCTTCTTCCAAAGCAATCACAGTGAAGCAGCATACCAGCTTCACCACCATCGGCTTCTTCTTCTATTTCCCATGAGTTTTCCTTCACAAGCTTTCTTCATTCTTCCTCAACCAGTCTACTCTAAGAAAGCCAAAGCCCCACCTTCTTTCGCCATCGATTTATCTCTTTCAGGCTTCATTTTTTTATGTAAAAATCAGTGACCTAATTGGAGGGGGTTTGAAGGAAGAAATATCATCTTTTGGAATGTATACTCAGCCGCTCTAGATGCTACTACACCGAAACACAGAGTCGCTTGTCATCGATAGATTGGACATCCCAACTACAGAGAGCCCATCCGCTCTTTACTATTCAAAATCGACTAACATTGGATAGTCAACTAGCGCACAGGGTAATCCGAATATCCAATGTAAGATGGTTTAATCTTTTGGGTTTGCAAGAAAGAACAAGATCTTCGTTTGTTCTGGTCGGTTAACGTCATTAAGTTGTGTATTCTAGGTAGCAAATGGGAAGATTAAGGCTTTGTCTAAAACACATTGGCTAGGAGAGTTTAGGGTGGTGGTTGAACCACCAACTTTTTCATAATGATAACTTGTAGTTTATAGTACATGACGTAGATTTCATTTTAAACCCTGGACTTGAAAGGTTAATACAACTAAGTTTCCAATTTTTTTTTTTTTAACACTATGAACCATGAATTTTACAAAGTGAGCATAATGAACTCCGACGTTAGACAGTTTGTAAAAAAGGTGTGACATGCATGAGAGTATTTAATTTTTAAAAGAAAGGTCATTTATGTCCGTTGCACATGACTGATTTGATGACCAAACTAATATCATTGCATAAAATGCTCAAAGCCCATACGTTACAAACTGTTTTATTCAAAAAAAAAAAAAAATAAAAATTGAAGTGCTCGTTGTAAATGACTCCAAGATTGACCCTGAAAAAGGTTACGCTGAGAATGAAGAGAAAGTATTGTAGATGAGGCAATAGTCCAAGAATTCATGCTATCAAGCAAAGATCTCACATTGTTATAGGGCGTGCCCTTTTACTGAAGCATCTAGATGAGAATGATGGTTGAAATTTTACATTATCCATGAATTCAAATTTAGAATTCAACGACCTATATAGAGATTCGATAACCATAGAATTTTAACAAACTGGTTTTCAATGGATTAAAGAGAACCAAGATGAAAAAGTTGCAAAGAAAAATGTTCGCCAATACTCAATTTCGTTTCAAACATTTAAAAGCTTTCTTGATACATAGAAAAAAGTCAAGAGTCTAGGAATTTACCCATTATCTTATTGTCTCAACACAGAATAAGTAGCTTCCCTTCAGCACATTCACACTAATGTAGTTGAAGATTACAATCTTCAACAAGACAAATTGTCATAACATGGTTTACTTTTATAAAGGTTCGCGAAAGTTGCTGATAAGGCCAATCTATGTGAGTTATGGGTAGAAATGACATTTAAATTAAATTAATTAGTTATATGATTGCAATGTTAGTGAAAAAATAGCTAACAAGGGAATGAAATATTTCTCTACAATAGGAGAAGTTAGACATTAGTGGACATCAAATAAAAATTGGATAAAAGTTTTTTTGGTGGTGCCAAACTGCCATTAATGTGCTCAGTGGGAAACAAATCTTCTTGAATTGCTTGCTATTTGTAATTTTCGTTTTTACGTTCAATCAAAATGATAAAATATTTTTTATCGATCTTCTTCTTTCATTTTTATTCTATATTTTGATTGTTTTACATTTCTAGTAGGGGTGGGCACGGGCCGGTTTGGTCCCGAGCCCGGACCGAAATCGGCCTAAATGGTTTCGGGATTTTAATCCCAAAACCCAAACCGGTCCCCGTTCCCCTGAAATTATTTTTTATTTTATTTTTTTTTAATGAAAAAATTATGAAAAATGATAAAATTTTAAAAAATGATAAATATAACAAAATAAATAAAACATCCAAAATAAATACAAGTATGTAATATACAAACTAAAAGTCTAAATTCAACTATCAAACATTAAAATATAATCTAAGAAACTAAATACAACATAAAAAAAAAAATCTAACTATATAACATACAAACTAAATGAAACTATCAAACATTAAAATGCAAACTAAGAAACTAAAGTCAACATCTAAAATTTATCCAAGTACTTTAAAACTTAAAAGTACAATCTAAATAATAAATCCAAGTATATAGTCAATTTCATGGTAGCAACCAAACAATCAATATAAATAATTGTCACAACTACAATATCAAGTCATCAATATGTCATCTTGTACTTCTAGAAAATTATCATCGGAAGGGTCAATGTTAACGACATCTGCAAAATGACAATATTGAAGACATTAGTTAATCCTTAATTTAAAGATAAACATGTAAAACAAATAAATATTAGAATGTTCGAACCTTCTTGTATAGATGTCAATGTCGTAGTACTATTATCTTCTAAATAATCTGTAGAAACTTTAAAAGGATTGAAATTTTTTATCCAACTTTGTAAGCATATCAGAGCTTTAACACTTTGTGGGTTTAGAGAACTGCCAAGAGCGTCAAGAACACGACCACCACAACTAAAAGCAGACTTTGACGCCATCGTAGAATTGGAATGATCAATATATCTTTCGCAATGACACTAAAAATTCGATATTTTTCGGAGTGCCTCTTTTACCATGCTAAAATGTCAGAACTATCTTGAACAATCTCTAACTTCTTAGACAAATATAGATCAATCTCTGACTCAGTAGTTTCATCACCTATCTCAGAAGAATTGTCCGGATCATAAAACATAGAGTACACTGCACTTGAATGAGCTTGCGCTAAAAAACTCATTGACTTTGGAGACCTTTGTTGACTACTACTGCTAGGAGGCTGATCTTCATTGGTTGTATCACATTTATATTCTGTATACAACCTTTGAATTACATCTTCTACTTGCTTTACGTATTTTATAACTCTTTCACTTCCAAATAAAATGTTTAAATAATGCCGTAAAAATTTTGTTTTGCAGCTTGGATCAAGAATAAGTGCAACATATGCAAATATGTTTATTTTTTCGAAAGATCCCCAATATTTGTCAATTTTTTTAATCATCTTATGGGTCATTCTTCTCATAGTTATATTCTCGCCGTTACCATATTTCTCAATAGCAATATTCAAATTGCAAATTTCGCCTACTGTACATATTTGCTGTAATATGCAGAGAAGCAGAAACATAAAGTGTCATTTTATAAAATGTCAATAAGAATTTAATAAATTCTCGAATGCATCCCCAATCTTCCATTGTGGGTGCACCTTCTACTCCAATTTCTTGCACAAAAGAGCTTTCATTCTCTGTAAGTTTTTCAAACGCCTCTTCATACTTCTTAGTGTTTGCCAGCATCAAATATGTTGAGTTCCAACGAGTAGGAACGTTGAGCGACAAATTACATTTGCAAGTAATTTTCACTGCATCGACGCAGGATTTAAACTGTTGCAATCTTTCCGGAGAAGACCTTGCGTATTTGACAACTTTTCTTACTCTGTCTATGGACGTTTGATGTTCTTTCAAACCGTCAGAAATGATCAAATTCAGGACATGTGCAAAACAACGCATGTGATATGATCGCCGTTAAAAATCAACCCCTTCCAATTTATAATTGTCTTCGTCAAATAAGAGATAGTGACGTCGTCGGAAGACGCATTGTCAATAGTGATGGTGGTAACATTTTCAAGCTTCCACTTAAGCAAACAGTTTTCAACTTCCTTAATAATGATCTCACCCTTATGGTTCAGAATCAAACAAAAATTT
Source organism: Begonia masoniana (assembly GCA_022432975.1). Taxonomy (NCBI): domain Eukaryota; kingdom Viridiplantae; phylum Streptophyta; class Magnoliopsida; order Cucurbitales; family Begoniaceae; genus Begonia; species Begonia masoniana. The sequence goes on along the minus strand of CM039505.1, from coordinate 18,967,890 downwards.
AAGATCTTCTTTTGCACATGCTAGTCTTAATCAATAAAATGATATGTCAGCATCATTTAATTCAAATTCTGAATAGACGTCCACATGTTAGTGGTGAAACACACCCTCTATGATGTTGAAAAAAAATACTCCTTCAACTTTTGTTTTTCTTTCTGAAATATACCTCGAATATCTCTTGCTATTGTCCTTCGAGATGACATAATAAACTTTGGATTTAGATACAGAAAAAATGTCTTGAAACCAATTCATTCTACCACTTTTAATACCAATTCATCGATTATAATCATCTTAGCTAGAAATTCTCTAGCACCCATCATAGTAAATATGGGTATACTAGCACTCTTGCCCTCAACAGTTTTAAAGGACAAAGTTGGTTGCATATTGTCCACATTTCGTGAATAATTTTTTGCATACTTTGATATGCTTTATCATACTTGAAGTCTCATTCTTCGTCGGGTGTGCTGCATATATTTGCCCACAATAATTACATTTTGCTTGATCTATCCTCGGTACCTTACTGAACTGAAGCCAAGCCATAGACTTAGTTTTTTTCGAATCCACATGCGAACTTTCACTTTCGGAAGGATCCATCATACCATAAAGCAAAAACACATCGAATAAAAAACCCACAACATTAATTAACAGCCAACAAACAACACATGAATCAACAACCAACAAACAACACATACAATTAAACAACCAACACATTAATCAACAGAATCTTTAATTTGATTTGGATTCACAGCAAGGCAATCCCACAAAGTCACAAACATAAAATTATACAATAAAAACAACCTAAAATTTTAAACAGGAAACAAAAATCACAATGCACTCGGTTAACAGTTCCGAATAGTCTCCCACCAGACCTAATTTTTACTAACACAAAAATTATATAATAAAGAATAAACACATACAGTGAGGTGAAGTGAGCAATTTTCAAGATTGGAGCAGCTGAGCGGCGAGCAGGAAGTAGTGAGTAGGGAACAATTGAGCACCTAGAGGCGTCTGTAATTTTTACGTAGAATTAAGATTAAACATTTTACCCATGACAATTTGCACTGCATCAACTAAGATCAATTTTATAATCAACATATAAACATAAAACATGACAATTTGTTTCAAGTTTATCATCTTACCAATTCAAATAAAGACATTAACTAAGATCCTAAAACACAACTAAATGAAAGACAAAGCTCAATAGAAATTAGAAACAGAAAACTCATGAAGGGGGCGATCGATCGCCAAAATGATGAAGAAAAAGGAAAATCAGGCAGAGAGGGTGCCGATCGATCGTGAAATTAAGGCGATCGATATGCTATTGTAATGAGAAAGAACAGTTCGACAGATGGCAGTCAAGGTGTCGATCGATCGCCCCTTAATCGATCGCCCCTACATAAATCAACCAATTGAACTTTGAACATCCTAAATATCAACTAAACAGGAAAATAAAACAGGTTCGTATGCTTCACAACTGGACTAAATAGAGAACAAATTTTTCCCGAATTTACACAATTAACACATACAGTGAGGAGTGAGGATAGAGGCGAGCCGAAGACAGCCGAAGACAAAGGAAGAGGAGAGGAGAGGCGACCAGGCGAGCCAATCCCAAAAACAAAGCTGAGCGCGAATTCAAAGATAGTGCCGAGCACGAACCGGAGCAGGGAGCACGCAGAATGAGAATCGGAGCAGCCGAGCAGGAATTACGGAGTTGGGAGAATGGAGCACGGGAGTCGCCGAGTCAGGAGTCGGGAGAACGGGAGTCGGGAGTCGCAGCTCGCAAGTCGGGGTCGGGGGTCGGGTGTTCGTGATTTTGGAATTGGAAGTTTGGAAGAGTGGAACTGGAAGTGAACTCAACTGAAGTGAAAAAGCCAAGGGAAGAAGAGTTTTTTTCAACCTTCGGTCTGGAACTAGTTTTTTAGAAATTTGGGTAATAGATCGAGGACCAGACCGAAAACCGGTGAGAAATTATGTTTTGGACCGAGGACCGGACCATGGTCCTGCAATGTCGGACCGAAACTGTCAGTCCGATCCAGTTTTCGATCCACGGTCCAGTTCTGCCCACCCCTAATTTATAGTGTAGCACCCGGATTTACGGGATTTTGTAAATAAATAATGTAATGGTATTTTTGTAAATATGTCAAATCAAGTCCATTTTACGAAAAGAAAGCGTTATTACGATCCTAATAATTAATAAGAATTTTAAGAAAATTTTGGAATTTTAGGAGTTTAACTCTAATTATACGAGAATTACATTTCTCGTAATATAAAGAATGTTTTAATAAAAATAGTAAACGGGGTCCGAATTGCGAACGGACAGTTTTAAAAGAACTCTGGTAATGAGTTGGAGTCATCGGTGAATTAAGAAAATTTGAAGAAGTCCAAATCGTTAGTCAATTAACGAAACAAAGGACAAAACAAATAGAAATAAGAGCAAAGGGCATTATAGTAATTTATCAAGCCAAAATTTATTAAAAACCATTTGTCTTCTTCTTCTCCACGCAAACTCTCTTTTCTCAGTGATTCTCCTCCCTCCTTCGGCGATTCAACGGCGACCACTCCTCTCCGACGATCGTTCCTCCTCCGTTCGTCCTCCGTTCTTCACGGTTTCTTCCCCAAACTCAACCCTAGGTATGAATCTATGGTTTTAGAAAGATTATTCGTAGTTTTCGGAATGTTTAACGGTTAGGGTTTCGTTTATGTTTTGTGAAAAAGGTAGTTTAAAGTTAGAAATTTATAGGTTTGACGTATTAGTGAGTATATTGAACGTATTAAACGTTATTGGACGAAATCTAGAGTGTATGCGGCGTTTAGGTTAAAAATCGGATATTTGAGATTTAAGAAATCTCCATTAATGGAGTTTTGGAAATTCACGAGCATGAATTGCTCGATAAAATGTCTCAAAGAGTTGAATTAGAATTTTAGGAGAATTTACTTAGTTAAGGTTTTGTTAAATTTGGACGTTTAACGGTTTAAATCTCGTTTAACGACAATTGTTGTGTTTTGCCTTAGACAAACGACGCTCGTGGACGGAGCTCGAAGTTCAGCACGCACGAGGTAAGTTCTCGTGACTTACTTGGCCGAGTGGCCTACACCGTATGTCGATGTCGCGTCGAGGATCTCTAGAAAGTTGTTTGCTTATATGCTTTGGTCGGGTAGATAGGGTTAGTTCTTTTATAGGTTATGTTTTTTTATAGTCTTGATGGTACGTATGATGTTTGTTTATTTTATGTCTATAACTGTTCATGCATCACGTATTTTAAAATAGCATGAAAACTGATTTCTGCACGTGTTTAAGAAAATGAAATGAATGAACGTAATGAATCAATGTAATCTGTATCTGGTTACGCGAGGTGGGGCTCAGGCACGGCTGTTACGGGTGCGAGCGTGTACCCCCCGTTAGGTGAAGAGGGCAGTCCGACCGTGGGATGTGTCCTCTCCATCTAATAGGTTGAGACCTCGGTGACATTCTATCTGCGATGTAATGAAATAAAAATGTTGCATGATTTCTGAAACCCATACACACAATATGCATTGCATTTACGAATCTTACTGAGCCTTTAGCTCATAGTGTGTCTGTATGGTGTAGGAGATATCGAAGCAGGTGAGGACGACGTTCCTCTGCCCGATGTACAGGATGGTTGAAGTAGAACGGTTGCGGTGGTGTGCATGGGCAGTCGACGCGTATTTTGATCCGTGGGGGGTAACACTTAGGTATTTTGAGAGTTTTTGGGCGAAATGGGCTTATTGTAAATTATTGTATAGTTAGAAACTTTTTAGGATGTTTGATTCTGGATAGTGGATAGGTTATGTTTCGAGTTTTTAAAACGTTTTGGAAATGTATTTTGTAAATGTTTGGTATAGGGAGATGTTCGGTTTTTAAACATATCCATGCAATTTATTTTCGTGAAAATGTATTTTGTGTTAACTGCGTCTTGAGTCGGTTTTGAGTGAAATTATGGAGGACGTAGGAGTATCGAGAGACTTGATGTTAAAACGTTTAATTGAGGTGTAAGTAGAGTTATGTTAATGTAGTTGGAAATTGTATATGAGTTAAGTATTATGCAGGAGAAGAAAGAAGAGGAGAAGGAAGAGAGGTGCGCCAGTCCTCTGGAAATCCAGAGGACATGGCGATCGATCGCCCAAGGGTGGGGATCGATCGCCCATAAGTCGCCACGCTCTGGAAAAATTTCCAGAGCGTATGGCGATCGATCGCCCACAATGGGGCGATCGATCGCCCCTCGTGTCTGGTTGCCGCGATCCGTGATCGCCTGGTGAGGCGATTGCTGGCAAAACCAGCGATCGCCCCGTTCATTTTATGGGGCGATTGCCCATTTCTGCCCTTGTTCTCTGCCGATTGCTTCCCCTCTGTTTTTAATTGTTTTTAATTAATGGTTTTAAGGTTTTCTTTTAATTGTTTTAAAGCTTTATTTCGTGGTTTTCAAAATAGATTTGAATGTTTTACAAATTTTGGTTTCCGCTTTAAATTCCGCCTAAATGCAATCAAAGTTATTAGGAAAAAAAATTAATACGGGAAAATTGGGTATAGTATTAGGGTCGTTACAGTTATGGTATCAGAGCCCACGAGTTTTAAAAACGGTTCTGTAGACTGCTCGACTGCGCATGCCACTACGTGAACGTCCTTCTTCAACTGTAAGTACGTTATATTTTATTTCTTTATTTTTGTTTCTTAGGATTATCTGTTTAACTTTTATAGGCTTTATATAATATGACTCGAGGAAGAGACCCTAGGGATGACGCCTTTGTAATATCCGGCTTGTACGGATTTTTAGAATATTCATATTTTATTAATATGTGGCATTTTTGGTAAATATGTCAAATTAGGTCCGATTTACGAAAAGAAAGCGTCATTATGATCCTGACGAATAATAAGAATTTTAACGAATTTTGGAGAATTTTCGGAGTTATAACGCTATATTCCGAGTAATTACCTCAATCGTAACGAAAAGGACGTTTTAGAAAAAATAACAAACGAAGTCCGAATTGCAAACAGACAGTTTTGTTAAATCCCAAATAATAAGTTGGACTTATTGGTGAAGTAAGGACGTATGGAGAAGTCGAATGGCTAGACGATTAACGAACCAAAGAACGAAATCAATATAGAAAACAAAGGTAAGGGCAATTTAGTAATTTACAGAATCAATATTATTAAACAACCTAAATATCTCTTTTCACTTCACTTCTCCCTGATTCCTTCATTTTCTCTCGGCCAGGTGGTTTTCCAGAGGCGATTCCAGGCGACTCCTCACGAGTTCTCAACAATCTGACCTCCGATCTCCTCCGTTTCTCCTCCGTTCCTCGTCATTTCTTCTCCTCTCGCTACCCTCGGTAAGTAGCTTCGGTCTTTGAGCGTTAAATTCCAAGTTTTAGGTCGATTTAACGTTAGGATTTCGATTAGGGTTTCGATAAAAATGTCGAATTAGGGCTCGTAATTAATAGGTTAGCCGTGATTAAGTATGTATTGAACGTATTTGACGTTATTGGACGAAGAAAAATCAATTTGTGAAAAAGTTAAAAATTGGTAAATTTCTGGGTTTTTGAGAAAAACTCGTTAATTGAGATTTCGGATTATCGAGCCTTAATTGACGTTCTAAATGCTTTGATTAGCTAAGTTGGAATTTAGGAAATTCATTAGTTAAGGATTTTATAATTTGAACGTTTATAATTCAAATTGGTTTTAACGGTGGATATCGTGTTTTCCTCAGACACACGACTCCCGTGGACGAAGATTGAGATTCTGCGCGCCCAAGGTAAGTCTTCGTGACTTACTCTGACCAATTGGTCTACACCATACTTCGATGTCGTATCGAGGATCCCTGAAGAGATGTTTGCTTTAAATTCGCTTGGTTGGGTAGTTAGGTTTAAATTGTTGTAGGTTAGTTTAATTTCGGTCTTGATGGTATGCACGTTGTTTGTTTATCGCACGGTTATATTATGCACATATCTGTTCATGCATCACGTATTTCAAAGGTCATGAAAACGAATTTCTGCACGTATTTTAAGAAAATGAACGAACCTCTGTAATGAATGAATGTAATCTGTCTGTATCTGGTCATGCGAGATGGGGCTCAGGCACGGCTGTGCGTGTTGCAAGCGTGTACCCCCCCTCTAGGTGGAAAGGGTAGTCCGACCGCTGGATAGGCCCTCTCCATTTAGTGGGTCAAGGTCTCGGTGACAATCTGTCTGTCTGCGACGTAATGAATCTGTAATCTGAATCTGTCATGTATGTCTTCTGAATGACATCTGCACGCATGCATCTGCATTTACGTAGCTTACTGAGATTTAATTATCTCATAGGTGTCTGTATGGTGTAGGTGATATCTTTGGTGACATCGAGCCAGGTGAGGACGATGTTCCTCCTCCTGACGTAGGTGGCAGCTGATGGATGATGGCCGTGGGAGTGCGCTGAGTAGTCGAGGCGCGATATGACCCGTGGGGATGTATGTATGGACTCTGGGGTTATTTTGGGATATTTTGAATTGATAATTGTATAGAGTAGTTTAGGTTGTTTGGATCTGGATAGGGGTTAGAAAATGTTTTGGTAACTGTATGTAAAAGGCTTTGGTTTAAACTATTTTGATAAACGTTATGAAATGTTTTGATTCGTTTTGGGATTGGTACGGGTAAGCTCGGTTTTTAGAGCTATCCATGCAGTTGGATTTCGCAAAGTCCGCTGTAAGTTGGTCGATTAAGTTATAGGTTAATTGTTGTCATTGTTGAGAAATTGGTATAGGTGAGGTTGCTCTGAGTTTTGCTCTCTGGAATCCAGAGAGCATTGTTGTGAAAGTGAAAGAAACAGGGAGGAAGAAGGATGCACGGTCGCTGCACTGCAGTGCAGCGATCGATCTCTGCAAATGCAGAGATCGATCGCTGATCGATCCCTGCAAATGCAGAGATCGATCGCTGATCGATCCCTGCAATGCAGAGATCGATCGCTGTCCCTTTTTGTCACGGTTGGACAGTTTTGTCCTCTCTTCGGTTTTCTATTTTAATTACAATTTTAAATGTTTTAAGTTTTATTAAATTAAATTAGTTTACGTCTTAAACGATTTACCAAACGAACTTCGATTTCGATTCCGGTTTCGGTTTCGATTTCAATTCTGCTTAACATTAGGTTTAAAGTTTATAAGGTGTAAATTAAAAATGAAAAATTTATTCGGGGAAATTGGGTACAGTTTTAGGGTCGTTACATCTATGGTATCAGAGCTCCCGGGTTTTAAAATCGATTCTGTAGACTGCTCGACTACACAGCCACTACGCGGACATCCTTCATCAACTGTAAGTCTGTTTACTGCTTTGTTTGATTTCAGTTTCTTAAGATTACTTGTTTTAAATTTTATAGGAGTTTATAAGTATGACTCGAGGAAGGGATCCGAGAGACGACGCGATGGATCGTCTTACGGAATTGTTAGATCGCCAGTCTCAGCATATGGACCGGCAAGCGCAACAGATCACGGATTTAGTGAATTGAGAGAACCAGCAAGAGAATCAGAGAGCTCAGGAGCTGGTAGTCCCCAGTAATTAGGGTATGCAGAGGTTCCAAGGTCTGCGGCCTCCAGTATTCGACGGCCAGTCATCGGATCCGACACGTGCCGAAGAGTGGATCAGGGTTATGGAGGACATGTTAGATTACGCCGAGGTTGCCAACGGGAGCAGGGTCGCTTATGCCACATTTCACTTAGCGTTGGACGCTCATTTCTGGTGGGACTCGATCAAGTCGACTACAGATGTATCAGTTATGACTTGGGATCGATTCAAGTTCTTATTCTTCGACAAGTATTTCAGCCGCACGGTGAGAGTGGCCAAGAGGAACGAGTTTATGCAGCTGAAGCAGACTGGTTCAGTTGCGGATTATATTCGGAGGTTTGAGGCATTGTCCAGGTTTGCACCTCGTCTTGTCAGCGATAACGAGGAGAAGGTGCACCAGTTTATGGAGGGACTTAATCCGGAGATACGGATGCATGTTGTGGTCTCAGGTATTATCGACGTACCCTTTTCTGACATCACAGCTAGAGCTCTGGACATAGAGGCTGCCAGGGCCACTTGTGTTAGACCGAGGGAGCCAGTGAAGGGCTTCTTCAGAGAGATTCGTCCTCAGTCTCGGAATCAGGGATGGCAGCCTAGAGCACAGCCACCTCAGCCACAGCCTAGGGGCGCGAAGAGACCTCTTGAGGGAGGAAATGATCGGGGCAAGGGAAAGCAGGTACAGGGGACTTCTCAGATGCCCTGGTGCCTCAGATGCCAGAAGGAACATAGTGGCGAGTGCCGAGTTGGCACGAATAAGTGCTATAGATGCGGGGATATCGGCCACTTCGTCAGAGATTGTCCGCAACAGGCCCGAGATCAGTCGGGTGGAGATCAGAGGAGGGTTATGCCCAGGATTTTCACCTTTATCGAGCCAGAGGATGTTGATGACGATGCTCAGCCTGCTGTGATGGCAGGTACTATTTTGCTTATGGGCGCTACTGTATTTACTTTGATGGATACCGGAGCTACTCACTCCTTCGTATCGGCTGCATGTATGGCTAGATTGAGGTTAGAGTCCGAGCCGTCAGAGTATGAGTATAGTGTTATGCTGCCTTCGGGAGAGCATATGCAGTCAGATCGTATTCTCCAGGGCAATGTCGTCTCAGTGGTGAGTATTACCCTCTATGCTCGCCTGATAGTTATGAGCATAGAGCGATACGATCTTATTTTGGGGATGGACTGGCTTGCGCAGCATTTCGCCACCATCGATTGTCGATCCGGGATTGTGACCTTCCGACCCCCGGATAGAGCCGAGTTTTCTTATCAGGCGATGAACCGACTGAGCAGCTCGCCTATTTCTTATGCTATGGAGGTCAACGAGCAGTTCAAAGGTGCGTGCTCTATTTATTTGGCCTCAGTTTTTGATGTTCAGTTGCTCAGCGGACTGAAGCCGAGCGACATTCCTGTTGTTAGAGAGTTCTCTGGCATATTCCTTGATGATCTTCCCGGTTTACCACCAGACCGGGAGATCGAATTCACTATTGATGTCTATCCAAACTCTGCGCCAAGGTTCAAGAACCCTTACCGGTTGGCACCAGCTGAGTTGAGAGAGTTGAGGACTCAGCTTGACGAGTTACTGGAGAAGGGTTTTATTCGACCTAGCGTTTCACCCTGGGGTGCGCCCGTTCTGTTTGTCAAGAAGAAAGACGGGACCCTCAGGATGTGTATCGATTACAGGGAGCTGAATAAGCTCACAGTGAAGAATAAGTACCCACTGCCCCGGATTGACGATTTATTTGATCAGCTGCAGGGTGCCCGAGTGTTTTCCAGGATCGATCTACGCTCGGGTTATTATCAGTTGAAGGTCCGGAGGGATGATATTCAGAAGACGGCATTCCGAACGAGGTATGGGCATTATGAGTTCCTTGTCATGTCATTTGGACTCACTAATGCTCCTGCAGCGTTCATGGATCTGATGAACCGTGTCTTTAAGGAGTACTTGGACAAGTTTGTGGTGGTGTTCATTGACGACATCCTCATCTACTCCAAGACGAAGGAAGAGCATGAGGAGCATCTACGGATTGTTTTACAGATATTGAGTCAGCGCCAGCTCTATCCGAAGTTCTCGAAGTGCGAGTTCTGGCTTGACAGGGTGAGTTTCCTAGGCCATATCATATCACAGGACGGAGTTTCTGTGGACCCGAGCAAAGTCCAGGCGGTCAGAGATTGGCCACAGCCGAAGAACGTACGTGAGGTGCGTGGATTTCTCGGATTGGCCGGTTATTACAGGAAGTTTATAGAGGGATTCTCAAAGATCGCACTTCCCTTATCACGATTGACTCGGAAGCATGAGAAATTTATATGGTCGTCTGCTTGTGATGACAGCTTTATGGAATTAAAGCAGAGATTGACCACCGCTCCAGTGCTGGTACTGCCTATTGAAGGTGTCAGATTCAGTATTTATTGCGATGCATCTGGAGTGGGACTGGGTTGTGTACTGATGCAAGAGGGGAAAGTTATTTCTTATGCTTCTCGACAGCTGAAGCCGTATGAGCAGAACTACCCCACGCACGATCTTGAGTTAGCAGCTGTGGTCTTCGCACTGAAGGTATGGAGACATTATTTATATGGGCAGCAGTGCGAGATATTCTCCGACCACAAGAGCTTGAAGTACTTATTTACGCAGAAGGAGCTGAATATGCGGCAACGCAGGTGGCTTGAGTTCATCAAGGACTATGATTTTGATATCAAGTACCACCCAGGGAAGGCAAACAAGGTAGCTGATGCCTTGAGTAGAGTGCCTTCTGCGAGTCAGCCTTCATTAGCAGCGATGTCAGTTACGCTGCGGTCTGAAATCGAGAGATTTGACGTGGAGATAGTGGCAGAGTTGTCCAGCATGCTCACTAGTATTTCTCTCAGGCCAACTCTTCTGGATCGTATATGTGAGGCTCAGCTGACTGATTCGGAGTGTATGGAGCTTCGATCGAGTATGACCTTGGGGGACTCGTTAGACTTTCATCTATCGGAGGATGGTATTCTGAAGTTTAGGCATAGGTGGTACGTGCCTAGCGACGAGGATCTGAGGAAGGATATATTGGCCGAGGCACATTCTTCGGCATATTCTGTGCACCCGGGAAGTACCAAGATGTACCAGAATTTGAAACAACACTTCTGGTGGCCGAACATGAAGAGAGAGGTGGCCAAGTATGTCGAGACCTGTTTAGTTTGTCAACAGGTGAAGGCCGAGCACCAGAGACCTGCCGGAACGTTATTGCCACTGCCGATTCCGGAGTGGAAGTGGGAGCAGATCTCCATGGACTTTATTGTGGGGCTCCCGAGGACGACGAGAGGTCATGATGGTATATGGGTGATTGTGGACCGATTGAAAAAGTCGGCTCACTTCTTATCTGTGAAGATGGCATCTTCGATGGATTAGCTCGCAGAGCTATATGTGCAGGAGATTGTCAGACTGCACGGTGTGCCAGTTTCCATAGTCTCAGATCGTGATCCGAGATTTACCTCGAATTTCTGGAAGAGCCTGCATAAAGCTATGGGGACTCGGCTTAATTTCAGCACAGCATTTCATCCTCAGACTGATGGTCAGACAGAGAGGACGAATCAGATTTTGGAGGACATGCTCAGAGCGTGTGTGCTGGAGTTTCAGGGCTCGTGGAGCCGATATTTACCTCTGATTGAGTTCTCGTACAATAACAGCTTCCAGGCTACTATTGGCATGGCACCGTACGAGGCTCTGTATGGTCGGAAGTGTAGGTCTCCGTTACATTGGGACGAGGTTGGCGAGGCCAGCATCGTTGGTCCAGAGATTCTACAGCAAACGGCAGAGAAGATTGCCGTTATCCGACAGCGTATTCAGGTAGCTCAGAGCCGACAGAAGAGTTATGCTGATGTGAGACGGCGAGAGCTAGAGTTCGAGGAGGGCGACGAAGTTTATTTGAAGGTTTCTCCGTTCAAAGGTGTCGCGAGATTTAGAAGGAGGGGTAAGTTGAACCCTCGGTATGTGGGACCCTTTCCTATTCTGAAGAGGATCGGGAAGTTGGCGTATAGATTGCAGCTTCCGGCTTCTATGGAGGGTATCCACGATGTGTTCCATGTATCCATGCTTCGGAGATGTCTACGCGATCCGTCGCAGATTGTGGAGGCTACGGAGATTGAGGTACAGCCTACCTTGAGCTATGAGGTGAGGCCGGTACGTATTTTGGAGACTTCCATCAAGATTTTGCGCAACAAAGAGATTCCGCTAGTCAAAGTCCTATGGCGGAACCACGAGGTGGAAGAAGCTACGTGGGAGCGACAGCAGGATATGATGACTAAGTATCCTGATTTGTTTGCATGATTTAATTTTGTGGACAAAATTCTGAATAAGGAGGGTAGAATGTAATATCCGGCTTGTACGGATTTTTAGAATATTCATATTTTATTATATATGTGGCATTTTTGGTAAATATGTCAAATCATGTCCGATTTACGAAAAGAAAGCGTCATTATGATCCTGACGAATAATAAGAATTTTAACGAATTTTGGAGAATTTTCGGAGTTATAACGCTATATTCCGAGTAATTACCTCCATCGTAACGAAAAGGACGTTTTAGAAAAAATAACAAACGAAGTCCGAATTGCAAACAGACAGTTTTGTTAAATCCCAAATAATAAGTTGGACTTATTGGTGAAGTAAGGACGTATGGAGAAGTCGAATGGCTAGACGATTAACGAACCGAAGAACGAAATCAATATAGAAAACAAAGGTAAGGGCAATTTAGTAATTTACAGAATCAATATTATTAAACAACCTAAATAACTCTTTTCACTTCACTTCTCCCTGCTTCCTTCATTTTCTCTCGGCCAGGTGGTTTTCCAGAGGCGATTCCAGGCGACTCCTCACGAGTTCTCAACAATCCGACCTCCGATCTCCTCCGTTTCTCCTCCGTTCCTCGTCATTTCTTCTCCTCTCGCTACCCTCGGTAAGTAGCTTCAGTCTTTGAGCGTTAAATTCCAAGTTTTAGGTCGATTTAACGTTAGAGTTTCGATTAGGGTTTCGATAAAAATGTCGAATTAGGGCTCGTAATTAATAGGTTAGCCGTGATTAAGTATGTATTGAACGTATTTGACGTTATTGGACGAAGAAAAATCAATTTGTGAAAAAGTTAAAAATTGGTAAATTTCTGGATTTTTGAGAAAAACTCGTTAATTGAGATTTCGGATTATCGAGCCTTAATTGACGTTCTAAATGCTTTGATTAGCTAAGTTGGAATTTAGGAAATTCATTAGTTAAGGATTTTATAATTTGAACGTTTATAATTCAAATTGGTTTTAACGGTGGATATCGTGTTTTCCTCAGACACACGACTCCCGTGGACGAAGATTGAGATTCTGCGCGCCCAAGGTAAGTCTTCGTGACTTACTCTGACCAATTGGTCTACACCATACTTCGATGTCGTATCGAGGATCCCTGAAGAGATGTTTGCTTTAAATTCGCTTTGGTTGGGTAGTTAGGTTTAAATTGTTGTAGGTTAGTTTAATTTCGGTCTTGATGGTATGCACGTTGTTTGTTTATCGCACGGTTATATTATGCACATATCTGTTCATGCATCACGTATTTCAAAGGTCATGAAAACGAATTTCTGCACGTATTTTAAGAAAATGAACGAACCTCTGTAATGAATGAATGTAATCTGTCTGTATCTGGTCATGCGAGATGGGGCTCAGGCACGGCTGTGCGTGTTGCAAGCGTGTACCCCCCCTCTAGGTGGAAAGGGTAGTCCGACCGCTGGATAGGCCCTCTCCATTTAGTGGGTCGAGGTCTCGGTGACAATCTGTCTGTCTGCGACGTAATGAATCTGTAATCTGAATCTGTCATGTATGTCTTCTGAATGACATCTGCACGCATGCATCTGCATTTACGTAGCTTACTGAGATTTAATTATCTCATAGGTGTCTGTATGGTGTAGGTGATATCTTTGGTGACATCGAGCCAGGTGAGGACGATGTTCCTCCTCCTGACGTAGGTGGCAGCTGATGGATGATGGCCGTGGGAGTGCGCTGAGTAGTCGAGGCGCGATATGACCCGTGGGGATGTATGTATGGACTCTGGGGTTATTTTGGGATATTTTGAATTGATAATTGTATAGAGTAGTTTAGGTTGTTTGGATCTGGATAGGGGTTAGAAAATGTTTTGGTAACTGTATGTAAAAGGCTTTGGTTTAAACTGTTTTGATAAACGTTATGAAATGTTTTGATTCGTTTTGGGATTGGTACGGGTAAGCTCGGTTTTTAGAGCTATCATGCAGTTGGATTTCGCAAAGTCCGCTGTAAGTTGGTCGATTAAGTTATAGGTTAATTGTTGTCATTGTTGAGAAATTGGTATAGGTGAGGTTGCTCTGAGTTTTGCTCTCTGGAATCCAGAGAGCATTGTTGTGAAAGTGAAAGAAACAGGGAGGAAGAAGGATGCACGGTCGCTGCACTGCAGTGCAGCGATCGATCTCATGCAATGCAGAGATCGATCGCTGATCGATCCCTGCAATGCAGAGATCGATCGCTGATCGATCCGATCGCTGATCGATCCCTGCAATGCAGAGATCGATCGCTGATCGATCCCTGCAATGCAGAGATCGATCGCTGATCGATCCCTGCAATGCAGAGATCGATCGCTGATCGATCCCTGCAATGCAGAGATCGATCGCTGATCGATCCCTGCAATGCAGAGATCGATCGCTGATCGATCCCTGCAATGCAGAGATCGATCGCTGATCGATCCCTGCAATGCAGAGATCGATCGCTGATCGATCCCTGCAATGCAGAGATCGATCGCTGAACGATCCCTGCAATGCAGAGATCGATCGCTGATCGATCCCTGCAATGCAGAGATCGATCGCTGATCGATCCCTGCAATGCAGAGATCGATCGCTGATCGATCCCTGCAATGCAGAGATCGATCGCTGATCGATCCCTGCAATGCAGAGATCGATCGCTGATCGATCCCTGCAATGCAGAGATCGATCGCTGATCGATCCCTGCAATGCAGAGATCGATCGCTGATCGATCCCTGCAATGCAGAGATCGATCGCTGATCGATCCCTGCAATGCAGAGATCGATCGCTGATCGATCCCTGCAATGCAGAGATCGATCGCTGATCGATCCCTGCAATGCAGAGATCGATCGCTGATCGATCCCTGCAATGCAGAGATCGATCGCTGATCGATCCCTGCAATGCAGAGATCGATCGCTGATCGATCCCTGCAATGCAGAGATCGATCGCTGAACGATCCCTGCAATGCAGAGATCGATCGCTGATCGATCCCTGCAATGCAGAGATCGATCGCTGATCGATCCCTGCAATGCAGAGATCGATCGCTGATCGATCCCTGCAATGCAGAGATCGATCGCTGATCGATCCCTGCAATGCAGAGATCGATCGCTGATCGATCCCTGCAATGCAGAGATCGATCGCTGATCGATCCCTGCAATGCAGAGATCGATCGCTGATCGATCCCTGCAATGCAGAGATCGATCGCTGATCGATCCCTGCAATGCAGAGATCGATCGCTGAATGCAGAGATCGATCGCTGACGATCCCTGCAATGCAGAGATCGATCGCTGAACGATCCCTGCAATGCAGAGATCGATCGCTGTCCCTTTTTGTCACGGTTGGACAGTTTTGTCCTCTCTTCGGTTTTCTATTTTAATTACAATTTTAAATGTTTTAAGTTTTATTAAATTAAATTAGTTTACGTCTTAAACGATTTACCAAACGAACTTCGATTTCGATTCCGGTTTCGGTTTCGATTTCAATTCTGCTTAACATTAGGTTTAAAGTTTATAAGGTGTAAATTAAAAATGAAAAATTTATACGGGGAAATTGGGTACAGTTTTAGGGTCGTTACAGCCTTAGATTGACTTACGGAGTTGTTGGACCGTCAGTCTCAACACATGGACCGACAGGCAAATCAAATCGAGAACCTAGTGAACCGAGAGAACCAGAGGGCCCAGGAATTGGTGGTTCCTAATAATCAGGGCATGCAGAAATTTCAAAGCCTCCGACCTCCAGTATTTGACGGCCGATCATATGATCCAACGGTTGCTGAGGAATGGATCAGGGTGATGGAGGATATGCTAGGATATGCAGAGGTAGGGAACGGGAGCAAGGTGGCCTACGTCACTTTCCATTTGGCGTCAGATGCCCGCTTCTGGTGGGATTCGATCAAATCAACGACAGATGTATCGATTATGACCTGGGAACGGTTCAAGACCGTATTCTTTGACAAGTATTTCAGCCGCACGGTGAGGGTGGCTAAGAAAAATTAGTTTACGCAACTGAAGCAGACAGGTTCAGTTGCTGATTATATTCAAAAGTTCGAGGCTTTATCACGATTTGCACCGCGTCTTGTCAGCGACAATGAAGACAAAGTGCATCAGTTTATGGAGGGGCTGAATCTAGAGATCAAGATGAACATTATGGTGTCAGGTATTATAGACGTGCTCTATTCTGATATTGCAGCTAGAGCTCTTGACTTCGAGGCTGCCATGGCTACTTGTATTAGGCCGAGGGAGCCAGCTAAGGGCTTCTTCCGTGAGATCCGCCCTCAGTCTCAGAACCGAGGTTGGCAACCCAGAGCACCACAGCCCCAGCAGCAGCAAAAAGGTGTGAAGAGACCTCTAGAGGGAGGCAATGATGGGGGTAAGGGCAAGCAAGTACATGGGACTTCCCAGATACCCTGGTGCCTGAAATGTCAGCGAGAGCACAGTGGAGAGTGTCAGGTTGGCACTAACAAGTGTTATAGATGTGGTGTAGTCAGCCATTACGTCAGAGATTGCCCAAAGCCGGGCCGAGATCAGTTGGGCGTAGACCAGATGAGGGTTATGCCGAGGATCTTTGCGTTTATCGAGCCTGGCGATATCAATGATGAGACTCAGTCTTCCGTGATAGCAGGTACTATTTTGATTATGGGCGTAGCGGTATTTTCGTTGATAGACAGTGGAGCTACGCATTCCTTTATTTCAACTGCTTGCATGGCTAGATTGAGATTAGCGTCTGAGTTAGCAGAGGTTGAGTTTAGAGTGATGCTGCCTTCGGGAGAGCATATGCAGTCAGATCGTATTCTCCAGGGCAATGTAGTCTCAGTGGGGGATGCTACCCTTTATGCTTGTCTGATAGTTCTGAGCATAGAGCGGTACGATCTTATCTTAGGGATGGACTAGCTTTCACAGCATTTCGCCACCATCGATTGTTGATCTGGGATTGTGACCTTTCGACCCCCGGGTAAAGCCGAGTTTTCTTATCAGGCGATCAACCGATTGAGTGGATCGCCTATCTCTTATTCCATGAAGGTCAACGAGCAGTTTAAAGGTGAGTGCTCTATTTATTTGGCCACAGTACTTGATGCTCAGTTGCTCAGCGAAGTAAAGTCGAGTGACATTCCTACAGTCAGAGAATTCTCTGAGATCTTCCTTGATGATCTCCCCGGTTTACCACCGGACCGGGAGATTGAATTTGTGATTGATGTTTATCCTAGTTCGGCGCCAGTGTCAAAGAATGCGTATAGATTGGCGCCTGCTGAGTTGAAAGAGTTGAAGTCTCAGTTGGAGCAATTGCTAGACAAGGGGTTCATCCGACCCAGTGTTTCACCCTGGGGTGTGCCCGTTCTATTTGTTAAGAAGAAAGACGGGACCCTCTGGATGTGCGTGGATTACAGAGAGCTGAATAAGCTTACAGTGAAGAATAAGTATCCACTGCCATGGATCGATGATTTGTTTGATCAACTACAGGGTGCCCGAGTATTTTTCAGGATTGACATACGCTCGGGTTACTATCAGTTGAAGGTCCGGAGGGAAGATATTCAGAAAACGGCATTCCGAATGAGGTACGGGTATTATGAGTTCCTAGTTATGTCATTTGGACTTACTAATGCCCTTGCAGCGTTTATGGATTTGATGAACCAAGTCTTCAAGGAGTACCTGGACAAGTTCGTTGTAGTCTTTATCAACGATATTCTGATTTATTCTAAGACGAAGGAAGAGCATAAAGAGCAATTGAGGATTGTTCTAGGGATTTTGCAATGACACCAGTTGTATCCAAAGTTCTCCAAATGTGAATTTTGGCTGGATCGGATTAGTTTTCTTGGCCATATCATATCGCAAGAAGGAGTTTCTGTGGATCCGAGTAAGATTCAGGTGGTCAGAGATTGGCCACAGCCTAAGAACGTGCGTGAAGTACGTGGATTCCTCGGGTTGGCTGGTTATTATCGGAAGTTCATAGAGAGATTTTCGAAGATTGCGGTTCCTCTCTCTCGTTTGACTCGGAAGAATGAGAAATTTATATGGTCGGCTGCTTGTGGCGATAGTTTTATGGAGTTAAAGCAGAGATTGACTACAGCTCCAGTGTTGACATTGCCTGTTGAGGGTGATAAATTCAGTATATATTGCGATGCGTCCAAAGTTGGACTCGGATGCGTGCTTATGCAGGAAGGTAGGGTGATTGCTTATGCTTATAGACAGTTGAAGCCGTATGAGCAAAATTATCCTACACATGATCTGGAGTTAGCAGCCGTGGTCTTCGCACTGAAGATTTGGAGACATTATTTATATGGGCAGCAGTGCGAGATATTTTCTGACCACAAAAGCTTGAAGTACTTATTTACACAGAAAGAACTTAATATGAGACAAAGAAGGTGGCTGGAGTTTGTGAAAGACTACGATTTCGACATCAAGTACCATCGAGGAAAGGCGAACAAGGTTGCTGATGCTTTAAGCCGAATGCCTTCTGCGAGTCAGCCGTCACTTGTAGCGATGTCGGTTACATTGCGGTCTGAGATTGAGAGGTTCGATGTGGAGATAGTAGCAGAGTTGTCCAGTATGCTCACCAACATTTCTCTCAGGCCGACTATTCTGGATAAAATACGTGAAGCTTAGCAGAAAGATATGGAGTGCGAGGAGTTTCGGTTGGGCTTGACATCCGAGGATTCGTCGGATTTCCATTTATCAGAGGATGATATTCTAAAATTCAGGCATAGGTGGTACGTGCCTAACGATGAGGAGCTAAGAAATATTGGCTGAGGCGCATTCTTCAGCTTATTCTGTGCACCCGGGAAGTACCGAGATGTACCGGGATTTAAAGCAACACTTCTGGTGGCCAAACATGAAGAGAGAGGTCGCCAAATATGTTGAAACCTATTTAGTTTGTTAATAGGTGAAAGCAGAACACCAGAGGCCGGCCGGAACACTACAACCATTGTCTATTCCGGAGTGAAAATGGGAGCATATCTCCATGGATTTTATTGTGGGGCTCCCGAGGACGACAAAGGGCCATGATGGTATCTGGGTGATTGTAGACCGATTGACAAAGTTGGCTCACTTCTTATCTGTGAAGATGACATCTTCTATGGACCAGCTCGCCGAGCTTTATGTGCAGGAGGTGGTTAGACTACATGGTGTACCAGTTTCGATTGTCTCAGATCGAGATCCGAGGTTCACTTCTAAGTTCTGGAAGAGTTTGCACAAAGCTATGGGGACTAAACTGAATTTCAGCACGGCATTCCATCCTCAGACTGATGGTCAAATAGAGAGGACGAATCAGATTCTGGAGGATATGCTCAGAGCTTGTGTGTTGGAATTTTAGGGATCGTGGAGCAGGTATTTGCCACTGATCGAGTTCTCGTACAACAACAGCTTCCAGGCTACCATCGGTATGGCTCCGTACAAAGCTTTGTATGGGCAAAAGTGTAGATCTCCATTGTATTGGGACGAGGTCGGTGAAGCCAGTATTGTTGGTCCCGAGATCCTACAGCAAACGGCAGAGAAGATTGCCATTATTAGACAGCGTATCGAAATAGCTCAGAGTCGACAGAAGAGCTATGCTGACACAAGACGGAGGGAACTGGAATTCGAAGAAGGTGATGAGGGTTATTTGAAAGTTTCTCCGTTTAAAGGTATGATGCGATTCAAAAGGAAGGGCAAGTTAAACCCTCGTTATGTGCGGCCCTTCCCTATTTTGAAGAAGATCGGGAAGATGGCGTATCGATTACAGCTTCCGGATTCAATGGAAGGCATCCACGACGTATTTCACGTATCTATACTTGGAAAGTGTTTGCGCGATCCATCGCATATTGTAGAGGCAAGAGAGATCGAGGTACAACCTACCTTGACTTATGAGGAGAGGCCGGTACGTATTTTGGAGTCTTCCATCAAAGTTTTGCGCAACAAAGAGATTCCGCTAATCAAAGTCCTATGACGGAACACGAGATTGAAGAAGCGACTTGGGAGCGACAACAAGATATGATGGCTAGGTATCCCGAGTTGTTTATGTAGTCAAATTTTGAGGACAAAATTTTAAATAAGATGGATGGAATGTAACAACCGGATTTACGGGATTTTGTAAATAAATAATGTAATGACATTTTTGTAAATATGTTAAATCAAGTCCATTTTGCGAAAAGAAAGCGTTATTACGATCCTAATAATTAATAAGGATTTTAAGACAATTTCGGGAATTTTAGGAGTTTAACGCTAATTATACGAGAATTACATTTTTCGTAATATAAAGAATGTTTTAGTAAAGATAGTAAACGGGGTCCGAATTGCGAACGGACAGTTTTAAAAGAACCCTGGTAATGAGTTGGAGTCATCGATGAATTAAGGAAATTTGGAGAAGCCAAATCGTTAGTCAATTAATGAAACAAAGGACGAAACAAATAGAAATAAGAGCAAATGGCATTATAGTAATTTACCAAGCCAAAATTTATTAAAAACCATTTGTCTTCTTCTTCTTCTCCACGCAAACTCTCTTTTCTCTGCGATTCTCCTCCCTCCTTCGGCAATTCAACGGCGACCACTCCTCTCCGACGATCGTTCCTCCTCAATTTGTCCTCCGTTCTTCATGTTTTCTTCCTCAAACTTAACCCTAGGTATGAATCTATGATTTTAGAAAGATTATTCGTAGTTTTCGGAACGTTTAACGGTTAGGTTTTCGTTTATGTTTTGTGAAAAACATATTTTAAAGTTAGAAATTTATAGGTTTGACGTATTAGTGAGTATATTGAACGTATTAAACGTTATTGGACGAAATCTAGAGTATATGCGGCGTTTAGGTTGAAAATCGAATATTTGATATTTGAGAAATTTCCATTAATGGAGTTTTGGAAATTCACGAGCATGAATTGCTCGATAAAATGTCTCAAAGAGTTGAATTAGAATTTTAGGAGAATTTACTTAGTTAAGGTTTCGTTAAATTTTGACGTTTAACGGTTTAAATCTCGTTTAACGACAATTGTTGTGTTTTGCCTTAGACAAACGACGCTCGTGGACGGAGCTCAAAGTTCAGCGCGCACGAGCTAAGTTCTTGTGACTTACTTGGCCGAGTGGCCTACACCGTATGTCGATGTCGCGTCGAGGATCTCTACAGAGTTGTTTGCTTATATGCTTTGGTCGGGTAGATAGGGTTAGTTCTTTTATAGGTTATGCTTTTTTATAGTCTTGATGATACGTATGATGTTTGTTTATTTTATGTTTATAACTGTTCATGCATCATGTATTTTAAAATAGCATGAAAACGGATTTCTGCACGTGTTTAAGAAAATGAAATGAATGAACACAATGAATCAATGTAATCTGTATTTGGTTACGCGAGGTGGGGCTCAGGCACGGCTGTTACGGGTGCGAGCGTGTACCCCCCGGTTAGGTGAAGAGGGCAGTCCGACCGCGGGATGTGTCCTCTCCATTTAATAGGCTGAGACCTCGGTGACATTCTGTTTGCGACGTAATGAAATGAAAATGTTGCACGATTTCTGAAACCCATACGCACAACATGCATTGCATTTACGAATCTTACTGAGCCTTTAGCTCATAGTGTGTCTGTATGGTGTAGGTGATATCGAAGCAGGTGAGAACGACGTTCCTATGCCCGATGTACAGGATGGCTGAAGAAGAACGGTTGCGGTGGTGTGCATGGGCAGTCGACGCGTATTTTGACCCGTGGGGGGTAACAGTTAGGTATTTTGAGAGTTTTTGGACGAAATGGGCTTATTGTGAATTATTGTATAGTTAGAAACTTTTTAGGATGTTTGATTCTGGATAGTGGATAGGTTATGTTTCGAGTTTTTAAAACGTTTTGGAAATATATTTTGTAAATGTTTGGTATAGGGAGATGTTCGGTTTTTAAACATATCCATGCAATTTGTTTTCGTGAAAATGTATTTTGAGTTAACTGCGTCTTGAGTCGGTTTTGAGTGAAATTATAGAGGACGTAGGAGTATCGAGAAACTTGATGTTAAAACGTTTAATTGAGGTATAAGTAGAGTTATGTTAATGTAGTTGGAAATTGTATATGAGTTAAGTATTATGCAGGAGAAGAAAGAAGAAGAGAAGGAAGAGAGATGCGCTAGTCCTCT
Organism: Begonia masoniana; assembly: GCA_022432975.1. Lineage (NCBI taxonomy): Eukaryota > Viridiplantae > Streptophyta > Magnoliopsida > Cucurbitales > Begoniaceae > Begonia > Begonia masoniana. Next base: position 18,946,007 of record CM039505.1, on the reverse strand, counting down.
GGAAATCCAGAGGACATGGCGATCGATCGCCCAAGGGTGGGAATCGATCGCCCATAAGTCGCCACGCTCTTGAAAAATTTCCAGAACGTGTGGCGATCGATCGCCCCTCGTGTTTGGTTGCCGCGATCCGTGATCGCTTGGTGAGGCGATCGCTGGCAAAACCAGTGATCGCCGATGAGCGATCGATCGCCCCTTCATTTTATGGGGCGATTGCCCATTTCTACCCTTGTTCTCTGCCGAATGCTTTCCCTCTGTTTTTAATTAATGGTTTTAAGGTTTTCTTTTAATTGTTTTAAAGCTTTATTTCGTGGTTTTCAAAATAGATTCGAATGTTTTACAAATTTTGGTTTCCGCTTTAAATTCCGCCTAAATGCAATCAAAGTTATTAAGAAAAAAAATAAAAATAAATAATACGGGAAAATTGGGTACAGTATTAGAGTCGTTACATATAAGGTCCATAGAAGCTTGTTTAAAATATCGAATATATTTGTTAAAAAAATGTGATTTAGTGGGCTAAACGTGGAGTTCAACTAGGAACTACTGAGAATGAGGATTATTTTGGTAATCGAGGTTTTATGTATAAAAAAAAAAAAAAAAAAAAAAAGATAGAAAGTTGTGTTACCTGCTTCTGTACCCATTAAGTGGATATTATAAAGTCCGATTTGATCTTTTTTTCTAACCATATCCCCATTAATATATATTTTTTATTCAACTGCCGTTCCGTTTGCCCTCTTCATACATGGTACTCAACACAGGAGCAACTCACGCTCCAGTTCTTCCTCGGCTTGAAATCGATTTCTTTGGAAGAAGCCTGGTATTTGGAGGGACCAACTCATAGGGATGGAGAAAGCTATCGACAGGCGGAGAGTCTTACTCCACCACCTCCTCCCTTCTTCTTCTTCTTCTTCTTCTTCTTTATCTGACGGCGCTCATTCTTCGATTTCTGTAAGATTAGCTCCTGTTGTGATTTCAGCGTTTTCGATTAGTTCAATGGAATTGGAGAGAACCGAAATTGTAGAATTTTCATGATTTATGAAAAAACTTTGTCGCTGTTAAAGTCATGGGATCCAAATTCTAGTTGGTTTGGCTTGAATGCATATTTAATATTATAGTTTTTTACGTTATTTTATATATTGTTAATTGAGTCACACAGTTTAATTGAATATTGATTAGATTATAATGAATTTCTTCTTTACTCAGTGTTTTTTTTTTCACTTTGAGTTTTCTGTAAGTTTTGGTAAATATGTGATCTGTGTGTTTTTTTTTCCTGGTTAGAGCGAAGTTGAGAGTTTTGTAATCTGATCGCACAAAGTTTGTGGTTTGCAATTTTTTGAAAAATTGCAATTTGGGAAAAAGAAAATTTAAAAATATAGGTTCTCTCTTGCTGATGTGCGGGTTTTCTTCATCAAAGAGAAGGATTTCTAGCTGTTTCCATTTCCGGCCGCTGACCGTCAACCAAAGAATCAACCTGACGCTGCTGTCATCGATGGAAGAAGAAGCCGAACACCGATCAAGCGTCGCCCTTTGTCGATCGCAACAGCAATCGCTGGCTTTGCGTGTGAAGCCACACAAAAAGCTGAAGGCCTACTGAATCTATTTCTCCGAGCATGCACAAGAGCCAATTGCCAAGCCCCTATCGCAATCTTCCTCTCCATTGAGAAGAAGGCAGTAGTCAGATTGAGACCTCCGTCCAAGCAATGATTTGTTGTCGAGCTTCAATTTACCATCTCCATTCAGACAAACTGGCCGCAGTCAGAAGAAGGAAGGAAGTCGTCTCTTCTCTGTATCTCTTCTTGACAGCCGCCAACCCACACCATAGAACCGCCGTTCTAGACAGTCTCGTCGCTCCGACCATTCTCCTTTTTGGCTTGCCAGTTCAGTCTAAAAGATAGATAGAAGTGAAGGTTCAATTTTATTTTTCTGGGTTACTTGATTTTGCGGAGTTTCTTTGATTTTGGACTCTTTTTGTGCTTATTGGGTGCTGATTTATTCATTGAAAATATTTTATTTTTGGACGAGTTTTATTGGTTAAGATATTTTTGGGTACGAATAATTTTTGGGCGAGATTCTGAAATTTTTTAGAGAGATGAGTTCGGTTAAATTTGATATTCCGATGTTGGATTGAAATACGAGATTTTTGTAGTGGCAAATGAAGATGCGAGATGTGCTTGCACAAATGGATTTAAACGACGTTTTATTTGGGCTCGATAAAATGCCCACATTTTGGATTTGAAGAGGAGAATATTCGGATAAAAAAATTCTATCTTTGATATGTTTGCATTTATCAAATTAGATTTGGCATGAATTCTGCAAGAGAAATCTGCTGTTGAATTGTGATTAAAATTGGAGCAATTGTGTACGAAGAAAACTTTGACTAACAAGTTGCATTTGAAGCAATGACTTAATTTTCATTAGTTGAGGGAAGGTTCTGTTGAAAACACTTAACTGCTTTCAAAGAGATAGTCTCGGATCTAGAGATCACGGGACACAAGTACGATAAGAATGATTTGGAGTTGATTCTTTTGTGCTCGTTGAATACTTTTCGAGAGACTATTTTGTAATGTCATGATTATTTTACTCTAGAAGAGGTTTGTGGTGTCTTGTTATCAAATGTGAAGATAGAGAATATTGTTGTTAGATGAGTTTCAAGGATGGAACTCGTCGTTTAGAATAAAACAAGAGAGTCAAACAACAAAGATAATTATAATGTTCAGAGTTCGAAGGATAATCTGCTACTTTTGTAAGAAGAAGTGGCACATTAAATCGGAGTGTTGTAAATTACAAAATGAAATTAAAAGAGTTGTTGAGAAGGAAAAATAACCGATGACGCCGGAAGAAGCTTAGTAGAAGAAGAAGATCATGGTAATGAAAATCTTTTAGTTGTGTAAAAAAGAAACTCAAAGCCAAACAAAGAGTGGATTCTTGATTCAGTTTATTCGTTTCATATATGTAGCAATTAGAATTGACTTTCGACATATGAGATCGTTTATGAAGGTATTGTGTTGATGACTAATAACACACCTTGCAATATAATTGGTATTGGTACTGTTAGAATTAGAATGTTTGATAGAGTTGTGAGGATATTAGATAATGTGCGACATGTTCTCGAGTTAAATAATAATATGATATCATTGAGTACTTTGGATTCAAAAGGTTACAAGTATATCGTTGTACGTAGAGTTGTAAAAATTATTAGTGGAGGTGCTCTTGTCATGTTGATGGGACATATAAGTTCTGTATAGTTATGTGTTGCTGGATTCTACAGTAATGAGTATTAAGACTACGAAATTTGTGAATTCACCATTTAAAAGATCGATTGAAAAGACTCGGAAGAAATCAGACTCTCAGATGAAGTTCAAATTGGAACATGAATCTACATCAGAACAAATAAGTCAACCTCGTACAAATATTCAAGGTGATGTCGTTACCATAACGTCACCAGTTTCAGTTTCACATTAGAGATTTATCGGTAAAGGCTCAGGAGGAAGGCTAAATCCCCACAGTGATACGGTGAACTAGTTTAGTTGGTTATGCGTTAAATGTGTTCGAGGGTATTGATTTCAGTGGAAAGTTTTCAACATATTCACGTGCAGTTCGTTGTGACAACTTTGATAGTTTGGTGATACCATGGAGGATGTAAGATTTCTTTTCGAGTGTCTTTCAAGTTTAAGCAGTGCTTAAACTTGATCAGTATCATTTATTGAGTTGGACCTACATGCGCCTTTATGGAAGATGTTATTTTTTGTTAGAGTTTTAGCGATTTGTTTCCTTAGATCAAAATTTCTTTGAAGAAAGAAATTGTCAGAGTTCAGTGTTCTGAACTCTGCATTTTAGATCTCTCATGTAAAATTCGTGGCAAAAGAGAGTTTGTTAAAGTTCAGTATGACATAAATTCTAGTTGCGGCGGGTTAACCTATATTCAATATTAAGGTTTTGACGTTATTCTATATATTGTTGTTTGAGTCTCATAACTCAATATTGTACTTTGATTTGAGCATCCCTCAATATTGTATTTTTCTCTGCCTTTGTTTTTTCTTGAAAGAGTTTTTTAACGTAGATCTTGGTATCCCTGCTTTCGCATATTTTCTTTTTCCGATTAGCTTTTGATTTTCAGCAGTTACTGGCTCACTCCTCTTTGATCTCAACGTTTTTGTGCGTCTCTTGCTCTTTCTCTGATTTTTTTTTTTTCTTTTTTTGATGTCTTTCCGCTAGTTGGAAGTGTGCTTTTTAAGCGACTTATTGAGTTGTAAATTGTAATTAGATTATTTAGAATGGAGAGAGAGAACAAAAATGAAGTATGTAGAAGATCTCTGAAGATTATTTTATCATCAACTGACTCCTCTTTGATTTTCAATGTTTGTCTTTTTTCCGACTCTGAAGGTCTTTGCATGTGTAGTTTTTTGTGCAGAAACACATTTTGCATCTGTTATTGCAGCCATGTTGTCAATTGTACTTAGATAAATTGAACTAGAGATAAAACGAAAATGAAGTATGCCAGTGATCTAAGAACATGTTTTTGTCACAGAATCACTGTTGTTGTTCACCACAAACATTGCTTTCTTTCCTATTTTTTTGTTGATTCTTGTGTTAAAAAGACTTCTACAATCTTTTTTCACTAATTACATTTGCTCTACTGGTCCTTGAAAAAAGTAATCCAAAGCAAGCTGATTGTATTTGCAAATTTACCACCAGACATCAGTATGTGTAGCTGGGGATTATGCTGCTTATCAGAGAACTGCTATTTTCAGTGATGACGTAGTCATTGTTGCGTAAGCTGCATTTTTTTAATTTCAACAAAATAAATTTTTTTCCTCAGAACCGACAAATTAAAAATTCAATTAGCTGTCATTTTTTATTACATTTGTGTATTTCATGCTCAACAGAGCATTTCGGACTGCATTTTGCAAATCGAAACGTGGTGGTTTTAAGGATACTTATGCTGATGATCTGCTCTCGCCGGTTTTGAAGGTACTTGTTATACATGAGAATAGAAACCCTCACAAGTTCAACTAAAACATTACCTTTAAGCATCAGTTATTTAGATGTTTATTTACTGCTCTCGTCTCCTACAGGCATTGATAGAGAAAACTAACCTGAACCCAATTGAAGTAGGGGACATTGTAGTTGGTACTGTACTGGCACCAGGGTCTCAACGAGCGAGTGAATGCAGGATGGCTGCATTCTATGCAGGTTTTCCTGGTATGGCTTCTCAACAAGTATGTATGCATTTTATCTTACATGAATAATGCATTGAGTAAATGGCTGTTTGTGTTGTTCAGAAACTGTGCCTGTTCGAACGGTGAATAGGAAATGTTTGTCTGGGCTCCAAGCTGTTGCCGATGTAGCTGCAGCTATACGCGCAGGATTTTACGACATTGGTCAGTACACAAGAGTTTATGGCATCATTAGCAATTTTTAATCATGTTCTGACATTCAACTACCGTGTATGAAAACGTGGAACCTAATGGTTTCTTAATTCATTCAGGAATTGGTGCTGGTTTGGAGTCTATGACTGCAAATCCAAAGGCATGGGAAGGATCAGTCAACCCAAAAGTACTACTCTTGATTTTTGTCTTCCTCTTTATTGTTAGATATTTTGGGATTGATGTATATAATTTTTAATAGGTAAAGATTTTTGAGCAAGCCCAAAATTGCCTTCTGCCCATGGGCATAACATCAGAAAATGTTGCTGAACGGTTTGGCATATCGAGACAAGAACAAGATCAAGCTGCAGTAAGTTGTGAGTTTATTTATTTTGTGCTTAGATTATAATTTTTGATTTTCTGTCCTAATTACCTACTAGGTTGAGTCTCATAGAAAAGCTGCTGCTGCTACGGCCTCTGGTAAATTCAAAGATGAAATTATCCCAGTGACCTCTAAGGTGCTTAAAGTCGAATTACACTTTTTGTCTATACAGCCACACATGTGAAATATCTATAATTTTTCTTTTGGCATATTGAATATTCAATCTGAACAGATTGTTGATCCAAAAAGCGGGGACGAGAAACCTGTTACAATCTCTGTTGATGATGGCATTCGGCCTGACACAACATTGTCAAATCTGGCAAAGTTGAAGCCTGTATTTAAAAAGGGTGGTTGTACTACTGCAGGTACAATGTGGTACATTCTATGTTTTTTTTTTAATGCTTTAATTGTTTTATTCCAATGATATTTGATAATTATGCTACAGGTAATTCTAGCCAAGTGAGTGATGGTGCTGGGGCAGTTCTTCTCATGAAAAGGAGTGTTGCTCTGCAAAAAGGATTACCTATTCTTGGTGTATTCAGGTGACATTGAAAATAAAACTTCGTTCCTTTGTCTTCCAAGTTTGGCAAAATGAAGGAGGAGGAGCTAATATTGATATGTAGCTCTATAAAAATCTGAGTTCTCAATTTCTTCATTTTTTCTTTTTATTTGGGAGTAAATTGTATCGTAACAAATACTTAAAAAACAAAGTAATCAAATCCTTTTATGGTTGCACTGTGCGTCAGTTTTTTTCTTTTCTGCGTCATCTATGGTGCTGGATTGGTCTCCTTGTTTTTTTTCTGATAATATTCAAGATTAAGTTATTAACTGATGATTCTCGTAGCTTCATAGCCATCTGACACATGTTTTAAGGAGCTACGACTTGGTGATTTATACCACACAATTTGAATATTTTTTACTAAAGAATATTCTCGTCTTTTTCTGTGCTACTCACTCTTAACATGCAGTTGTTTGGAGGATGTCTTTGTAATTTATTACGAATAGTATTAAATACCAGTCAGCAGTTTTCATATATTTAATTTTTTTTGCGTATTAGTTTCTCTTTAGTATTTTCTTTATTGAGAGATTCTTAAATGGTTATAATTTGGCCGCTATAAATATGGCCTTGTATTAGGTCAAACCACTTTTTATGCAAGACAGAAGCGCCAAATCTGATTAGGGAGTGAGAGGAATTAGGGAGAATCAGGGAGATTTCTCTCACTTTGTCTATTTTTGTTCTATCAAATTTCTATATCTCCCTCCCTAATCAGATTTCGCGCTTCTGTCTTGCATAAAAAGCAGTTTGACTTAATGTAGTTTGGTAATCATCTTGCTTTGACTTGCTATTTCATGAAAGTATTGCTGTCAACTAGTTGGCTATTGTGAATTTCAAAGCAATGAAATATAAACAGCCAGTAAATATTCATGATCATGTGTTACTGAGTTAAAAATTCATGCATGAAATGTGTTGCTATGCCTACGTTGATCATGATAGTCTGCTATTACATTCAATTGCAGCAATATCTGACTTTTTTGCTTGATGGGCAGCTATATTTCTCTTCCTGTGTTCTTAGTTTTAGTGTCCTTTTTTTTGGGCTGGTTTCTACTAGATCCATTTTTACTATGAACCTTACAACATCTCTTTTATAATGCAGGACGTTTGCTGCTGTTGGTGTAGATCCAGCCATTATGGGTGTTGGTCCAGCAGTTGCAATTCCTGCTGCTGTGAAGGCTGCTGGTCTTCAGCTTCAAGACATTGACCTTTTTGAGATTAATGAGGTATTGTACCACACAAAGCTTTAGTTCAAGTATTTTAATTTTTGTGTTACTGAGCTTAAAAACATGTAAATGCAGGCATTTGCGTCACAATTTGTATACTGCCGCAATAGGCTAGAACTTGATCCAGAAAAGGTAAATGTTAATGGAGGTGCAATGGCCATAGGACATCCATTGGGTGCAACAGGTATATTTCTGTTCTTTGTAAGGCTATTTTTCCAAGCTCAACAACTTATATTTTTTTTTCTTCCGATACTTCGATTGCTGATATAAAAAAGTACTAATACTTGAAACAATGTACAGGACAGGAGAAAAATAGCATACCTCAAAGCAGCTAATTATACATAGAACAATCTGGCAAGCCTAAAGCTTTACCCCATAAAAAGAGCATTGTTTCAAGGGCTGCTACATTATCTTTTCCACCTATAAATAAGTCTATTTCCGTAGTCAAAATGAATTAGAGTTATAAATCATATGAACATTTCATTTTAATATTCAAAAAAATGAAAATTGGGTCTTTTGAGACCAGCTTAAGCTAGTATTATTCTAGTTAATATGCAAATTAACTGGATCGTTGTCAACGACAGGTGCCCGTTGTGTTGCTACTCTGTTGCATGAGATGAAGCGTCGCGGAAGAGACTGTCGCTTTGGAGTGGTATCGATGTGCATAGGTATGTACAGACCTTATTCTGCGTAGCTTCTAAAACATGCTCATGAGCTGAAAAATAGCTTTTAAATTTGATTTGGTGAAACACTAATAGCACTTTCAGAAAAGAGCTTTCAAAAATTACTTATGGTTAGTTTAAATAAAAAAATAACTTGTGTTTGTTCTTATTTTCTTATACCATCAAAAATCAAAATCACAAGTCCGGACAAACAATCTTATCGGTAGATTCTACTACTCAGTGCAAGGCTTATCAACGAATGCAACAATTGCAGGCACAGGAATGGGGGCAGCTGCTGTTTTCGAGAAGGGCGACTGTGCTGACGAGCTGTGCAATGCGCGGGGGGTGGAAGCTCATGGCTTTCTGTCCAAGGATGCTCGATAAAAAATGTTCAATAATCTCGGGCAAACCGAAGATGCACGATTTTAGTCAAAGTGTATAGTTTCTCGGAGGACATCATGGACACACTTCAACAACACACTTGGGGTAAGTATGATAATCAAGTTGTTAAAAATTAGTAAATTTAAGCGTTGAGCAAATTGAAATCTTTGTGTATTCTAAGAAGGCTCATTTATTGCATGTTAAAAATATATACGTGGCATGTTAAACATTTGATGGACATTTGTGGTCATATTTTTTCTTTTAAACAATCTGTGCCAACTTAAATGCAATATTCTACAAAGTTATGTTCATTTGATTATCAAATTGTTACAATGCTTGTTAGTGGTATTACACACTTACACGCAAGTGCACGTATCGCTAACGAAGTAATAGAATAAGTAAAGTATCGATCCCACGAGGATATTCTTAATTGAGTTTAAATTTGCTATAAAATCCTTATAAAAATATTGAGATTTTAAATAAAAATAAATTCAGAATTGCGATTAAACAAAATAAATCAGAGTAAATGAGATAAATACGATAAAAGAAGGCCTTGGCTAGGATCGATTTCTTTATTACGATGATTTTACTACTGATGCTCTGGTAATGCTCTGCAGCATTATCTAAAAAACAACAAGAATAAAAATTGATTTCTAGGATTCTTTCGAATTGCCTAGGTAAATTCAAATCAGAATTTCTTTCTACCTTGAAAGAATGTAACTAATATTGAATTTTCGATATGTGCTATTTTATCGTCAATTAAATTAATGTTAACTACTTTGTAACAATTTAATTTGATTAATTATTCGTGCATCTAAAATTTATATCTACCTATCGATACAATATAAACATGAATCGTCAACCTATCTATTGATACGATCTGACTTAATAAGAAAATTTCACAAATAATTGTTCAATAGATAATTCCAGAAACAAAACCAAGATCGTAGCAAAATATCGCAACAAATACTATCGTCATAACCAAGATTAAAGAGTTTAGCCTAAAATCATAATATTAAAACTAAATAAATATGAAATTTGCAAGAACATAAAGAATAGGGTTTAAGAAAAATCCAGCAAAGTGTCGGTCTTCGTTTCTTGTTCCAGAGTTTCTGTGCCGCTTGAGCTTTTTTTCAGAAAAATTTTCTCTTTTGAAACAAAATATCACTTTTTAATTCTGCATGCCATCTTTCTTCTCTCTCCAATCTCTATTTCATTTAATTGTTTCCTTTTTTTAGCTTTCTTCCAGGGAATTGATTTTTCTCTCTCATTCCATTGTTTTTTTTTTTTTTTTTTTTTTTTTTTTTTTTTTTTTTTTTTTTTTTTTTTTTTTTTTTTTTTTTTTTTTTTTTTTTTTTTTTTTTTTTTTTTTTTTTTTTTTTTTTTTTTTTTTTTTTTTTTTTTTTTTTTTTTTTTTTTTTTTTTTTTTTTTTTTTTTTTTTTTTTTTTTTTTTTTTTTTTTTTTTTTTTTTTTTTTTTTTTTTTTTTTTTTTTTTTTTTTTTTTTTTTTTTTTTTTTTTTTTTTTTTTTTTTTTTTTTTTTTTTTTTTTTTTGTTTTTTTTTTTTTTTTTTTTTTTTTTTTTTTTTTTTTTTTTTTTTTTTTTTTTTTGTTTTTTTTTTTTTTTTTTTTTTTTTTTTTTTTTTTTTTTTTTTTTTTTTTTTTAAATAAGTGAGGGGATTAAGTTTTTTTTTTTTTTTTTTTTTTTTTTTTTTTTTTTTTTTTTTTTTTTTTTTTTTTTTTTTTTTTTTTTTTTTTTTTTTTTTTTTTTTTTTTTTTTCGATTGCTGCCCAACTTTTACTGTTTCCGCTGCCCAAGTCTTCTTTATTCTATTTCCTTCTCTCAGCATCTTCCGCTGCCCAGCTTTTATACATCATCTGATTGCTGCCCAGCTGCCCAGCTTTTATACATCATCCGATTGCTGCCCAGCTTTCTTCTTTCCCTTCATATCTTCCGCTGCCCAGCTGCTATTTTCTTCATATCTTCCGCTGGATTTGTCTTTTTCTGCTGCCCAACTTTCTTTACTTCTGCCGATTCCTTGTGCTCTTTATTTCTTTTAAATCTTCCACTGCCCAATTTCTTTTCTTCACAAAATCTTCAACATATTTGATCTTCCTTAATTGTATTAGTCTCCTCTCTCTCTTCTTCGTAATCTGCATCAATTTTACATCCAAAATAAATCCTCTATTTTAGGCAACCATAATTTTCTCGATTTGCTTTCTCTCTCCATAATCTTTAACTTTTGAAATTGATTTTTCCCGCTATTATCTTTGCATTCAAATATGAAAATATAAAATTCAAATTGAAGAGAAAAATTGTGCTTTTAATACATAATCTGCATGAAATATATTAAATTCAATCAAAGCACTAATGTTGCAGCATTACATAGCAATTATAATAAATTCATACTAATTTATTATTACAATCACTCAATTCATATAAGTTTTCTTATGTAAAATTAGCATAAAATGACTCTAAAATAAGAGTCATCAAATACTCCCAAACTTAAACCATTACTCGTCCTCGAGTGATGCACAACAAAAATAAGTTCCCAAAGTAACATTAAAAATTGATGTAATTTCCGAAATATCTCGTAATTTGTAAATTATTGAAAAATTTCACTATCATAATTAAAAGCAATCAATATAGACTTAATTTTCAATAAACTAATTTTATAAGTGTATGTGTACTCAAACTCCAATTGAATTGCTAAGTTCAAAAATGAAAACTAGGAATCACAATACATATCATAGGATGTCAACTCTCTAATGTCCTTCATAAATCTATTAGCATTCAAAGATTCTTCTTCTTCACATTTTTTTTTGTTTTTTTTTTAAATAAGTGAGGGGATTAAGTTTTTTTTTTTTTTTTTTACATTGACTTTATCTATAAGTCACACTACCTTTTTACGCGATTGACAACATTTGTGATGAATTCCTCCGGTTACTCAACAGTGTCACCTCAAGATATATACTCATATGAAATAGAGGAGTATAGCCAATAAACATGCAACAGAGTTCCTCCCAAAGTTCCTCTAATTTATTTCTACCCATCGAGTATCCAAAAGGTTCACTCGAAATTGAAAGTAGATTAGGAAATTGCATTTATTCTTATTATTTTTTTTTATTTTTTTATAACCCCCAAACTTATTATTTATTATATTTATTATTTTTTTAAGAAGAATTCTCTAATTGCTAATTTCTTTAATCAAACACTAAATTATTAACATCTAGATATAATTGTAATATCTAAAAATGATGATATTCCTAAACAACCAAGAGGAGTTTGTGTGTTAGGACAACTAAGCTTATGGGAACAAATCTTAATTAATTTCTAATAATGTGTGATAATGATATTATTCAATAACTCACTAAATTAGAAGATATTAGGAAATTAAATTTGCAATGTTTTTCAAAAATAATAATAATTTTTTTTTTTTTTTTTTAGCAAGACAAAGGTAGCAAACCAAAAGAGAACAACAAACACCAAAACACCAATCAACAGATACTAATTTCCCTAAAATAAAATTTAAACAACCAAAATTCAATCAACATCCAGCGAAAATTAAAACAGTAACAAATAGTAATCATCCAAATTAGATAAACATTCACATTAAACAAACAATACTAAACAGCAACACCAAATAGCACCCCCACACTTAAAAGTTGGCAGTGTCCCCACTGCCAAACAAAATAAGGTTCAAAGAAAAATGAAATTTATATAAAACGAAAGGAAAAGAGATTGAAAATTTAGAACTTCCCTGGAATTCATGCTTCAGGTTCTGACTCATCATCCGAGTCTCGGAAAAGTGCTGTTGGGAAACGTGGGAAAATAGGAGCTGGATCTTCCGGCTTTTTAGCAAAGCTGGCTGCTGATGCTGTGTCCTGAAGCTTGGTGTATTGCCAGAATATCCTGTTTTTACGTTTTAGACTCTTCATAGATTTTCTCATTTGGAATTGGAGATTTTCTTGAAGCATAAATTTCGTCTTCAACGCCAAAATGTCATTGTCAATCCGATCGAGCCTTGTACACACTGATACCAAACTGTCAAGTATTTCCTGTTGTAAGATGCTATTGCTGGAGGATGCTGCAGCTCCACTTGCAGCATGCTCTTCTGCTTCTGGTTCTTCAGCGCCCAATCCTTCCGATGCAATTCTCCTTATAATAATTGGTGTCATCACTGGGCCGGGAGAGAGTTCCTCTTCATCAGCTTCAGAAATTACCCCAGCCATTGCACATAATCCAGACACCAAAGAAGGAAACAATAGCTGCCCTTTTGGCTTGAGGGCATTTGCACAAAGGTTTCTGTAGATGACCAAACCAATATTTATCTTTTTATTGGTTAGAATACAATACAGCAGAATGACACGATCTCTGGTTACATGTTGACCATGAGACGAGGGGAATATCCGAAGTTTTAGAAAATGATACCAAACCTTGGCCTTTGGAAGCAGAGATAGCCGAGGAATGGAAAGAAAACCTATTTTCGATCTCACCCAATCTGTACCAGGCACTGCTATTTCCTTTAAAGCCGATTCCAGAAATTCCGATGATAAATTATCTTCGTATTTGTAAAACTCATCTTCAACTTCCTCAAGATTGTAGAAATTATTGATCGCTGAAGGTCCGAATCTCACATCGCACTTTCGAACCTGAATACACTCGGGCAAGTCTCCCTCAAAATTTGCATAAAACTCTCTCACAATATTTTTTACTGCTGTCCCTGGAACCTCACAAAATTTCTCCCATTTACGCTCCTGAATAACAGAGGTAATATAGTTCGGGTACCTCAATAGCTGCTCATCTGTGACTAGGAAGCCTTTTTCTTGAGCAAAGCTGCGTTGCTGCAATCCTTGCTCGTATCGCAGCTTTGCCTCTTCGGAGATGAAAACCATTCTATTTACCTACTTAACGTTCTTTTTCCCTTTTTGCTTTGGCCTCATTGTTACCGGCACAATAGTACGTAATGCTGTGGGCATTAGTAGCAGCGGTGTGGAGCAGAGGAAAAATTGGCGAAATTTTGCTCGGAGACTCGAAAGAAAAATCTCACTGAATGTCGGCGGTGTGTTGCAAGCAGAAATTAACCCTAAAATCACTTCGAGAGGGATTGGGTGAAGATAAAAAAATAAGAGTGAAATTCAAAAATAACTTATTTAAACTAAAAAAAAAATAAAAATAAAAATTTATAAGACAAAAATAATAGATGAAAATGCAACTAAAATTAACGCATAAAAGGATATTATTGAGGGTTGTCTCCCTCACAGCGCTAAGTTTTTACATAAGTCTTCAGCCAGACTTTCCTTTTGCTCAGTTTTCTTCCACATTTTGTAAGGAAATTGACATAATTTTTGTCAATTTCTCTCCAAAATAATGTTTTATTCGTTGGCCATTTACTTTGAAATTCCTTCCATTTTTTTCATCATGCAGCTCCACTGTTCCATATGGAAATACCTCCATTATTTCAAATGGCCCAGACCACCTTGATTTAAGCTTTCCTGGAAAAAGCTTCATCCTAGAATTAAATAGCAAGACTTTTTCACCTTTCAAAAATGTTCTTGCCTGTAACTTTCTGTCATGCCATTTCTTCACTTTTTCCTTGTAAATTTTTGCATTTTCATAAGCTCCCAGCCTTAACTCTTCCAGCTCCTGTAACTGCAAAAACCGATGTTTCCCTGCTCTTTGTAAATCCAGGTTCAGGGTTTTTATTGTCCAATATGCTTTATGCTCAAGCTCTACTGGTAAATGACAAGCTTTCCCATAAATCAAATTATAAGGTGTGGTGCCCAAAGGTGTTTTATATGCAGTTCTGTATGCCCATAACGCATCATCTAATTTTAATGACCAATCTTTTCTGTTCGGATTCACCACCTTCTCCAGAATCCGTTTTACTTCCCTGTTAGATACTTCTGCTTGTCCATTACTCTGAGGGTGGTATGCTGTAGTTATTTTATGTCTGACTCCATGTAACGACCCGAGTTTTCTGAACCCGGTTTGTTACACAATCTTGCACGAAACTCGGAAAAACTTTGAACCAAACCTAAAGGTCTACTCGAAAGTCAAAATTTGATGTTTTCTAAAACTTCAAACATTCAAGAACTCACAGCGGAAATCGTTTAAGTAAAAAAAAAAGGGTTAAACAAAGCGATTATACAATGCTTGATTAATCAGTTGAAATGTTAATGAATAATCAGCAAAAGAATAAAGGTTTAAATTGCAAAATACTCCATAAGTCTCAAAAAGTCAAACGCGTCGCCCGCTGAACAAAGTCAATAAAAAGGGGCTGAAGCAGAAAATAGAAGACATCATCCGGTGACAAAACGACAAAATATTCTCTACACCTACCGGTGACTAGACGACAAAACACTTCTTACATCTTCCGGTGGATTATCACACGACATCCACCGGTCACTAAACGACAAAACACATTCTACATCTTCCGGTGGATTAATACACGACATCCACCGGTCACTAAACGACAAAACACATCCTACCTCTTCCGGTGGATTAATACACGACATCCACCGGTCACTAAACGACAAGAGACTCTCTACATCATCCGACAGGTTTTCACACGTCATCCACCGGTGAGTAGAATACTCGACATCATCCGGTGACGTCAGCCGGATGATTCGATCCGCCAATGTCTATCAGCGAACAAACACCCAACATCCACCGGTGAACCCATTCGCCGATGGTTGAACTTGCAAACTCACTCAAGACATTCAAAAACCCCTGACCCTAAGTAACTCCAGAAAATTCAACAGAAAGTAGAACAATATCTTAACTACTCAAACTCCATACAAAAACATCTCTAGGTGCGAGTAGGACGAGTTTACTTCACTAAAACCATTGGAACAGTTCAAAATCCTTACATTACTCGAATTTAGTAAAATCACATTTAAGCCTAACCAAATACTATTATCAGAAAGCTCAAAAAGAACATATTCGAAATATTGAAAACCACTACTGTCATGAAAACTCAACACACTAAAATTGAAACGTTGTCAACTGAACCTTCACACCAACTGACATCAGTTAAACCGCCCTATCAGCTGCCAGATTGTTGCAAAGATGCACTCCAACACCAATTTAGTCCTCAGCAGACTCAGTAAACACACCTGCTATCACTTCTTCACCTACATCACAAAACTCATCTATTAGCCTAATGCTAAGTAAGTAAAGCAGTAATGAAATGAAACACTGAAATATAAATTCCTAAACATGCAATTTCTACTTTCTCAACTCAGTTGTTCATGCTTCGTTTCTGTTCAGATCCCCTTGTGAAGTTGGGAGTCGGATCAACCCTCCCAAAGTATAAATATTCACTGTCTCATTAAGGGGTGGATTAGTTCCCTTAACAGTAAATCTGATTCACATGTTCAGATCCCCGTGTGAAATTGGAAGTTGCATCAATTCTCCCAAAGTATAAATATCCACTGTCTCATTAAGGGGTGGATTAGTTCCCTTAACAGTAAATCTGATTCACATGTTCAGACCCCCTGTGAAATTGGAAGTTGGATCAATTCTCCCAAAGTATAAATATCCACTGTCTCATTAAGGGGTTGATTAGTTCCCTTAACAGTAAATCTGGTTCACATAACTGTTTCAATATGTTCAATCCTTACCATGCTGACATGCATTCAAATTCATTTTCGTATATTTTTAAAACATGATGCATGACATACCAACACATTCTAGTAAACAAACCCTAATATTTTGTGATGTAGGCCCGAAGGCACAAGCAAACTTTACTTACCTGACTCTCCTGGTGATGCTCGGTTTCAACTACTCCAAAAGCTCGCTTACCTAAGTTTATGGCAATACATTAATCAAACTCTCACTAGACCTTATCAAAAATCAATAATAAGATTGAGGAAACCGATTTGAAACTCTGCTACCCGTGTAATCCCATTTATCTCTAAGAACCCGAACCTACGCTCAATCTCAGCACCTTCAAAATCCTCACATTGTACTCCCTCAGGTAACTAACCACTATATCTTAAGAGAAATGAGGAAAACTTACCTAAGTTGAAGGAGAATCGGGCGAGGAAAATCACCTAGAGAGCTCGGCTGCTTGAGCTGAAAACTCGAAGAGGAAAAATATGGAATTGGTGGCTGCTACAGTGTATTAAACCAAACCCTCTTTCCTTAAATACGTTATCCACTTTTGAAAATTGTAAATTTACTCTAGTGCCCTTGCCAAGTCTTTTAATAACCCTACTTAAATTGTTGATTAATCAGGTATATACCATTAATAATAAAAGAGCTGGTTCGATAGAACCGAGTGTTACACTCCATATTTTCCCAGTAATCTAGTGAACATCCTATTGCAGAAATGTGAACCTCCATCGCTTATAATTGCTCGCGGTGTTCCAAAACGTGTGAAAATATTTTTCTGCAGAAATTTAAGAACACTTTTCCCTTCATTATTTGGAAGTGCCACTGCTTCAATCCATTTAGATACATAATCCACAGCCCACAAAATATATTGATTCCCAAAAGAAGGTGGAAAAGGTCCCATAAAGTCTATCCCCATACATCGAATATTTCCACTTCTAAAATATTTGTAAGTGGCAGCTCGTGTTTCCTTGAGATGTTTCCTACTCTTTGGCATCTGTCACAATTTTTAACATATTCATTAGCATCCTTAAAAAGAGAGGGCCAGTACAAACCTGATTGCAAAATTTTAGCTGCTGTTCTAGTTCTTCCATAATGACCGCCATATGGTGCTGCGTGGCATTGCTGCAGCACTGATTGCATTTCTTCTTCAGGGACACACCTTCTTAACAGCTGGTCAGCACATTGTTTGAAAAGAAATGGCTCGTCCCAGAAATATTGTTTAACATCTTTCAAGAACTTCCTTCGTTGCTGATAATCTAAATCAAAAGGGATTATATTACTTACAATAAAATTCACAAAATCTGCGTACCAGGGAGCTGAAGAAACTTCCAGCTGCAGTAGCTGTTCGTCTGGGAAGAATTCTTTGATCATTTCGTCGTTTTGCTGCTCTCCCATATTCTCCAGACGAGATAAATGATCAGCTACTTGGTTTTCACAACCCTTTCTGTCTCGAATCTCCATATCAAATTCTTGAAGTAACAGCACCCATCGAATAAGCCTAGGTTTAGCATCCTTCTTGGCAACCAAATATTTTATTGCTGCATGGTCAGTGTAAACGATAACCTTGGCTCCAATTAAATATGCTTTGAATTTGTCAAATGCAAAAACAACAGCTAGTAGCTCTTTCTTTATTGTTGTGTAGTTCTTTTGAGCTTCATTCAAAGTTTTGCTGGCGTAGTAAATGGAATGAAAAATTTTCTCTTTCTTCTGCCCAAGAACCACTCCCACTGCATAGTCGCTAGCATCACACATTAAAATAAAGGGTGAGTTCCAGTTGGGTGCAGCTATCACAGGTGCAGTAATCAACTTTTGCTTCAGCAGGTTAAAGGCTTCAAGACAGTTTTTGTCAAAGTTGAATGAGGTATTCTGCTCCAGTAAACTGCATAGTGGCTTCAATATTTTAAAAAAGTCTTTAATGAAGCGCCTATAGAACCCTGCATGCCCTAGGAAGCTTCTGATTCCTTTCACTGTTTTTGGTGGAGGTAGTTTCTCAATAATTTCTATCTTTGCTTTATCCACCTCTAAACCTTTGTCTGAAACCTTGTGTCCAAGAACTATTCCCTCTGGAACCATAAAATGACACTTTTCCCAGTTTAAAACTAGGTTAGTTTCCATGCATCTCTTCAATACTTTCTCTAAATTTTCCAGACAATTCTCGAAAGAATCTCCAACAATGGAGAAATCGTCCATAAAGACTTCCAAACATTCTTCAATCATGTCTAAGAAAATTGCCATCATACAACGCTGGAATGTTGCTGGGGCGGCGTTGCACAAACCAAAAGGCATTCTCCTGAATGCGAAAGTTCCATATGGGCAGGTGAAGGTGGTTTTCTCCTGATCCTCTGGTGCTATAGTAATTTGATTATACCCCGAATAACCATCCAAAAAACAGTAAAATTTCTTTCCTGCTAATCTATCCAGCATTTGATCTATAAAGGGAAGAGGAAAGTGGTCCTTTCGGGTTGCTTTATTCAATTTTCTGTAGTCCATGCATATCCTCCACCCTGTTACTGTTCTTGTTGGAATTAGTTCACTTTTCTCATTCGCCACTACAGTTGTTCCTCCTTTCTTTGGAACACAATGAATTGGGCTAATCCACGAGCTGTTAGAAATGGGGTAGATAATTCCTGCATCCAACCACTTGAGTATTTCTTTCTTCACAACTTCTTTCATAATCGGGTTTAATCTTCTCTGCTGATCTATGGTTGCTGTAACTCCTTCTTCCAGTCTTATCTTGTGCATACAGATGCTTGGACTTATCCTTTTTATGTCTTTCACTGTCCATGCTAAGGCTAGCTTATATCTTTTTAGAACCTCCACTAATTCTTGCTTCTGCATGTTAGATAAAGTGGTAGAGATAATAGCGGGAAATGTTTCGTTGAGTCCAAGAAATACATACTTCAAATGTGGTGGCAGCTGTTTGAGTTCCACTGTGGCTGTTTCCTTGCTGGAATGCTCTCCATTTTCTTTACCATCTTCTGCTCGAATTAATGCCTCGAACTGCCTTCTGTACCCTCCTGATAATTGTTTTATTTCTGCTGATTTGAATTCTTCAGAAATATTGAAACACTCTTCTTCATCATAGGGGCATTTCATGGCTTTCAAAACATTGAAAGTAACTTGCTGGTCATTTACTCTCATTGTCAGTTCTCCTATCTGAACATCGATCAGAGTTCTGCCAGTAGCCAAAAATGGTCTTCCTAAAATTATTAGCACCTCACGATCAGCTTCATAGTCTAGTATAATGAAATCTGCAGGGAAAATGAATTTGTCCACCTTTACCAACACATCTTCAATCTTTCCCTGCGGGTGGGTTAGTGATCGGTCAGCAAGCTGCAAAGTTACTGTTGTTGGCCGAGCTTCTCCAATTCCCAGCTTCTTAAATATTGACATGGGCATCAAATTTATGCTAGCTCCAAGATCACAGAGAGCTTTTCTGAAATAATTATTGCCAATGGTACAAGGTATGGTGAAGCTACCAGGGTCCTTCAACTTTGGTGGAATCTTATTCTGCAATATATAGCTAGTTTCCTCAGTCATAGCCACCATCTCATATTCTCCCAACCTCCTCTTTTTGGATAAGATGTCTTTCATGAATTTAGTGTAATTTGGCATCTGCTCAAGAGCTTCCACCAGAGGTACGTTGATGTGTAGTTGCTTCAAAACGTCCAAAAAAATTTTAAACTGTTTTTCCTTGTTGTGCTTTTGAAGTCTCTGTGGAAATGGTGGAGGAGGATTCTGGAATTGCATTTCTGGAGGTCGATGCTGCTGCGATGCTGCGAGCGGAACTGCGGCATTGATATTAATTTCTCCAGAATCAGAATTATTCTTCTCGGCCTCCTGAGTTCTTTCTTTCTCAATCATTAACTCTCTTTCTTGTAAACCCTCAGTACTGGGTTGTTATTCTGCTTCTTTTTCTTGGCTACTTTTCTTTGGTTTCTCCACTCTTGGTGGCTTTTCTGGAATCTCCACTTCTCTTCCATTCCTTAATATAATAGCCTTGCAATGCTCTTTTCCCGTTCTCTGTGGAATCTCAGTGTCGCTGGGTAATTGTCCACTGCTTCTTGAGTTCGAAGATTGAGCCAGCTGCCCCAGTTGGGTTTCAATGTTCTTTATCGAAGCTGATAAATTCTGCAAAATTATATCTGTCTTTGCAGCATACTCCCTTGCAAAGTTGTCTGGTTTTTCTTGAACTACTAGCTTCTGGAGTTGCTGATTGTAATTCTGGGCATAGTTATCAGCAGATCTTGTAGGCATTGTATTGTTCTGTTGCTGCGAGTTCCATTGGAAGTTCGGGTGCTGTCTCCATCCAGGGTTATACGTCTGTGAATATGGGTTAGTATTTCGGTTATACCCCACGTAATTTGCTGATTCTGGATTCGTCAGACATGAACAATCATCATGGTTCTCTCCGCATAAAATGCAAGAAATCTCTCTGGTTACTGATTGTTGCTGTTTGTTCATAGCTTTGATGGCATTTTCGAGTGAGGCTATCTTTGCATTAAGAGCTACTACTTCATCTATCTCATAACTTCCAGGTGCTCTCCTTGTAGTAGTGTTCCTTTCTGATGGCCATTGATAACTGTTCACTGCCATTCTCTCCAGCAGATCGTATGCCTCATTAAAAGATTTTGATAGCAGTGTTCCGTTGGCTGCTGCGTCAATAATCGATCAGGTCTGTCCATTCAGTCCGTTGTAAAATGTTTCCAGTTGAATCCAGTGAGGTATCCCATGATTTGGGCACTGTCTCAGCAAGTCTTTAAATCTATCCCATGTTTCGTAGAGTGATTCTCCATCTCTTTGTTGAAAGCTTGTGATCTCATTCCTCATCCTTGCATTCCTTACTGGTGGGTGATACTTCATAATGAACTTCTTAGCCAAATCCCCCCAAGTTGTGATGGTGTCTGAAGGAATGCTATTTAACCAATCTCTGGCGCGATCTCTTAAGGAATATGGAAAGAGTTTCATTCTTAGGGCTTCTGCAGATACACCAGGGAAGTTAAATGAGTCACTAACTTCTCCAAAAACTTTCAAATGGCGATGAGGATTATCTGTGATTGCTCCAGTAAATTGTCCAACTGTTTGGAGCATTTGGAACATTACTGGTTTCAGCTCAAATCTTATGGCACGGAGATCAGGTCTGACTATTCCAGGATTGAGATCATTGAGTGTAGGAATTACAAAATCTTGAATAGGTATATCTCTGTCATCAACAACTCTTTCAGCATTTTCTCTTTCTCTTTCTATGTTTGCCATGTTATCTTCCTCAATAAACTGTTGTTGCTGTTGTCTTCTTCGAGCTCTAAATGTTCTTTCAATTTCGGGATCTATGGGTACAAGATCTGTGCGTCTTCTTCGTAAGGCATAAATCAAGATATCTGAAAATAGAGAACAAAATAAAATAAAATAACGTAAAATAAAATAAAATGATTATAGCAAAATAATCACAACTAATCAATATCCCCGGCAACGGCGCCAAAAACTTGTTAGTGGTATTACACACTTACACGCAAGTGCACGTGTCGCTAACGAAGTAATAGAATAAGTAAAGTATCGATCCCACGAGGATATTCTTAATTGAGTTTAAATTTGCTATAAAATCCTTATAAAAATATTGAGATTTTAAATAAAAATAAATTCAGAATTGCGATTAAACAAAATAAATCAGAGTAAACGAGATAAATACGATAAAAGAATGCCTTGGCTAGGATCGATTTCTTTGTTACGATGATTTTACTACTGATGCTCTGGTAATGCTCTGCAGCATTATCTAAAAAACAGCAAGAATAAAAATTGATTTCTAGGATTCTTTCGAAATGCCTAGGTAAATTCAAATCAGAATTTCTTTCTACCTTGAAAGAATGTAACTAATATTGAATTTTCGATATGTGCTATTCTTATCGCCAATTAAATTAATGTTAACTACTTTGTAACAATTTAATTTGATTAATTATTCGTGCATCTAAAATTTATATCTACCTATCGATACAATATAAACATGAATCGTCAACCTATCTATCGATACGATCTGACTTAGCAAGAAAATTTCAAAAATAATTGTTCAATAGATAATTCCAGAAACAAAACCAAGATCGTAGCAAAATATCGCAACAAATACTATCTTCCTAACCAAGATTAAAGAGTTTAGCCTAAAATCATAATATTAAAACTAAATAAATATGAAATTTGCAAGAACATAAAGAATAGGGTTTAAGAAAAATCCAGCAAAGTGTCGGTCTTCGTTTCTTGTTCCAGAGTTTCTCTGCCTCTTGAGCTTTTTTTCAGAAAAATTTTCTCTTTTGAAACAAAATATCACTTTTTAATTCTGCATGCCATCTTTCTTCTCTCTCCAATCTCTATTTCATTTAATTGTTTCCCTTTTTTTTTAGCTTTCTTCCAGGGAATTGATTTTTCTCTCTCATCCATTCTGTTTAGTTGTTTTGTCATCTAGTGCTGCCCAAGTTTTTGCTTCTTCCGATTGCTGCCCAACTTTTACTGTTTCCGCTGCCCAAGTCTTCTTTATTCTATTTCCTTCTCTCAGCATCTTCCGCTGCCCAGCTTTTATACATCATCTGATTGCTGCCCAGCTGCCCAGCTTTTATACATCATCCGATTGCTGCCCAGCTTTCTTCTTTCCCTTCATATCTTCCGCTGCCCAGCTGCTATTTTCTTCATATCTTCCGCTGGATTTGTCTTTTTCTGCTACCCAACTTTCTTTACTTCTGCCGATTCCTTGTGCTCTTTATTTCTTTTAAATCTTCCGCTGCCCAATTTCTTTTCTCCACAAAATCTTCAACATATTTGATCTTCCTTAATTGTATTAGTCTCCTCTCTCTCTTCTTCGTAATCTGCATCAATTTTACATCCAAAATAAATCCTCTATTTTAGGCAACCATAATTTTCTCGATTTGCTTTCTCTCTCCATAATCTTCAACTTTTGAAATTGATTTTTCCCGCTATTATCTTTGCATTCAAATATGAAAATATAAAATTCAAATTGAAGAGAAAAATTGTGCTTTTAATACATAATCTGCATGAAATATATTAAATTCAATCAAAGCACTAATGTTGCAGCATTACATAGCAATTATAATAAATTCATACTAATTTATTATTACAATCACTCAATTCATATAAGTTTTCTTATGTAAAATTAGCATAAAATGACTCTAAAATAAGAGTCATCAATGCTCACTCAAATATTACTGAGTTGAGGAATCAACTTCATTGTCTCTCTAGGGATGGTCTTTCTGCCATCGAATATGTTCAGAAAATGATTTTTGTTCGCAACAATTTGGCTGCCATTGGTGAGCTAATATGATACAAATCTCATAGTAATAATATAGAAGATGAGATACAATTATAAAATAATCAGATATTCGAGAAGTCTGTTTAGTTTTTCAAAATAACGAGACGTTCGAAAGGTTTATTAGCTCGCCTTAAGATTATTTTTTCCAAAAGATGATCTCCAATATTATAACATTCCCTTTAAACAAAGAACATCTAGAGAATACCAAAAGATATAAGTAATGCATTATCTAGAAATCTTAAAAGTAATTAAATGATACTATTTTATCTTAATCTTTTACCTTCTCAAGTACATTTTATTAGAGCTCTATCATTACTTGCCGCTCATTGAGCACCTTGTCCTCAAGGTGTTCAATGTTGTTATCTTCCTGATTTCTTCCAGGCTGTCCACACCACTTGGTGATACTTGTATTTCGTGGGTTTCCTCGTATTTAGATTCACTTGAAACAACGAGAACTCGCGATCATAAGCTACAAATCCTCCCTCGATTGTGGGCACTGCCTCTGCCATAGGGCTTCCACTGTAAGAGTCCTCTTTGTTCTCTTGTTGTTGGTTTTCTCATCTTCAGAAATTTCGACTGTCGAGGCATAAATTTTCAATTTTTTATCATTGTCAAAAATACCCTATACTGCTTGAACTGGAGCAATTTATTTTCATTGTCGATTTTTCTTGCAAAAACTCAATTCGAGTCAGCCTTTTGCCAAAGTTGTCGGTAATGTAGAATTGCTTTCAATTCTGTAAATTTTGTGAACAACTTTGGTAATTGGTAGGAGAAATGATGGTTGAGTAAGTTGCCTTCTCGGATTTGCAATTACCGAATGAAATGGATTTTCCTCCTTTGCCATAAATCCCTCCTTCAAGTTTGACACCTCAAGTTGGAGATGATGTATTGTACTAGGCTCGGTTGTATGAGCTAGTACCTTTCTTCTTTCCACTAACTTTTCAAGCTTACAAAGGCGATAATGGATGAAGTCTGATAGAGAGTTTTTCCAACATCAACTCCATTTTCTATTGTATTTCTCAAAGATGGACTTAGGATGATTTAATCTCGTTTCTGCAATTTTTAATCGAGCGGTTGTGTCAGCCATTCCAAAGATTGTTTGCTATGATACCATACACTACTCGGTTAAATGATCTCTCCTCACAAAGGAGAGGTGCAAGATTCAAATCCTCTCATGGTGAAATTATTGAGAATTGAATCCTATTACTAGGGGTATGAGACCCCACCCCATGTTCTGGCTCCTAGTCGAGAGTTCTGACCGGTGAAGGGCTCTGACGAGAAAAAAGGCCGAGTGAAGTGCCATTAAGAACCACAACATAAAAGATTCCTTCTTTCTGGTCAGAACTCTCCACCGGCCAGAACCCTCGATCGGGGAGCCATAACATGGTTGGGTCCCATACCCCATCGACATGGTTCAATCCTCAATAATTTTATCATGAGGGGATTCAAACCCTGCATTTCTCCTTTGTAGACTTCTAAAAGAATAAAATAAACTCAACATTCCTCTTGCACTCTAGTAACATAACATAAAAGGTTCCTTCTTTCTGGTCAGAACTCTCCACCGATCAGAATCCTCGACCGGAGAGCCATAACATGGTTGGGTCCCATACCCTAGCAACATGGTTCAATCCCTAATAATTTTATCATGAGGGGATTCAAACCCTGCATTTTTCATTTGTAGACTTCTAAAAGAATAAAATAAACACAACATTCCTCTTGCACTCCAGTAGGTAAATCCTAGCTAGTCTTCCCTTTACCTGGATTATGAGAGAGGTTGTTGGGGTGAGTGACTAACTCAGTAAAAAAGTTATACCTAGTGCATTCCGTTTAAAACCAAGTTTTTATCTTTGTAAGCCATTCCAAAGATTGTTTACTATGATACCATAGACCACTTCGTTAAATGATTTCTCCTCACAAAGGAGAGATGTAAGATTCAAATCCCCTCGTGATGAAATTATGAGAATTGAATCCTATTACTAGGGGTATGAGACCCCACAATGTTCTAGCTCCTAGTCGAGAGTTCTGACTGGTGGAGGGTTCTGACGAGAAAAAAGGCCAAGTGAAGTGCCATTGAGAACCATAACATAAAAGGTTCCTTCTTTCTGGTCAGAACTCTCCACCGGTCAGAACCCTCGACCGGGGAGCCATAACATAGTTGGGTCCCATACCCTAGCAACATGGTTCAATTCCCAATAATTTTATCATGAGGGGATTTGAACCCTGTATTTCTCCTTTGTAGACTTCTAAAAGAATAAAATAAACTGAACATTCCTCTTGCACTCCGGTAAATAAATCTTAGCTAGTCTTCTCTTTACGACCACTCGTTAATGATTTCTCCTCACAAAGGAGAGATGTAAGATTCAAATCCCCTCGTGATGAAATTATTGGGAATTGAATCATGTTGCTAGGAGTATGAGACCCCACAATGTTCTAGCTCCTAGTCGAGAGTTCTGACTGGTGGAGGGTTCTGACGAGAAAAAAGGCCAAGTGAAGTGCCATTGAGAACCATAACATAAAAGGTTCCTTCTTTCTGGTCAGAACTCTCCACCGGTCAGAACCCTCGACCGGGGAGCCATAACATAGTTGGGTCCCATACCCTAGCAACATGGTTCAATTCCCAATAATTTTATCATGAGGGAATTTGAACCCTGTATTTCTCCTTTGTAGACTTCTAAAAGAATAAAATAAACTGAACATTCCTCTTGCACTCCGGTAAATAAATCTTAGCTAGTCTTCTCTTTACCTGGATTATGAGAGAGGTCATTGGGGTGAGTGACTAACTCAGTAAGGAAGTTATACCTAGTGCATTCCGTTTAAAACCAAGTTTTTATCTTTGTCAACCATTCCAGAGATTGTTTGCTATAATACCATAGACCACTTGGTTAAATGATCTCTCCTCACAAATGAGAGATGCAGGATTCAAATCCCCTCAAGGTGAGATTATTGGGAATTGAATCATATTGCTAGGGGTATGAGACCTCACCATGTTCTGGCTCCTAGTTGAGAGTTCTGATTGGTGGCGGGTTCTGACGAGAAAAAAGGCTGAGTGAAGTGCCATTGAGAACCATAACAAAAAAGGTTCATTCTTTCTGGTCAGAACTCTCCACCGGTCAGAACCCTCGATCGGGGAGCCATAACAAGGTTGGGTCCCATACCCCAGCAACATGGTTCAATCCCCAATAATTTTATCATGAGGGGATTCGAATCTTGCATTTCTCCTTTGTAGACTTCTAAAAGAATAAAATAAACACAACACTCCACTTGCAATCCAGTAGTTAAATCCTAGCTAGACTTCTCTTTACCTGGATTATGAGAGAAGTCGTTGGGGTGAGTAACTAACCCAGTAAGGAAGTTATACGTAGTGCATTTCGTTTAAAACTAAGTTTTTATCTTTATTTCAAAACATGATTAATCTTCAAAACTATGCATAAATTAAATAAAAGAATTAATGAAAATATTTTTCGTTCTTTTATTTAAAAACCAGCTCTACGAGCTCTTAGTGAGGTAGATACAAAACCTGCTAATACATAGGTGATTATACATCAAAATACCCCAATCGTTTTCCATAAAAAAAACATTCCCCATGAAAAATAAGGTTCACACAAGGACCATTCCAGCACACCTCAAAGAAAGACCGTGATCTGAAGACCTACAATGTCTCATGAGTCAGAAAGTAAATGTGATAGTGATCCAGAGATCAAACTCATCACTCGAGTGGTCAGTGACCAATGGTCAACGACACAAATCAGCACATGAATCCACCATGATCAGGTTTTGGGATTATCGGGCTCCCAAGGTGTGTGTCATCACTGCTCTATCACCCTGTGTATATGTGCAAACAAAATCGCATTCACGCAATAGAAGGGTAGTAAGATAGTCTCGTGATGCTTTGACACCAAAATTTTCCAAAACATCAAGAGGGTTCATCCTCTCGACATGTCACAACAAAAATAATATAATGTATGCTGAAATAAACGTGAGTGAAAATCATATGTACATATACGTATAAAAATCGACATGCTGACAATCTGACCCGTCATAATTTTATAAGTGACAACCCATCAAAATAAGATTTTTGAAAAAAAAAATATCATGCAAATGCAAAAAGCATAAAAACTCTATCTCGATGACGGTTGCTCCTCCTCATCGTCGGAGCTGCAGCCTCGGGGATTGACTCTAGATTGGTAAAGCCGTTGGAGAAAACAATGAGAAATACCCACGTTAAGAACCAAGAAAAAGAACAAGAAAACCAGAAAAACAGAAAAAATCAGACCCAGGGTTGCCCGATCTGGCCAGGCTTGGTCTAGCTTGATCCGGCCAGGCCTGGTCTGGTTTGGGCTGGCCAGCCCGGCTGAGGGCTCAAATCGTAGCCTTATTCGGCGTTGTGATTCGGTCGACAGATTTCTTTGCCAGCCGGCCTCTTTTCTCCTCCCTTTCACCAATTTTCATCCTCTTTCAACTTTTCCAACTTAGACATACCAAAAATCCAAGCTAAACAAGGTTTTTGGGTTTATCGGCAAAAAATGAGTAGAAACTCGACTTACCGTTCGAACTACCTTCACCAATGTTGTAGACCTTCATGAGAGGTGCGTTTTGAGATTCGTTGCAATAGAAACAGAGTTCGACAAACGGTTTCTCCATTTTTCTCCCTCTCGGTGCACTCTGTCTCTCTCATTTTGGTTTTTTGGCGACGCAAAAAGGAGGAAGAAGCTTTTCTTTATTTTATTATATTATTTTAATTTATAAAATAATAATATAATATAATAAAACACACACATATATATAATTATATATGTATATACTCCATCCCAAAACCGTGCTGACACGCACCTAGATTTTGATGTGTCGAGTGATAATCTCACACAGTAAAATCCTACTTAGCGATGTATAATTCACTAGTTTTGACTGATTAATTGAAAATATACACGTGGAATAAAATTATAAAAACATGTCAAACTTTTGACACGTCATCAGTCAACAACGCGAAAAATTTACCTATAAATTTAAAGGTCGTTAAAATTTTCGATTTTTACAATACTGACATTTTTTGCAACATATGAATAATCAACTTTCACTCATCGAATATGCATATCATCCGACTCTAGTTGCTTTGATTGCTCAGCCAGATACAACCCAAAACAACCAAAGACCGAATCTAAGGCACACACATACTCTACTTACCTGGCTTCCTCAGAGATTCTTGGTTGTAAGATACTTCGAGAGTTTGATAACCTAAAATCATAAACACGACATTAACTTAACTTCTTCTAAGCTTCATTAAAGTATGTATCCTCTGACTCGATTAAGGGGCAAATTAGTTCCCTTAATAGCTGTTCTTGATCCCCCTGTGCAATGGGAAGCGGATCATTTTTTCCAAAGTATGTATCCTCTGACTCGATTAAGGGGCAAATTAGTTCCCTTAATAGCTGTTCTTGATCCCCCTGTGCAATGGGAAGCGGATCATTTTTTCCAAAGTATGTATCCTCTGACTCGATTAAGGGGCGTATTAATTCCCTTAATAGTTAATCTGATTCAATCTGCTCATGACTTACCATGCCACTATATATGTAAATTCATTTTCGTATTCTTTGAAAAAACATGATACATGCCAAACTAAAAATCATACAAAACATGCACATACCCTACTGTTTTGTGATGTAGGCCCGAAAGCACACGCATACTCTACTTACCTGGCTTCCTGAGAGATTCTTGGTTGTAAGCTACTTCGAGAGTTTGATCACCTAAAATCATAAACACGACATTACCTTAACTTCTACTAAGCTTCATTCATCAAATTTGTAAAAGGAAACTACAGGTTCATTCCAAACTAATTAAACTCGGGGTTATCTAGTTTTTGTCTAACTTCCACATTGCATAACTAGTTCTATGCTTGATCGTTTCAGACGACTCAAGCGGCTTTGGACTATTTGAGGTGTCTACTAACTGAAAGATCAAGACCATGTAACCATATAATGTAGTTGGCTCAGTCGTGGCTCACCAAAACTCAAAACTGCCCCAAAAACAGCACACTCAAGATTTTCTATTTTATTCCACCATAAACCGTTAATTAATTAAATCTTCACTAAACTTCATTCTAAACCATCCAGAAATCTAAGGAAGCTAGTTGGGAACTCTGATATTCGAGCATTCCCCGATTCACCACAAAACCCGAATCAAACTCTTACTCACAACACTCTCAAAACACTCATTCTACAACCCCTCTACTATCTAACCACTAAACAGCAAAAAATCAAAGTAAAACTCACCTAGGTTGAAGAAATCGGGCAGGGGAATCGTCGAGAGAAACTTGTCGAGCTGAGCACCGAATAGGGAAAGGAAAATAGTGGCGGCTAAAACCCTTAGCTAAACCCTCATTTATATCATATATTTCACAAATTACACATATGCCCTTGACTAACCAAACTTTAACCTAACCATTGTTTCTCCCATTTATCTTCATTAGCATACACAAGAAATTAGTCATATCCCCCTTAATTCCATAAAAATGTACACCACCAATGTCAATTCAAGTCGATAATTGCCGGGTGCTATAACCTACTCTCCTTAAAAGAATTTTGTCCTCAAAATTCGTGGCTTGGTTATCCCCCAACTTACTCACTCTAACGCTTCCCTCCTGACTTTGACTTAGTTTCGACTCTAGCTTCTCTTTGAGTTAAGTTCGTCTAATTCCTCCCCTTCTACTTCCGTGTCAAACAAACACTTACATAATTCGATCAAGTCCTCAATAGATCCTTAATTACATAACACCAAAGACTTAGTAAACTTCTTATCCTAAATCCTCGATTTCCATTTCCTTTCTACTCTACCATCTCATTTCTACTTATCAATCCCAACTCAAGCTCTCAATACTCAATCTATCAACTATTCCAACAAGGTATACTTTGAGTCTCTACTTTCAACTCGGGTTCTAAATATTCTTTTAACTCTCCATTTTTGCAACTTTGTTGTAGCTCACATAACACTCTTAACCGCAATCTCCTTGTTGTGTAAAACCTTCACTGCATAATCTAGATTCTCCACTGATTTCTCATTGCAAATAATAGTAGGTTAGATCTTAATGTTCTGCTAATCCATGGGAACCACTCATAACATCCAACATTCCGCAGTTTTGGATAACTCCCTAACTGCCTGTGCCCTCGTTATTGATCCCCTTCATTATACCTCTTATAAATCTCTCTCTACTCCAAGTTACAAAAGCCGCAGAAAGAAAACAGCTTAACATTTTCCTACTAGTTAGCATCCTTGAACATTCTCAATTCGTGAATATAACTCGACATCTACCTCTGACGATGTAAATTCCAACTTATCCTAATTCACCTCTTTTACGTACTCATTTTTATACCATCAATTTCTGCCCAATCACAAATCCTTTACAAAATTGTCTGACAACCTAATATTCTTGCAACTAAATCTTTACTTCCTTTCTCCGCATCGATAACTAAATCCTTAGTCTTTCACTCGAATACTCAGTGTATCACCCCTTTTCAAAAATGTCATCCACAAATCTTCATACATGTCCCCTCATTATACCGGCGTTAGAAATCCCTATATACACCCGAACTTATATCTCCCAAGTAATATTTTTTCGATGGTACACTCCAGTTCCTTTGTCATAACTATGCTCGCAACACTCGTTTCGATTCTACTATAACCTTAGTCACCTATTGATCTCTGGCGATCCCTAAGTCTCCAAAGTTCAAACGACTCTAACTATGTACTTTGACACTCAACCATTCATGCATTAATTGACTACAACTCAAACAATTATAACCTAGCACTCAAACTCCTTTAACTTAGGTTCAGTTCTAGTTTTCTTGAATTAAGTCCGTTCAAATCCGCACGAAGCAACACATAAAATCACTCCCAGACTTCAATTTTCTCCCCGAACTTCCATATCTACATTCATTACACGTGACTAATTCTTACCTCATTTATCTCCAAATACCACCGAATTTCCCTCGGTCTAATTTAAATCATCATAACTGTACCCTTCTTACATTCAACGATTTACAATTTCTTTGGCTTCAATCAAACCGCTATAACCTCAACTTTCAAAATTATTTGACATAGCTTTATCTCTAAGTCCCCTGAAACAAATTCATTCAACCCTTAAATTTTCTATTTCCAAATCCTCAAAAATTTCCTCAATTAAGTTACGCTACATACGTAGGAGGAACATTCTTGTCTTAAGTCTTCAAACAAATCCAACTTCTAAGTACTCGAACAATAAATTTCAATTCTCATAAAAATAACATCTAATTCGACGACTCCTTTCACTACCTAAAAACATACACCTATCCACAAACTAAAACATAAGTCCTCAACTTCATAGTGATAATATACATCCTCAAAATTTGTTATTATTCATATCTTCTCAACCATTAACCTCAATTAGATTCTTGAATATAATTTTTTACCTCGAGACTGTCAACTTCTCATGAGTCTAAAATATTCAGGTTTATATTATTATTTTCTCTTCACTTAGAACTTACCGATTATAGGTCGACAATCTAGAGTGTCACTTTTTTTGTTTGTCCTTAATTCTAAATTCCTATTAATGCTTCCTAGGTAGTGAACATTCTATCCTATATTCCGAATATAAGGTATGTATTCTAGTCGTACATCTTCCATTTTATAGAATTCAACCTCATGAATAATGAACCACTCAGCTGATTTGGATCTTAAATACTAGCTATTTTGTCTAAATGAGACTTAATTGTAGTTTCAATGGAAGTAGATTATAAGATAACTACTTCATCCTCTCTAAATTCTTCTACTATATCACAAAACATATTTTAACACTTCTCTTTCCTTAACTCGTCTTACAACCACTCATTTCTAAGTGTCCCACTTAATTTCGATTACCCCTTAGTACTATCAAACCCCTGGGTTAAACATTAAATTACCCAAATCGTTTACAAAATAATCAACTTTGAATTTGTCAAAAGCGAGTCGCACTTTTAGATATCTACTGACTTAGCTTCACATCGAAGTTTACTCGGACCATTTTTACTCATGTATCCAAACTATCTCCATGGCTATATTCACTGCTCTCAATCTCGTTAACTATAGCCTCAAGTACTCATCGGGTATTGACAGACCCCTAGGTCTCTAATTTAAATCATTCTAAGCCATACATCATAACACTCAACAGCCCTTGCAATTGTTGACTTCACTTTAATCAACTTTAAGCAGACACTGAATTAATCAGCATCGTACCTGACGCCACGGCTGGCTGGTCATCGACACTCAACTCAATCATAGCGAATATCCTCGGTTCCACTTTAGTAGCACCCTTCTTTAGAGCTGGTCAATCCCTGGTAACATGGCCTACATCATTGCAGTTATAGCATCGAACAACTCAGGGTTTCGGGCAGCCTTTGAACTTGTGTCTAACTTCATCACAGTTGAAACACTTTCCTGAACTAATTCTGCACTTACTCGGGTGATTTCTCAAATATTTCGAACACTGAGGAAACTTCTCGGTATTTTGTTCTTTCTTCTCCCCTCCTTGGCTGCCCTGGCCCTTACTGACCCTTTTCATCCTCTGCACTTCTCGGTTCAACAGTGTACATATCTGCTTAGACTGTAGGTGCACTAATTCTATCAATTGTCTGATCACACTCTGATCCTCCCCACTCCTCAATTCTGGCTCTACTCTCGATTGTCTTGGTCTTCCTAGTCGTCTAGGCATTTCGCTATGTTCCTGGACAAGATTAATTACTTTCATAAATATTAATAACTAAGGTTAACATAAACACTTACAGTTGTCGGAGCACTCCCACTGCGACGATTGACACTGATGAGTAATCTTCTGAACGATTTAACCAAATGTCTCTGATACCATACTGTAACGCCCCGAATTAATCAACCCGGTTTGCTACTCACACTCACTAAACTGAACTAGGAAATTCTAGAAAAATTTAAAACTTTATCCATCGATATAAAACATTGTCATTTAAACGATTAAAATACTTCAGCGGAATACATTTACGTAAAACAGAGTCATTACGAAAATAGACTAACAAATTTTTAAATATAAAATCGTTCGAAACATCTCTACGACAACTACAGCCAGTTCAACGCTACTGAGCGATCTGGCGTCCACAGAGTCTGTCGTCACAACCTTGGACGACGTACTAGTCTACGACTCTGGACGACGAACTCTGGACAGGCGACCTTAGACGTCGCAACTCTGGACGACGTATGCTGAACGAGATCACTTTGGACGATATCACTTCAAACAACGTAAATTTAGACGACACCGTTTCGGCAACACTCTAGGACGACAACTTTGGACGATGACTCTTTCACTAATCTTTATCGTCCACAGACCACGTGACTTTAACGTCCCCAGTCCACGTGACTTAACGTCCCCAGTCCACGTGTTACATAAATTCGTCGTCCACAGACGAACGTCCATAGACTTACTTAAATTTGTCGTCCACGGACACGTGACTTTAACGTCCACTGTCCACGTGAATACTTACTTTGGACGACTATTTTTGTCCACAGAATGGACGACTGTTTTCCCTTATAACTTTGGATGACTATTCCTACAACAAAAAACATAACTTAACCAATTATACACTAATCGGTGGACAATTCTGACTACAAGAGAACTTATAAAATTTTGACAGCAAACATTCCAAAACAACGTGAATCCATAACTTGCTCAAAATCCAGAAAAAAACTACAGTTAAAACCAGCCATGTTCCAGTGTTAGAATAATTTCAAAAACGTATCAAAACATTTAAACTACCACTGTTATTAAAATTCTCAGCACACATTAGTTAAACATTTGTCCACTAAATTCCACACATACTTCCACTGGTTCAATCGCCTCATCAGTTACCAAGTCGTAGCCTGGATGCACTCCTCCAACTGCCCCTATTCCTCAACATGCTCAGAGGACTCACACGTGGTTATTTCTTCACCTACATCACAAACTCATCTATTAGCCTAATGCTAAATAAGCAGAGCAATAATGAAAGGAAATGCTGAAACATAAACACTATTCATGAAGTTTCTACTCTCATAGCTCATGTTGTATTTATGTTCGTTCCCTGTTGATCCCCCTGTGCGATGGGAAACGGATGATTTTTTCCAAAGTATGTATCCTCTGACTCGATTAAGGGGCAGATTAATTTCCTTAATAGCTGATCTTGATCCCCCTGTTCGATGGGAAGCAGATTATTTTTCCCAAAGTATGTATCCTTTGACTTGATTAAGGTGCGGATTAATTCTCTTAATAGTTAATCTAATTCAATCTACTCATGACTTACCATGCCACTATATGTGTAAATTCATTTTCGTATTCTTTCAAAAAACATGATACATACCAAACTAAAAATCATACAAAACATGCACATACCCTACTGTTTTGTGATGTAGGCCCAAAGGCACACGCATACTCTACTTACCTGACTTCCTGGGAGATTCTTGATTGTAAGCTACTTCGAGAGTTTGCTCACCTAAAATCATAAACACAGCATTAACTTAACTTGTACTAAGCTTCATTCATCAAATTTGGGAAAGGAAACTACTGGTTCATTCCAAACTAACTAAACTCGGGGTTATCTAGTTTTTGTCTAACTTTCACATTGCATAACTAGTTCTATGCTTGATCGTTTCAGACGACTCAAGCGGCTTTGGACTATTTGAGGTGTCTACTAACTGAAAGATCAAGACCGTGTACCATATAATGTAGTTGGTTCGGTCGTGGCTCACCAAAACTCAAAACTACCCTAAAAACAGCACACTCAAGATTTTCTATTTTATTC
The DNA here is from genome assembly GCA_022432975.1 of Begonia masoniana. Taxonomy (NCBI): domain Eukaryota; kingdom Viridiplantae; phylum Streptophyta; class Magnoliopsida; order Cucurbitales; family Begoniaceae; genus Begonia; species Begonia masoniana. The sequence goes on along the minus strand of CM039505.1, from coordinate 18,910,709 downwards.
CACCATAAACCGTTCATTAATTAAATCTTCACTAAACTTCATTCTAAACCATCCAGAAATCTAAGGAAGCTAGTTGGGAACTCTGATCTTCGAGCATTCCCCGATTCACCACAAAACCCGAATCAAACTCTTACTCACAACACTCTCAAAACACTCATTCTACAACCCCTCTATTATCTAACCACTAAATAGCAAGAAATCGAAGTAAAACTCACCTAGGTTGAAGAAATCGGGCAGGGGAATCGCTGAGAGAAACCTGCCGAGCTGAGCACCGAAAAGGGAAAGGAAAATAGTGGCGGCTAAAACCCTTAGCTAAACCCTCATTTATATTATATATTTCACAAATTACACATATGCCCTTGACTAACCAAACTTTAACCTAACCATTGGTTTTCTCATTTCCCTTCATTAGCATACACAAACAATTAATCATAGCCCCCTTAATTCCATAAAAACGTACACACTAATGTCAATTCAAGTCGCTAATTGTCGGGTTCTACAGAATATACTTGAAAAATACCTAAAGATTTAGTAGCAAGTGGGATGGAAGCAACACAACAAAACATGCACATGCAAATCTATGCATAGTTCTCTTTTCTCTATAAAAAAGAGAAACACTTATTTCCTAATTCTTGAAGGTTGGTGGGACACAAATTTAGGAAGGAGAGCCATGAAATTCATTAATCAAATTAATCCAAGTTTCCTTTTATTATGTCGACATAGTTTCTTTTTATTTGGTTACCTAATTTGCCTTTGTTTTAGTCTAGTTTTCTTTTATTAATTTGTTAAGTTTCCTAATCTTTAGATATTTTCTAATTACTTTCTTATTACATTATGATATTTTATAGTCTAGTTAAAGGCATAAACTCTACGACATTATACAATCAATATACAAGATTTTGAGTTATTCTCTATGAGAATTTTCTTTGGTTCTTTGTGAATAATTAGATATCCTTCAAGTCAAAACTTGAAAGATCAACTTGATAGGTTTAGTTCTAACCACAAGTTTGATTACGGGTCATGCTCCTTGTTTAATAACTTTGGTTCCGTCGGCAAGATTCAATCGAGGTCAAGTTCTTTATAATTGATTTCAAAGACGTTTCTGAGTTTTTATTCTACGTTGTTGAATGGTCTCGAGTTTGAGATACCCGTGGTTCTCATCATTTGGTATCAAAGCTTTGACTCCTAGATTCAAGTCTCTATCTTTATTTTTTTTTCTACTTCTTGAATTTCTTCCTTTGAAATTTGTGAAAAAAAAAATCAAAAATTCATTTCTAGCAAAGATTCTTTGCTGATCAAGTTTTCGTCTTTTAAAAAGAAAATTCTCAATATCTCGAGCATCAATTCCTTATTCTTCATTCTAAGCATCAACATTTGTTTTTGAGTGTGCTTATTCAAATATTTTTCTTTGATTGTCTCAATTAATTCCAAGTTAACGATTCTGCCGTCTTGGATACTTCGAAGTTCTTGATTAATCTTACTTGCTCTCACAATATTCGAGCATAATTCATTATTTTGTGAGATATTAAAGTTTCTCTTTCTTGAAAAGTTTTTTTTTCTTGAAGTCCTATATCCTATTCTAAATTGTTTGATTTTAACCGATTTTATATATTAGAATTTTGAGTTTAAAAGTTTGGTCTTGCTTGTTTTTGCTTGTTGAATTTTTTCTCTTGTTGATTAGAATTTTACATAAAGAGTTAAAAGAGAAAATTAAGAGGTAAAAGGCAAGAGGGTGAGACTATCATATAAAAGTCATTATTTGAGGGAAACACTAGTAGAGAGACATAAATCGAGGGTAAACACGTGAATGAGTAAGTTCTGTTTACTTACTTAATTTGTTCCCTAACAATTTTTAATTTCCTTTCTTGAAATTATAAGTAGTGAGAAAATACGTATTAACTTTGATCCGGAGATGTATATGAGGGCTATACAAGATCAAATTAAGGCTTTAGACATGAGGTATGAAAGAATAAAGTCCCCTTCTAATAGCCGTGTACGCAGAGTCAAATCACCAAGGGAGCATTACTGTGACGAATCTGACTACGAGGATGACAATTACAAAAGAGAGAGATATGCTAGAACAAACCGTGAGGATGGAAATCTAAGCAACATCAAAATGATAATCCATCCTTTTCAAGGTAAGAGTGATCCCAAACTTTATATAGAATGAGAAACAAAAGTTGAACATATGTTTGAATGTCATAATTACACTGAGGAGAAAAAGATCAAATTAGTCTAGATGAAATTTACAGATTATGCGAGCATATGATGACATCAATTAGTGAAAATCCAAAAAAGATATGGAGAATAACCCATACGCACATTGGATGATGTGGAGGTATAAATGCGTAAAAGATTTATTCCTAATCACTATTATCAAGTTGGAACCATGGTAAGGGTTAGAGTGGATGATGATGATGAAGCTACAATGACGCGATTCATTGAAGGTTTAAATAGAGAAATTGCAGACATTGTGAATTTGCATCATTATGTGGGCTTCACAAGTCCATCAGAGTTGAAAGGCAATTGAAATCGAGAAACTCTAAGATCGGATTAACCTCAAACTCTTCATGGAAATCTAATTGAAGGAATGCTAAGTTTAATTCAAAACTGAAAGAGGAGTTCAAAAGGAAAGTCACGACATCAAATACCATCCCCATAAAAGGTAAAATCGTGACTTCCACACCTATTAAGTCTCGAGAGATTAAGTGTTTTAGATATCAAGGTTTTGGTTATATTGCTTCTAATTATCCGAATAAAATAGTTATGATTATTTTGGATAATGGTGATATAGCGAATGTAAGTTCAAGTGATGATGAAATGCCACAATTAGAAGATTGTAGCGATGTGGATATAGAGAAACTCGTGAGGGGAGAGCTATTGATCACTAGACGTGTACTCAATATTCAAACCAAAGAGGATGGAGAGAAAGTACAAAAGGGAGCACATACTTCATACTAGATGTCACGTGAATAACAAGGTATGTAGTTTGATAATTGATAGTTGGAGTTATACTAACGTTGCTAGCACTTTGCTGGTAAAAAAATTGAGTTTGGAAACCGTGAAGCATCCTTGGCCATACAAGTTATAATAGTTGAGTGATTGCGGAGAAATGAAGGTGACTATATAAGTGAAGGTTGCACTCGCAATTGGTAAGTAGTATAAAGATGAGGTTCTTTGTTATATAGTACCCATGCAAGCTACACATATCCTTTTGGGAAGACCATTGTAGGACCGTAATTGTCTGAGAGAGAGAGAGAGAGAGAGAGGGGGGGTGAATTAGATTTTTCTCGCTTAATCTTAGTTTACTACTGAAATAAAAATTATTAATATATTGTTTTACTGATTCAAATATAAACACAAAGAGAGAGAGAGAGGAGAGAGAGAGAGAGAGAGAGAGAGAGAGAGAGAGAGAGAGAGAGAGAGAGAGAGAGAGAGAGAGAGAGAGAGAGAGAGAGAGAGAGAGAGAGAGAGAGAGAGAGAGAGAGAGAGAGAGAGAGAGAGAGAGAGAGAGAGAGAGAGAGAGAGAGAGAGAGAGAGAGAGAGAGAGAGAGAGAGAGAGAGAGAGAGAGAGAGAGAGAGAGAGAGAGAGAGAGAGAGAGAGAGAGAGAGAGAGAGAGAGGGGGGGTGAATTAGATTTTTCTCGCTTAATCTTAGTTTACTTACTGAAATAAAAATTACTTAATATATTGTTTACTGATTCAAAATATAAACACAAAGAGAGAGAGAGAGAAAGATAACACCGTGATTTTTACGTGGTTCGGCTAACCTTGCCTACGTCCACGCTTCAAGGATTTCCCTCTTAAAGATTCACTACTTCTCTTCCACGAGAAAACTTGATTGGACTTCACGGGCACCAATCAACTGCCTTTACACTTCGATTGAACTTCACGGGCGTCAATCGCTGCCTTTACACTTTTCACAGGATGAAAAAATTGAGCACAAAGATTACACTCTCTCAAGACAAAATCTCAAGTTCTAGGGCAAAGAGATATAAACAAGGATTATCGCGTGAGCTCGTAGGAGTTCAGAATAACTGTTCAAAAGATTGGCAAAAAGTTCTTCTCCCGAGCTTCATTCTTCTTTTTATACTCTTGTCTGTAATCTGCGTCTCATTCAAAAATATGACCGTTGGAGAGCATCCGTACGTAGAAAAATAACCGTTGAGATCTAGAGTCGCTATCACTCGTGATCTTTAATTCGGCGTTGTTAAGACTCTGGACGTTCCCCTTTTAGACGACTGAGTTTGGACAAATGCACCGCATCAATTCGTTGTTTTGTCTTTGAACACGTGCTCGTACATTTTGGATGCTTGCTCGTTGGACGAATACTTTGGACGATTGCTAATTGGACGACTGCGTCTGTCTTATAAGTTTGGAAGGGAGTTCTCATTGAGCATGGTTCGAGCCAGCTCTTGAAGAGACCTATTTTTCCTATTAACAACTCCATTTTGTTGAGGGGTTCTAGGGGAGGAGAAATTGTGCTCAATTCCATATTTGAGACACAAGAGTTCAAATTTTTCATTCTCAAATTCTCCACCATGATCACTACGAATAGCAACAATGGTGAGCTTCTTTTCATTTTGAACTCTCTTTCTAAAGTTAGAGAAGTTGTCAAAAGTTACCCAAGTGAATCTAGAGAAATCATCTACTATGACAAAGGCATAATGTTTGCCTCCTAGACTAGCAATATTTGAAGGACCGAAAAGGTTAATGTGAAAAAGTTGTAGAGGCTTGGATGTAGAAATTGCATTCTTTGATGCTAAGGAACTTTTGATTTGCTTGCTTATTTGGCAAGCTTCACAAACTTTATCCTTTTCAAAGGATATTTTTGAAATCCCTCTAACTAAATTATTCTTAGTAATCTTAGCTACAGTATCCATACCTACGTGTCCCAATCTTCTATGCCAAGTCTAACTATCAACCAACAGATTCACAGCAATGCATTTCTCATCACAGCAAACAATATTATCTAAGTCAATAATATAAATATTTTTTTTCCTATAACCTTTAAACAGAATCTTGCTATTTGAGACATCCTTAATTATGCAATAAGTCTATTTGAAAGCCACTTTATATCATTTATCACACAATTGGCTAATACTAAGTAAATTATGCTTTAACCCTTCTATTAATAACATATTTTCAATAATAAGATTAGAGCTGTTACCTATGTTACCGATGCCAACAATCTTACCCTTTTGGTTTCCACCAAAAGTGACGTTTCCTTTCTTCTTGTTGACAACAGCAAATTTGTTTAAGTCTCCTGTCATATGCGTCGAGCATCCACTATCGAGGTACCATTGATTCTTCTCAGGAGAGCAATCAACCTGCAAAATAGAAATCACGTGTTCTTCTTAGGTACCCAAATCTTTTGGGTCCTAGTGTTAGCTTTGGTTCCTTTAGGAACCCACTGTAATTTACTACTTGATTTCTTACCAATTTTCAAATGACATTCATATGATTTATGTTCTATCTCATTACAAGCATGACAAGTGGACGATCTAACAAATAAATTTTTATAGACTTTCTTTTTATTAGATTTTTCATATCCTAACCCTGCCTTGTCAAATGTAACTCTCTAACTGCCTGACAATATGTTTAAGTTCTTGCTACCGTTAGTAAATTTAAGAACTATGTTATTCAAGTTCTCATTTCTACTTTTAAGATCTTTTATCTCATCTTCATACAAATTAACCTCTTTAGCATGCTTTTCAACCAAGTTTGCATTTTCTTTCTTCAACAAGTTGTATTTAGTCTTAAGCATGCTGTATTGTTTGACTAAATCATTGAAGGCATCAATTAAATCACCCTCATCATTTTCACTATCACTAGAAGGATGACTAACCCCATCTTCGTGTGCCATGAAGCAAAGGTTGGCGACTTCCTCGTCTTCTAAAGAAGTGTCGCTCTCACTGTCATCCCAAGTGGCCTTCATGGCTCTCTTCTTGAATTTCTTGAGATTTTTCTTTGCTTGTGGACACTCGGCCTTGATGTGACCAGGCTTCCCACACTCAAAGCATGTGATTTCTTTCTCCTTTTGGGGCTTTTCTCCCTTTGAGAATCTTCTTCCATGCATCTTTTTCGTTGGAGGAATTTGTTGAACCTCCTTGTGATGAGAGCTATATCCTCATCATCATCTTCTTCCTCGGATTCTTCTTGTTTGCTTGAGGAAGCTTTGAGTGCAATGTTCTTTCTTTTGGACACCTCATTTTCTTTGAGATGCTCCTTTTCATTGGCTCTCATTGTTATCTCATGCGTCATGAGAGAACCAATGAGCTCTTCAAGTTTGAGGACTTTTAGATCTCTTACTTCTTGGATGGCTGTCACTTTCGATTGCCATCCTTTTGGTAGACATCTCAGGATTTTCTTAACAAGTTCTTCATTTGGATACACTCTTCCAAGCACTTTTAAACCATTAGTGATGTTAGTAAAACGAGTAAACATAGAACTAATTGATTCATCATTTACCATGGTAAATAGTTCATACTCATGTACTAACATATTCATTTTACTTTTTTTACTTGATTTGTTCTCTCGTGTGTAATTTCAAGTAAATGCCATATTTCTTGCGCACTTTTATAGCCTTGTACCTTGTTAAACTCGTCTCTATTCAGTGTACAGTATAGGGTGTTAATTGCCTTAGCATTTAAACTCAGATTTCTCTTATCGGACTCAGTTAATTCATGAGAGGCCTTAGGAACACTAATCTCATTCTCAGTTTTCATAGCCCTAAATAGTCCATTTTCTATGATATTCTATAAATCATAATCTATAGCTTGAACAAAAATTCTCATCTTAGACTTCCAATAAACATAATCATTTCCATCAAAGAATGGGGGTCTAGTAATAGATTGGCCTTTTACGTGTGAAGTGTTTGTGTTGAATGTCATTTCTAGATATGCAACTATTTTTTTAATCACAATTAGACAAATATCAACCTCGCTCTGATACCAATTGTATGACCGTTATTGTCTAGGGGGGGATGGATTAGATTTTTCTCCCTTAATCTTAGGTTTACTTACTGAAATAAAAATTACTTAATATATTGTTTACTTATTCAAAATATAAACAGAGAGAGAGAGAGAGAGAGAAAGAAAGATAACACCGTGATTTTTACGTGGTTCGGATAACCTTGCCCACGTCCACGCTTCAAGGATTTCCCCCTTGAAGATTCACTACTTCTCTTCCACGAGAAAACTTGATTGGACTTCACGGGCGCCAATCAACTGCTTTTACACTTCGATTGAACTTCACGGGCATCAATCGCTGCCTTTACACTTTTCACAGGATGAAAATATTGAGCACAAAAATTACACTCTCTCAAGACAAAATCTCAAGTTCTAGGGCAGAGAGATGTAAACAAGGATTATCACGTGAGCTCATAAGAGTTCAGAGTAACTGTTCAAAAGATTGGCAAAAAGTTCTTCTCCCGAGCTTCATTATTCTTTTTATACTCTTGTCCGTAATCCGCATCTCATTCAAAAATATGACTGTTGGAGAGCATCCATACGTAGAAAAATAGCCGTTGAGTTCTGGAGTCACTATCACTCGCGGTCTTTAATTCGGCGTTGTTAAGACTCTGGACGTTCCCCCTTTGGACGACTGAGTTTGGACGAATGCACCGCATCAATTCGTTGTTCTGTATTTGAACACGTGCTCGTACATTTTGGACGCTTGCTCGTCGGACGAATACTTTGGACTATTGCTACTTGGACGACTGCGTCTGTCTTATAAGTTTGGACGACTGCGTCTGACTTATAACTTTGGACGACTGCGTCTGACTTATAATTTCGGACGATTGCGTCTGACGAGTACGCTGTTCTACGTTTGAATGAATGCGTCTGTCTTTCAATGTGGACGAAAGACTTCGGACTACTAACACTTAACCAAAAACGTCAGAAACGTAATACCATTTTCAAAGGACATTTTTAGATAAATGCAATAAACACAATAATTCAATTATTCAGTTTATACGATAAATGCAATAAACACAGTAATCTCATTATTCAGTTTATATATTTCATATTATTCACAATCATCAAAAACGTATTTAGATTTAAACATCATTTAAGTCAACAATCTCTTCCTTTTTGATGATGACAAATATATGATTTGTTTCAACATAATAATCTGTATTTCAGTTTAAACTTACATACTCCCCCATACTCTATGCAGTATTCCTTATCAATAAGTCGTAAGTATGTATTCAGTAATTTCTTAATGATACATTCTGTAAATTCTATATCATTCAGTAAATTATAAATCCAATTTATTCAGTTATATCCTTCTCCCCCTTTGACATTATCAAAAATAATAAACACAGAAAGGAGGAATGACATTCAGCACATCACATTATAGACGACAGGATAAAACAGACATAGTTTGGCAACTTGTTAAGAATTCACAGTATAAAAAGTAAATCATTCGCAGTGGGAAAAAGAATATCTCAGTCACAGTGATATAAAAAAAATATAAAAAATAAAAATATTTCTAGTTTTCAGGGGAGGAGGGATTCTCCCAGTGCATGATAGACCATAATTGATCAAGGAAATCATCCTTATCAGGAGAAGATTCCACCTGAGGATTAATTTCCTCAACAGGAGAGGAAGGGGGAACACTGGTGGCATGAATTGCATCCCCTGCATCTGGAACAACACCAGCAATATCTAGATTAGAAGTTGGAGCAGGCACTGGCTCAGCAATGGAAGGAACAACTGAAGTAGCTAGACGAGCTGCCTCAAGGTTCACGTCATTTTCATCCAAAATCTCATTCGCATTAGAGGGCTCACCATCACTTCTAGTCAAAAGGGTGCCAAGGTCTCCAATATGAAAGATAACCCTGTCACAATCTCGCTGCGCTTGCGTTGTGATATGGCTGGAATAGAATCTAACAGAGGAGATGACATCATCAATTGCTTTACTTTGATTGGATTCCAATAGATCAACACGATTGTGCAGATTTTGAATAACAGCTGCGAGATGTTCTAGTTGTGACATGACAAAAGCTTCAAATTGATTTTGGCGGGAGAGATACTGGGACAGAAAGGATTCCTGACCAGTGCCAAGACTTGCTATACTTGTCTGAAGCTCATAAAATTGTTCCTCAGAAATAGAATTTCTCACATGAGAAGTGGGAGGACCTTTAGTTCTAGGAGGAGGACGAGCTGGCAATGAAGGGATATGTGGAGAAGAGGGAGCAAGAATTGGACTGGATGGGTGTAGAATATCAGCTTGGACTGGAGGAAGGTCATGATCACTCACAGGCTCTTGAGTGTGAATAGGGACATGACTGACCTCTTCAGGAGCTTCAAGAAAGAGAACTGGAGGTGGCAGAGGATCAAGGACAGAAAAGAGAGTGTCTCGTCAAAGTTCACAAGATGTAAGTTGTTGGTGTCCCATAGTTGCGCGTACTCTCTCTTAGTCTGATACCCTAATGATAAGACTGTAAAGTGAAAGAAAAAAAGATTAAACTGCATGGTGTTATGAAAACACATACTGCATGACATCTCACGTTCATCTTATTAAGCATTAGTTACTAAGCAATTGGTTTATAGTTTGAATCTTGTAATGTAGGTGAGAAATACCATGATTAGATGCAACCGAACATTTCCATAAATGAATTTTGGTGCGAGATGTTTAAACATTGTTTGTATACCATCTTTAATGTTATTTTTTAATAGGGAATCTATATTTTCTATATCTATATATATATATATATGGGCTCCATGTAAATTTACGTAATCTCATATAGCAAAGGGAATTTTATGTAATATAATGTTATAAATGTATTATGATAAATGTATTAAGGCTTTCACTAATAATAAATGAAATCATGGTGATAATTAATTAACAAATGTGAAAAAATTGCTAATAATATAAAATAGTGGAGAAGTTGGGGTTTTACATCAGCAGCAACTTTTATGACTAAAAGAACAAAAGTGATAGAGTATATCTACCCTAAGTATTTAGTCACAAAGGAACGTGTTAAAAATGTTACAGTAGTCATCGAATATATTAGCAGTGAATTAATGATTATTGATGTTTTGACTAAAGGCATGCTACCGTCAAAATTTAAGCAACATATGGACAAAATAAAAATTGGTTCCTCTGTGTAATTTTTTATTGTAATAACGTATATTGATATAACTATTTTTATGATATTTCTCATATTGATGTCTTTGTGCACACATTTATTTTTCAAAAATATAATTAAGTATTGAACTTAAACTAAACATATAATTTATTCATTAAGTGTAAGAGCAATAGAAAATAAACATAATGCATAGTGATACATGAAAGATAATACTCAATTTTTAACTGAATCTATGGCCAATATTGTATTTTCTTACTAAAGACAAAATGAGAGAATGTTGACATTTTTTTATTATGTTGACAATTATATGGTCTAAAAACTCCTAACCCACAATATGGTCTAGTTTTTTGACAGTTTCTAAATCAGAAAATTCTCCATTTTCTTTCACTAAACTTCTTGACGGAAGAAGTTTAAAAATAAAAAGGAATCAAGTGTTTGAGGTCTTCTAAGCCTAAACATCTCGTACAGAACAATAACCATTGATTTTGATATTGTTTGAGGGCTTAGAAGAAATTATACCAGAGGAGGCAGCAATCACGTTCAAAAACATCAATAACAGGAGGTTAATTTATAACCTTCATTTGATCTTAAGATGATTTAGTTACGATTATCAAAACATGTTTAGTCCTATCTAGAAAACTTATAAATGTCGCATGTTATTATTATTTTTATCTAACAAAATAACTCATTATAGTTAACGTTATTTCTGTTTAAAGCTCCAACAACCCCACCCTTTATTAAGCACTGATAAGGTTCAACATCTCATTAACTCAAGCTTTCCGGTCAATTTCTGTCTTGTTCGACCAACTTTCACTTGAATGGGCCACGTAATTTGTTGGATAAATTGGCTATTATTAAACATTAATATTATTATTGTTTCAGATATTAATTTGACGCCTAATTTTTTTTTTTTTTTTTAAAAAGAACTATTTGTTTTATAATTTGAAAAATTATAGTATTAACAAAATTTCGAGGGCTCTCGACCACTCGTCCGACCTACCCTCGCTAAAAAGAAAAATAATAACACAAAAGAATTTAAATTAATTAAATATAATTTATAGAACTAGTAATTGGTTGCTAGTAATTTGACGAACTAGCCTTGCCTAACATATTGAACGTGTTTCACCTAATTAAATAAGGTGATCAAGATTGATATTAAGCTTATTATTTCTGGAAAAAAAATGTTTAATTAAATTATTCAAATCTAAAAAAAGTGATTATCTAGATTCAAATTTTGAACTTTGGAGTAGAACACTGACGATAGCATCGAAGAACAAAAGTATTACAAGGCTTCTCAATCACTCGTTTGACCTACCATCACTTTATAAAATAAAAAAGAAGAAGAAAATAAAAAAACTATTTGAAGTTGGTAATTTTAATGGCTGGAGAAGTGTTTAGTAGCTTTTCAATAGAAATTGATGGGGTCACGTGCCTAAAATACACTAAAAAGTGCCGTGTTGTTATTAATATAAGAAATATTTTGCAAGAAATGTTAGGTGACAGTCTGCCCTTTGAATGCGATCAAAGATTCTGTTAATTGTGAGAGCGCTCAGCTCATTTCAATAGGGTGCACAATCTCACATTGCTTGGAAAAGAAAAAATTGAGTTGTTTATAAGTAAAGATCTACTTTCTACTTAGTACAACACATTTTGGGCTAACTCCAAGAACAAATTTGTGTGGGCTTTAAGCCAAAATAGACTATTTAATTGGGAGCACTTGGGGACTCCTCAAATGGTATTAAAGTCAATTTCTAATAGGAAGTATGACCGACAGAGATATCGAGCCCCAAAGGGGGGGGGGGATTGTGGTAGTTCGGCTGTGAAGGCAAAGACGATTCAAAATTTTGTTCATTGTGAAGTCTCAGCCCATATCAGTGGGGGTGCACAATCTAACATCGCTTTGGAGAGTGTAAATTGAGTTGTTTATAAGTAGAATTTTCCTCCCTATCTAGTACAATGTGTTTTGAGCTAACTCCAAGAACAAATTTGTGTGGGCTCTAATTCAAAACAGACAATATTGTATTAGGAGCACCGAGAGACTCTACATTGTATAAATAGACTCTAATTTTATATTGTAATATTTCATTATTACATATAGTAATAAATAAATGACAAATAAACATTACATAAATATATAAGAAAACAAAAAACCTAAAATCTATTGTTGTCATAGCGATACATCCATTTTGTGCACGATTCTTCATGATATGTGCTAAAATGACTCTATAGCATGGTATATTGTGAGAGTTTACATTGTAACACAATAGTGTACAATCTCACGTCATTTTTGACGTGGTTGAGGTGGGTGATTAATAAGTAAGATTTTTCTTTGAACTAGTACGATGCATTTTGAGAACAAAAATTGAAAAAAATATTGTGTGCACTTCGATCAAAGACAGACAATGTATAACTAACAGGATGAACTTTTTATTCAGGGTATTTTAGTCAGAACCCAACTAGAAGTTTCATGGACAAGGACTTGGGTTTCGAAGACAATTTAAAATCAGATTCTGTTGTGATTGTGAGAGGAGGAGAATGGAGTGATAATGTTGAGCCGAATACACAGTATCGCATCACTGTGGTGTGGTTGAGATGAATATCTAGATTAACCCGACACATTTTGAATTAGTCATGCGTAATTCGACTCAAAACAAACAATAATGCTTATTGTCCGAAACCAACCTAAAAAAAAAAAAAAAAAGTTACGACTTACTTCTATGACAAAGGGCTATTTATTAGGAGAGATTCTAGTTCGCCACCTTCAATTATTTATGTAGTTAATTCATGCATACCCCCCTTAATAATGCAAAAAACAGGACACACCCTTATGTAAATGTCTCCTACCCTTCAAAATACATACTTTATAATAGAACTAAAACATTTAATTATGTGTCAAATCAAAGATTGTTCACTATTTTTTAAGTATATTAAAATTCATAACTACTTTATTAGCATATAATACTCTGTTTTTTTTTTTTTTTTTTTTTTTTGCATTATTGAATACTATATTTGTGATCTACCCTTCAAGGATCTGAAGAATCGGTGCAGCAGTCCCCCACCCCTCGATCTTACCTCCATTTTCGAGGAAGCTGTCTAGAAATTAAAGATGAATAATTTGAGGGTTGTTAACTACCACGACGACAAAGACTGATTGGCACGTAATCTTAGACCACGTTGCCAAAATGGAAAATCCATCAGAAAGAACAAAGCTGACTGGATTTGAAGCTGTGTTTAATCGAAGAATATGATGGATTAAGGAAATAATTAGGGTTGATTGAGAAAAGGAAAATAAAGAAATGATGGATTATTATTAGGGCTGCCTAACCCTCTGGTAGGTAAGAGCAAGCCCCCATGCCCACCCATCCTCCCTTTTGTGTGGAAGGTTTGATAGGCAAAATGCACCAAACTCAGTCACGTGCTTTTCAGTTCTCTCTGTCTGCTCTGCACAGTTGATGAGTTTTTTCTCATCCACCTGTCTCTCTCTCTCTCTCTTCCTCTTTCTCTTTCTGACTTCACTATATAATCAACTCGTTCTTTCTTGGACTGGCAAGGCTTCGAGCTCATCACTTGTTCCATTCTTTCACTGCTTCTTCTTGAATCTTGAGTAGGGAAGAAAATGGTGACTGTCGAAGAAGTTCGCCGAGCTCAGAGGGCTGAAGGCCCTGCCACTGTCTTGGCCATCGGAACTGCCACTCCACCGAACTGCGTCGATCAGAGCACTTACCCGGACTACTACTTTCGCATCACTAACAGTGAGCATAAGACTGAACTCAAAGAGAAATTCAAGCGCATGTGTAAGAGCCAGAAATACTTTTAGATTTGAGATTCATGCAAATGTTTAAAGTAGAGATTTTCATCTGTTTTTTGTTAGCGTATTGCTTATGGAATTGTGGTTATTTTATAATTTCAGGCGAAAAGTCGATGATCAAGACACGGTATATGTACTTGACGGAGGAGATTTTGAAGGAGAACCCCCATGTTTGTGCCTACGAAGCTCCTTCTCTCGACGCTAGGCAAGATATGGTGGTTGTGGAGGTTCCCCGGCTCGGGAAGGAGGCAGCGGCGAAAGCCATTAAAGAGTGGGGACAGCCCAAATCCAAGATTACCCACGTTGTTTTCTGCACCACAAGCGGAGTCGATATGCCCGGAGCCGATTATCAGCTCACCAAGCTCTTAGGCCTCCGTCCTTCAGTCAAACGTCTTATGATGTACCAGCAAGGCTGCTTTGCCGGAGGCACTGTTCTCAGGGTCGCCAAGGATCTTGCTGAGAACAACAAAGGTGCTCGTGTTCTCGTGGTTTGCTCGGAGATTACCGCCGTCACCTTCCGTGGTCCGAGTGAAACCCACCTCGACAGTCTCGTAGGACAGGCTCTTTTCGGCGACGGCTCCGCTGCTGTCATCGTCGGGTCGGACCCGATCCCCGGAGTGGAGAAGCCGTTGTTCGAAATGGTCTCCGCAGCCCAAACTATCCTCCCAGACAGTGACGGCGCCATCGACGGGCATCTACGGGAAGTGGGCTTGACTTTCCACCTTCTGAAAGACGTCCCCGGATTAATCTCGAAGAACATCGAGAAAAGCTTGGTGGAGGCGTTCAAGCCGTTGGGTATCTCGGACTGGAACTCCATTTTCTGGATCGCCCACCCCGGAGGTCCGGCAATCTTGGACCAGGTAGAGCAAAAACTGGGTCTGAAAGAAGAGAAAATGCGAGCGACCAGACAAGTGCTGAGCGACTACGGAAACATGTCGAGTGCCTGCGTTTTGTTCATATTGGACGAGATGAGGAGGAAGTCAGCCGCGGAAGGGCTGCAGACGACCGGAGAAGGATTGGAGTGGGGGGTTCTGTTCGGATTCGGGCCGGGTCTGACGGTGGAGACGGTAGTTCTACACAGTGTGGCCGCTTAAATGGTCTAGCAACATGAGCGAGTGGTGAGGGGTGTGGTTTAATAATATTCCTTTTTAAATTTGCATTGTTTTATGTCAAAAATTTGCATAACTAATGGGCCTCCTTGTTTTGGGCTGAGAGTGATATGGGCTTGTATAGGCCCATAATATAAGAAAATGCTTTCGAAACGCAGCATCTTAATATATACCCTTTGTTAACTAATATCCATCAACTTCTCTCAATAAATTAATTAAAAAATTAATTCTTTATTCAATTTTAAACAAACAAAAAACCAAGACAGAGTGTAAAGGTGGTTGCTGTGGTCCAAAGATATTCATCTGGGATAAACAACATCATGTACACGTGCTGTCACGTGATATGCAGTTACCAAACGCGTATTGAGCCGCTTTGGACATTTTACTTTTGACCACCGTTTACTAATCGTAACGACGTCGTTCCGTGTTTGTCTTTACAAAGCATCTTAATTTAAAACCAAATAAACAAAATTATTTTAATATGAGATAAATTGTACTAATCAAGTTAATATGTGGCTTGCAGGCAAAGTTAATTGCACGCGTGCAATTGAATGGATAAAAGAATGTACGAGGATTCATTCTTACTCAATCTTCCTTCCCTCATGACTCTACTCATTTCTTTTCCCAAATGTACAAATATATTCCATGTCAAATTATGAAGTTAAAACCGCATACTTATTGGAATTCATTGAAGATCTATGCTTTAACGGTGTTTGAGTTATTCTCTAAAAGTATGTTCTCAGACTACTGCCTTGTTTACCTTAGACGATAAAACTTTTGAATAAAACTGGATAAAATGAAAAACAACGACAGAGAAAATATTTTTTTTCATTACATAATCTCGTAGAATACATGTATACATAAAAAACTATATATAATTATAAGAAATGTAGTCTTAATTACCCCCTAAGATTGTGTAAAATAAATCAATTATCTATATTTGCAATCACTCAATTTGGTAGCAAATATACCCCAAATATGCATTTAATATTCTTCAACATTCTCCCTCAAGTTGGATTTAAAAGATTGATGGATCCAAGCTTTCTTAAGAAATGATGAAACTGAGCTGAAGATAAAGCTTTAGCAAATACATCTGCAAGTTTGTCATTTGTTCTCACATAATGAGTATTGATAAGTTGGGATTGAACTTGTTCACGTATGTAATGACAAACTACTTCAATATATTTTGTTCTTTCATGAAACACCGATTAGCAGCTATATTCATAGCGGTCTGATTGTTGCAAAACAAGGGTATTGGAGTAATAAACATACAACCAAGATCAACAAGAAGTCTTTTAAGCCAGACAAGCTAACAAGTTGCAGAAGCCATAGCACGATATTCGACTTCAGCACTAAATCGAGCTACCACTTGTTTTTTTTTTTTTTTCCACGAGACAAGATTACCACCAACAAACATACAATAACCTATAGTAGAATGACGACCAAGAGTGTTTCAAGCCCAATCTGAATCAGTATAAACCATGATATTAGTATGATCATTGTTGTTCATAACTATTCCATGACCAATTGTTCCCTTCACATATCGCAAGATACGTTTGACCATACATAAATATTTGTTAGATGGACTATACATATGCTTAGGGGTGGGTAGAACCGCACTGGAATCGGGGAACCAACCAGACCGGGAGTTTCGGTCTAGTTTCTGTCAGTACTAAAATGGTCCCAGTCTGGGACTAGTTTTGCCAACCAAGAAACTGTGGGACACAGTCCAGTCCACGGTCCTGATTCAAAAATTCTGAAAAACTGAGGACCGGGCTGTTTAAAATTGAAAAACCAATAACCGGTTCAGTCTTGACTTTTGAATCTTTGAACCATAAGTCACCGAGGCGAAAAACTGTGGGACACGTTGCTTTCTTCACTCTTCAATTCAGTTCTTCTCCCTTCGCCGAACCAGAGACCCAGTCACCCAGACGCCAGCCACGCCACGCCGACGCCAGTTTATTTGCCAAAATCGAAACCAACCTTGTGGCTCGCACGACGCACGGTCGCACCTGCCTTCGTCGAAGTCCGAACCAACCGCGCATTGCCTTTCGCGATTCGCAGGATGCCGAACTGCCAAAGGTCGAACCGCCAAAGACTCATTTTGACTCTTCAGCTCTTCGCACTTGCTGTCTTCCTAAAGCCTGAAGATTACTAGGTGAGTGTTTTTTTATTATGAAAAATTCAAAATTGATGCAGCACTGAGAAGTGAGCACATCTTACCAAATACAAATTGATTTTTATGATTTAATTTATTTTGATTATCAAAATTGATGAATTGATGTTTTAGTTTATTTATGCATAAGAAATTTGTATCAAAATTGATGTTAATCAAAATTTGTGATCTTAATCTATTGATCAAAATTTGTGATCTTAATCTGTTGATCAAAATTGAATTGATGTTTTGAAAAAATGATTTTTTTTTTTTACATGGGAGGAACTGGGATTCAAGATTTAAAAAAAATCTCGAATGGCGTGGTCCGGTTCTGGTCCCTCAAGGAACCGGAACGGCCCAAACCGCTCCCACCCCTACATATGCTGGCTAACCATACAGACAGTAAATGTAATATCAAGTCTTATTATAGTCAAATAAATGAGTTTTCTCACAAGTTACTAGTAATAACGTGGTGAATCAAGAATTATTTCATTGGATTCAAGTTCAATTTACTATCTAAAAGAGTAGCTACATGCTTAAATTGAAGGAAATCAACATCTTGTAGCAAGTCAAGAATATACTTTCGTTGATTGAGGAACAACCCTTTGCTAGTAGTCATTTCAATGCCGAGAAAATATTTCAAGGCACCAAAATCTTTAACTGGGAATTAAAGTTTGAAGATTCATTTTCAACTGAGAAATAGCATATGCATTATTTCCTGCAATAATAAGATCATCAACATAAATAAGCACCATTAATTTGTCAACTTTACCATTTTGAACATATAATGAAGAATCAGCAGAACTTTTTGTAAAACCAAGAGCTTCAAGTGTTGAACTCAATTTGGCATATCAAGATTGAGGGCTTTGTTTCAATCAATAAATAGATTTATGGAGTTGTAAACCAAATTAGAATTATCACTTTGAGGATGTCCAGGAGGCAGCTTCATAAAAACTTCTTCTTCGAGATTACCATATAAAAATGCATTTTTGATGTCCACTTGATATAAACTTTATCCATTGTTAATGGCTACAGAACTCTAACGGTAGTCATCTTGGCAACAAGAGCAAACGTCGCATTGTAGTCAACTCCATACTTCTGAGTGAATCCTTGGGCTATAAGGAGAGCTTTATGACGATCAACAGATCTATCAGAGTTGCATTTAGTTTTAAACACCCATTGACTACCAACTACATGTTTTCTGTTTAGAAGAGATACAATGCTCCAAGTTTTGTTTTCTTCAAGTGCATTTTATTTTTCATCAATATCTTTCTTCCATTCAGGTTGAGAATAAGCTCCTTGAAACGTCTTCGGCTCATGTATATTAGAAATAGCTACAAGAAAGGCTTGATATGAAGGTGACATTTTTTTATATATGATAAACAACAAGATCTTGAAATTTTGTATGAGGTTGGCGAGTTCGTGAAGGATTGCATCGAGGCAATGTCTGATATGATATATCACTACCAGTTATTTGACATGATGTATCACTGGCAGACACTTGTTTATATGAACATGTAAAGTCATTGATTGCAATAATATCATCAGCGTTTGGAATACTATCACGAGTGTCAATACTAGATGGTAAGTTCTCTGTATCAATTTCTGCATCATTTGTTAAAGGGAAGCAAATTTGTCAATGTCTCATTTTGAACAGAAAAATAAGGAATCATTTCAAGAAACCGAATATCTCTAGTGACATATAATTTCTTGTTAACTGCATCACAGCACTTGTATTCCATTTGTGTTTGAGAGTAACCCCGAAATACACACTTTACTGCCCGTTGATTGAGCTTGTCATGGTGAGTGACAGATAAAGCGTAAAACATGTGGAGCCAAAAACCTTCAAATTGGATATGTATGGTTTCTTTCCCTGCAACACTTCTAGAGGACAATGAGAATCTGTTACTTAACTGGGAAAACCATTAAGAAAATAAGTAGAAGTTAAAACTCTATGAGACCAAAAAGGCTTTGGGACTTTCATTTGAATCATTATGCTCTGCGTTTTTTCATGCAAATCACGATTTTTATGCTCAACAATTCCATTTTGTTGAGGTGTATTGACACAACTTGTTTGATGCAAAGTTGTTTGTATGGCATCGGATCCTATAAGAACTTCGAAGTTAAGAGTCATTCGGTGAGAGCAGTTCCAAGTTAGGTGATCGCTTGGGAAGTCCTCATGAAAGCAAATTCGTGAGGGCCAAATGGGCCACAAGGGTCGACCCAAAACGGACAATATCTTACTAGGAGGAAGGGGTCCATTACAAATTGTATCAAAACCCCTACCCAACCAAAAATGTGGCCAACGAGGATGTTGGGCCCCCGAAAATGGGGTGATTGTGACGACCCGAGAGGGGGTTGGGTGCAATCTCACATCGCTTGGGGGAAAGATAGAAATGTTACATATGTAAAGAATGTCTCCCAAAGATAATAAGACGCATTTTGGGAGCACAATGACATTGGATCCCATAAGAACTCCTAAGTTAAGAGTCATTCGGTGAGAGCAGTACCAAGTTGGGTGATCGCTTGGGAAGTTCTCGTGAAAGCAAATCCATGAGGGCCAAATGGGCCACAATGGTCAACCCAAAGCGTACAATATCTTACTAGGAGGAAGGGGTTAGCTACAAATGGTATCAGAGCTTCAACCCAACCTGAGATATGGCCAACAAGGACGTTGGACCCTCTAAAAAAGTAGGGGTGATTGTGATGACTCGAGAGGGATTTGAGCACAATCCCACATCGCTTG
Source organism: Begonia masoniana (assembly GCA_022432975.1). Classification (NCBI taxonomy): domain Eukaryota; kingdom Viridiplantae; phylum Streptophyta; class Magnoliopsida; order Cucurbitales; family Begoniaceae; genus Begonia; species Begonia masoniana. The sequence goes on along the minus strand of CM039505.1, from coordinate 18,890,796 downwards.
GGATGAAAATGAAAATGTTACATATGTAAAGAATTTCTCCCTAAGATAGTAAGACACGTTTTGGGAGCACAATGACATCGGATCCCATAAGAACTTCGAAGTTAAGAGTACTCCGATGAGAGCAGTACCAAATTAGATGACCGTTTAAGAAGTCTTCGTGAAAGTAAATCCGTGGCCACAAGGGTCGACCCAAAGCTGACAATATCTTACTGGGAGGAAGAGGTTCGTTATAATGTAACCCTTAAATAATCATCAATGAATGTTACAAAGTATTTGAAATCATCAATAGAGAGAGAAAAAGGTCCCCAAATATGTAAATGAACAAGTTCAAAAGACTCATTAGATTGAGATAATGATAAACTAAAAGTAAGTCTAGTAGATTTGGAATAGTGACAAATCTCACAATTATAAAATCTTTGGACAATTTTGACTTTATTTTATCAAGAATGGAATGTGAAAGGTGGCTTAAACGATAAGGCCATAGTAGATGCTCGTTGAAAGGAGCAGAGAAAACTTGAAAACTCTTAAAAATTTTAGGATCATGAAGGAAATAGTAGAGTCCATTGAAAATAAATTTTTCACCAATCGTCTTTTTGGTAATCAGGTCTTGAAAAGAAACCTTGTGAAGAGTAAATATGATTTCACAATTGAGAGATGATGTTAGTTATGAACATAGGGTAATTGGAATGGAAAAGAAGGAACATATAGAACACCAGACTTTATGACATCTAAAACAAGATTGATTTTTGAGAAAAGTTCAATTTAGCCCCCAACGTATGAGGTCAGTGGTCATTTGGTCCCTAACGTTTATTTTTGACCCAATCAGACCCTATCGTATACACCATTTGCAATTCAAACCCTCCCGTTAAATTTGAGAGATAGTTTAGTGTATGTTTTTAAGATGAATTTGACTTTTACTTTTGGAATTTGATGAGGAAATGAGGGTATTTTGGGGTTTTAGCAGCGCACGTGTAGAGCATGTCTCAAATTTAACAGAAAATTTAACGGGAGGGTTTAAATTGCAAACGGTGTATACGATAGGGTCTGATTGAGTCAAAAATAAATATTAGGGACCAAATGACTACTGACTCCATACATTGGGGGCTAAATTGAACTTTTCTCTTGATTTTTCCTTTACCTTTAACTTGAGCATCTTTTCCATTTTCTATAGAAACATGAGAAAGTTCTTTTAAAGAATTAAACTCACAAAAATCAACTAATTTATTCGACATATGATCTGTGGCACCGAAATCTATGACTCATAAATCATGCAAAGTACTAATATCTAATCCAGAGATAAAAGCAGTTAAAATACCTTAGCTATTTTCAACATTTGCATAAGCTAATCAGCAAATTTACTGAGAAGTGTTGTTGACTCGTCATGTCCTTTTTCACCAAGTCTATTTTGGATTGTTCCTTGACTATGTTATTCTTGCAAGTAGTTGACAAAATCATTAAGCAAAGTAACAAAGTTAGAAGGAAGAGTTTTAATAGAATGAGCAGCAATACTTGCTTTATGATTTAGCAAATTTAGGCTTCAAGATGAGCACTCTAACAACGATCCATTGTATGTCCAATAGAATTGCAAAATTCACATTTCAATTATGAACGTTTGACTTTGTAGACTTTAATTTCAGAAGATTGATGAGCAAAATAGGCACGAGCATGTAATGGCCTAGTATTATCACTCATCATAACCTTTCGACAAACTTCTTCGCGTTTAATGGTAGCGCATACATTATGTAGAGATGAGAACTCACCATTCATTAGGATATGACATCGTAAGTCCTCATATTCTGGACCAAGACTAGCCAAAAGTTGAAAGATTTGAACTTCTTCTTTTTGTTTTTGTAACATAACAGGATCAACGATATGAGGACGATGTATTTCCAACTCACTCCACAAGATTTTAAGGCTACCCAATAAACTCACAAATGGTTTTCCATCTTGATAGAGATTAACAATATCTCGTTGGATCTGGAAAATTCACGTGTTGTTTTTATTATCATTCATATCTCGAACATCTTTTTAAAAATTCGAAGAAGATTTAGAGTAACTAAAAATTTCAACAATATTGCACTCTTTTTAATTAAAAATCCACAACATAGCCAATTGGTCTTTTGAAAGCCAAGATTCATATTCTAGTGCATTCGAATCTGGAGATTTCTCCTTGCCATTGATAAATCCCAATTTCTCCTTGCCATTAATAAATCCCAATTTTGATCTTTCACCAAGAGCAATAGTGACTGTCCTTGACCAAGGAAGGTAATTAAAATCGTTCAACAATACTTAAACAGAATTTTTGAGATGAGTTAACATCACTCTCTTCAACTATAATAAATGTATTGATGTTCACTTCTTTTCCATTAATTTTTTTATCAGTCACGATAACAAGTAATCTAATACTAACAGAAGTATAAATTATAGGATAATTATCAATTTTAATCCTATACTATGCACTTTATTTCAGTTAACCTATTGTACTAAAAAAACTAGCAAAAAAAATTTTGTACTTTGATTCTGTTATCAATTTTGACCTTTCATCAACTATTTTGCTAAATCCTCATTTAAAAAATTACCAAACGATATTGAATTCACTTGAAATTTTTACCACATATTTACTACTTAATGAGAAGATAATCTGAAAATTTTTGTAATTTTTTAACACATGTACAATTTATTATAATTTTATTTTAGTAATTTATAAAAATATTATAATAAACCATACAAGTTTTAGAAAATCACGAAACTTTTTCTATTATCTACCCATGCTAGGGTGAACATGTGAAAAAATGTTCAAATAAATCTAATATCGTTTGTTATTATTTTAAAAATTAATTCATAAAGTAAAGAAGAAACTGAGATTAATTTAAAACAAAATACCAAAAGATATTAAATTTATTTGAAAATGTTTTCCACATGTTCACCACATTATGGCTAGATAATAGAAAATTTTTTGTGATTTTCTAAAACTTGTATGATTTATTATATTATTTTTATAAAATAATAAAATAAAATAACAATAAATCGTACATGTGTTAAAAAATCACAAAAATTTTCATATTATCTTCTCATTAAGTGTGAACATGTGGTAAAAATTTCAAGTTAATCCAATATTGTTTGGTAATTTTTAAATGAGGGTTTAACAAAATTGTTGATGGAAGGTCAAAATTGATAACAGAATCAAAGTACAGGGTTTGGTTTGCCGATTTTTTTAGTACAAGGGCCTAATTGAAATACAGTGCATAATACATGGTTAAAATCGATAATTACCCTAAATTATATCGTGATAACATGAAGAAGAATGATAGGGAGAAAATAATTTTTTTCATTACATAACATCATAGAGAATACATGTATATATAGACAACTATCTATAATTATAGGAATATTACAATTACACAGATTTAGCCTTAATTACACCGTAAGATTGTGTAAAATATGCAGTCACTTAATTTGGTAGCACATATACACCGATCACCGAATATGCATTTAATATTCTTCAACAAGAAAAACAAGAAGATGCTGATGAGAATGAGATTATAATATTTGAACTATGGTAATGCTAACCATAATCTCGCACTATGTTTTTACACCATGAGATGGGTTTATTGTAACTACACTAATTAGAGAGAGGAGGGAGAGAAAGGTAAAATGATTAAGTTAATTAACCCACCTCTCTCTTTTTCTTCCCAATTACCCTCTACCAAATATAGAGAGATACATGGAGGGAAGAAGAGGAAAAAAAAACAAAAGGTGAAGGATATAGAAGGTAGAGGTTATTAATTGGGGAAGAGAAACGAGGAAGAAAGGGAAAGAGAAAGAGAGAGAAAATGAATGAGAGAAATGTAAAGTGATTAGATTACAAAAATGCTACATTGACGCCACGTCAATGTATAAAAATAGAGTTTTGAGTGCAGTGATACCCTTGATTAACTTAATCATGTAATACTCGTATTGTCAATTACAAAATAATAGAGCAATTATAAACTTGTCTCTGTAAGTTTTCTATAAACGATTTAAACATGTTTTATATTCAAAATTAAACAGCTCGATCAAGTGCAGAACAAAAATTAAAATAACTCTCATCATTGATGCTCTTGATCTTGGATTGTTGCCTTCCCTAGTTAATTTTCTTCTAAAACTTAAAATAATATCAAAATAGATGGTGTAATTTTTTGTACGAGATGTTTTGGCCTATGGGATTTCCACGATTCGTTTGTTCTTCTATTTATAAACTTCTTCCATCAAGAAATGAAAATGATTATTTTTAAGATGGAAGGCGTAAAATAAGGGACCACTAAAATATGGGGTTGTTTTAATCTCAATAACCGCCAATATGGAATAGGATTGTCTATTTCACCTATTTCTTTTCTTGCGAGTTTCTAGTTTAAGTTAAACACTCCCCTAATTTTACTTGTCATGTTTGATTTGGGATTTTCATGTCAGATTGTTATTCCAGCATTCCTGATAGGACGTTTTGGTTGGTCGGTAGACAGTAGTCGCCTTCGAGGTAGGGTTTTTATATTGTTCTGTATTTGTATTTCATAGTTTTCAAAATTTTATTTTGGTGGATTGACATCTATGAAAGATCTTGACATAGCCTCGTTGTCAGCACGTCACTTTTTACATATATTTACTCATGTTTTACATTGTCTTTCAATTTCATAATTTTTAAAACTGAAATCGAACAGAACCCGCATCAGACCGATATTTTTGTTTTGCTCTATTTGGTTTCAGTTTGGTTTAGGTTCTCGATTTTTTTGGTTTAAACTCCATTTGGCTTGGTGTTGACTTATTTAGTTCTATAATTTGTAATTTTTAATATAATATTATAAATTCGGTTTGATTCGGTTTTGAACCAAGAACCAAACTAAGAACTGAACCGAACTGAAATGATTTAGTACGATTTCAAAATTGGTTTTCCAACATTGAAACCTAACCAAACTGAGATTTTTGATTATGTTCGGTTCGGTTTTGAATTTAACCAAACTGATTTCCACCTCTACTTATTTTTATGTGATCACTATATGGACTTTGACCTATTTTTTGTGGCAATTTAAATTTAAGTCTTCTACTGCTGAGCCTTTGGCTTGGAGATTGGATCCTCTCTGAAAATCAAATCGGTTGACCTAGCGTTTTTGTCTAGACCCACCTCTAGATCGTGAAAGCCTATATGATGAAAAAAACTGCCAACCACTTGAGGCCATCGAATGAGACTCATACCACCCTATTTACTCTTTGTCTAGTTACTAAATTCGTTTTAACTACTTTAAACGGATTTTGCAGAATGATAATTATAATATATGATACATAGTATAGGTACGCTCATGAGTAAATTAATTATGTCTAACAATTATTTAAACTTTGTAAATAAATTGCTTTTGTATAGAAATTACAGAGAGATTTGAGTTCTCATTATACCTTGTTTTGTTGTTATGCAGTCTTGGTTAACCTAAGCTATTAATTTTAAATTCAATAATCATTAGGTAAACCACAATTAAGAAAACAGTTTTTAAGTTAAGTCAGCTTAACCAAGACTTTGTGGCTCGGTGTTATTCAATGAGGTAGGCGCATTAACAACTATGGGGTGGCTTTTGTATCGTGTAAAACTAGTCTTACAATCCCAACCATCTTTAATCAATAATTATCTAAAAAATGATCTTTGATTATTCTAATCAAGATCATTCGTCTCCATTCTCCACAGAAACGTGGACCGTCCGATGGTATGACTATAATATTTAATGTCTTTATGTTTGACCGCTGGTCAACAGAATCATTGGGTGGTCAGTATTTTTTATCATGGGTGTTGGGTGTAACATGTCGTAGTGGATCATAACAGGGGCAGCGTGAGAAATTGGTATGATGGGATTCACTTGCTAATCTTTGCATGGCAACATAATCGTCCCTTTTTTAACTCTAACTACCAGCTAAAATGCTTGACTAAACCAAGAAAAGAAACATGATAGAGCACCAACTGTTTGCTAGTTGGAGTAGCTAGGTGATGACTGGATCGGTTCGGTTTCAATGGAGTAAACCAAATTGAATCGACGATTTAGGTATGGTTCGGTTCTGTTTGGTTTTACCATAAAAAAATTGATTTTTGAACCAGAAGGAGTAAAATAGAAACTCTCGATTCTATTTTCACAAACCAATTAGAATCAAAACGGGAATATATCAATAGTAAAAACCATTTGAAAAACGATCGAAGCTAACAAAAACTAACTCAAACAAACTACAATCAACTATAAAAAGTGAGTCTAAAATTAAAAATCTAAATTTGAAACTCAATTTTTTTATTTGGCTCCAAAATTGGCTCAGATGTCAGTTTTTAAAATGAAAAGTAGAATGGATTGAAATCGGACTAACCCAAAATGTGTCTATTATAATAAAATTAAAGAGTCGAAATTAGATTACGGGTGAGCACATTTGTAGAGATATATGTTAACTTTTGTACTAGTCCATAATGATTAATGTTTGAACACAAAAACAAACCACAACGCACAGAGTAAATCGCGTTGGGCATAGTAAAAAAAAAAACAAAGAGAATAAAGGTTTGAAAGGAGGAAGCAAATGAAATCAAGTAGAATGGCCGTGATTGACGCTTTGGACTGTATTTTCCACATTTCTTGATCGTAAAATCAGCTGAAAACCGTGATGTCTGCGACCCTATTCCGTACCTACGTTTCATTCTTCAACTTACCCATCAGCTTATTTATATCATTAAAATTGTGACAAATTAAAACTATATATTAAAATTGCGGGATTAATGTGTAGTATAACCAAAGAAAGAGGGGCAATTAGAGAAGTCGTTGGTGGTTTAGGTTTGGTTAAACTGTAAAAGTAAAGAGAACCTAACCACAGAAGAATGTGAGGTTAAGAAAAGATACTTACTTGACGCCGTTATTAACGGTTTCTTTTTTCTTTTATTATTTTTTTTATTTTTGGGTTGCCTATAAGAGAAAGGGCCGTTTCGTCAAGCGCTGTCTCCCTCTGACTCCCCTGCTGCACTTGCTCTCTGCTTGCTCCGTCTCTCTCTCTGCTTCCCCATTTTCTCTGTTTCAATTTCTGCGTTCTTCTTTGTCTCTCTTCTTTTCTTTCCACATTCCTCGAGCAGACGAGGTGGAGCTTTTACTAATGGCGGCGTTTGGGAGGCGGTCTGCTTGTTTCTGCTTTTCGTTTTTGTTGACTTTCGTTTTCGTTCTGGCAATGACAAGAGCTCCGAGGAACGACGTCTCTGGAACTAGGTCTCTTTCTCTCTCTCTCAACCAAGATTACAATTATTTTACCAATTTGTAGTAATTTCTTGCATTTTAATGGGAAAAATAGCTACATTTTGTCGAATTTTCGGGGTGTAGTTTTCTTGTAAATCTCAGGTTTGCTGCAGCTTAAGTTGTTGGTGATTCCCCCACTCGCTAATCTTTCTCTTTTTCGTTCAGCTCGGCATTAATGCTGTGCTATTTCCAGCTGCATACATTCCCTTCTCTACGTTCATTACCGCTCTGCTTAACCAATAATTCCTTTTAAGGAGAGATAAAGAGAGCCTTATGCGAAGCTTTTCTATGCATATCAGTTTTTTAAGTTTCTGAAACATTTTCGTTTTGCTTCGTGGATTTGGCAGGACTGGGAAAAAAGAGGAGTTTCAGAGCTCGAGCAACTCATCAATGGCGACCAAGTAAGTGACGCTGTTCATTAAATTTCAACTTCCGTTAAGTAAATGAAGAAGAAAATTTATACCTAACGAGACTCCCAACGTTAATTCGTCCTTTTCCTTATTTCATCATTTGATCAGAGTCGTCGCTTTTGTTCCTTTTCTTTTATACACCGTTGGATATCCATTCACTTCAATTTTATCTAACCAACATCTTAGAATCTCGGCCGCTAGATCTCTATTAATTGGATCGGCACCGTTTATTCCGTTACCTGTCATTTCTTCAGATTCCTCTGCTTTATAAACAGAACCTTATTTTGAGTTATCTATGGTCATAAATGCCCTCTAATTGGTATCCTAATTACACCAAGTACTCGTAAAACTGAAAGACGCATTGGGCTAATCGTAATTTCGTAAACGAGTGCAAAAATGGGAATTTTCCCGCCGACGAGCTCGAGAAAAGCTCTCTCTCTCTCTCTCTAGAAAACTGCTTTTTAACCGTTTTTAATGGGGTGTGTGTATACTGTAAAAGTGGAGAGACCTACGCGTGTTGGAAGTTGCGCATCCCTACTCGCTTTTTGCAGTTGCCACGTGTTATTTTGATTGACTAAACTACCCTTATTCTATAGCTCGAAACGTTGATTATTATCTCAGTACGAACGTCGTACCAAAATAATTTTTGCTGTCGATCTGCAACATTTTTTAGGGAGGAGGCGGTGGATATCGACAATGAGAATGCTGTTGATAACCAAGATGAAATTGCTGCTATGGTTGAGATGTAAGCTTCTTCTTTCTTCTGCTTTTTTTTTTTTTTTGTTACAAACTGTACGATTTTCTTTGCTTTATTTATTATTCAGCTTCACTAGCTCTGGCTGCGCTCTGTTTAATTTAATTTTCTTGGTTGGTGTTGGCAACTGTGTTCTGTTTACTCCCTGAGCCATAAAGAGTAAACAACTTAATCGGCCACCTGAAATCTTTTGATGAATAGGGTGGCTTAGAGGACTGAGCTTCCCACCAAACCTAGTATCTCTTCTGCCTACTTTTCACGCTTCTGCCTACTTATGAACGAAAGCTTGAACAGAGGATGTCAAATGCAGCTTTTAATATGACTCGTAACTTGTCGGTGGAATAATCATTTTCGCTTTGTTTTTTGCTCAGTTTGATTTCCCTTTTGTGGTCTTGTCTCCTTTCCAATCTTCTACTGTTCAGACGAATCTGAGGATGCCCCACCGGCATACCCATGTTAAACCGAAACCTTTACACAGACTCCACATGCCATTATGACTGTCGAGATCCGTGTTTTTGTCTAATTTCTTTCCACGTCGTACTCAAAGTTGCAATTGCGATGCTTGTAATTCTGAGTCGAATCCTCAGAAACATTTTCGTTTCAGCTTTTCTTCTGGCGGTTTGTTTGGACAAGCTCCCAGTGAAATTATATTCAGAGGACAACCTTCTTTGACTTTGACTAGTGACGTCTAGTCTTTTACTTTCGAACTTTACCCATTTCGATTTACCCTAATTTGCTGTTCCCAATTAGTTTCAACCCAAAAGGAAACCCGTTGTTAAACCAAGTGCCTCGCTCACTGTTTTCTCACTCACACGCCTTACGAGTAGTACTTGCTCTTTCCCTCAGGAAAGATCGGCGTGTTCTATTGCCCTATCATTTAATACCAGATGGCTAAACTTCTTTATTTATTATGTCTATAAATTCTGTACATTGTGCTGTAAAAAATAGAAAATGCAGATATACAAAAATTTCTTCTAATTATCTCTCTCTCTGTTCATCTTTGTATTCACTCAACTCCCATTAACTTGACGCTCTCTGTCAGTGTTTCTAAAATATACTTTCTTCTAGTTAGGTTGATTGGATTCAAGGTTGATAGGTTAAGGTTGATACATTTATTTTCAGCAAAGTGATGTGTTGTAATGTTCCAAATAGCTAGGGACAAATAAATAACGTCTACTGTGTTTCTGAAACTATTAATTATTTTCAACTAGAAGTTCTAGCCGGTACACTGAACTATGAAGAGAAAGTTCGTCCCCAGTTGGCTCCACAAAAGGACAAATCGTTTTTTTTTTTTGTTTTTACCCCTTGGTATAATTCTCCTTTTCTCTGGTCAAAGAATGAAAAAATGTTGCTACTTTCGACACTATCTACTTACTCTTATATTATATCATTTCCTTTTCCATTAATTGTATGCTAACGTTAAATACAATTGTAACTTAATGCTAATTGAGAGTTTTACAGACAGGAAACTTTTACATAGTTTTGAATGATTGATTTCAAACTTTGGATATACTTGTAAAGTTAATGTGAAAATTAAGAATCTCAACAAGAGTATTTCACTTGCTTACGATGTAGGAGCATCCACAACCACACCGAAAGAAGGAAGCTGGGTTATTTTTCATGTGGAACTGGAAATCCGATTGATGATTGCTGGAGGTGTGACCCCAACTGGCATCAAAACCGCAAACGCCTCGCAGACTGTGGAATTGGCTTTGGAAGAAACGCTGTTGGTGGTCGAAATGGTGGCTTTTATGTTGTCACCGATCATCAAGATGATGACCCTGTCAACCCCAAGCCTGGCACTTTGCGCCATGCCGTAATTCAGGACAAACCTCTCTGGATCGTGTTTAAGCGAGACATGGTGATTCAATTGAAACAAGAGTTGATTGTGAATAGCTTTAAAACTATTGATGGTCGTGGGGTCAACGTCCACATTGCAAATGGAGCTTGTATTACCATCCAATATGTCACTAATGTCATTATCCACGGCCTGCACATTCATGATTGCAAGCCCACTGGTAATGCCATGGTGAGGAGCTCACCAAGTCATTACGGGTGGAGGACAATGGCCGATGGTGATGCCATCTCCATTTTCGGGTCTAGCCATATATGGGTTGATCACAATTCGCTCTCTCATTGCGCTGATGGCCTTGTTGATGCTGTGATGGGCTCAACTGCAATTACAATTTCAAACAATCACTTCACCCACCACAATGAGGTATAGTTTCTCTGCATATATGTAATATCTTCAGTTTGGCTTGGGATTTTTTCTTATTAGTATAAAAGGCTGATTGTACTTTTATGCGTTGATCAAAAGGTGATGCTGTTAGGCCACAGTGATTCGTATACAAAAGACAAGCAAATGCAAGTTACCATTGCTTTTAACCATTTTGGTGAAGGACTCATCCAGAGAATGCCAAGGTTGTGCACTTTATGCGATTGAAGAATCATGATTAAATTCACTTTTTTTTTCTTCTGTGTGTTTGTCTCTGAAAATATTAAAATCTTGTCTGACAAGAAGAACATCTTTCAAACACTGCAGGTGTAGACATGGATATTTCCATGTGGTGAACAATGACTACACTCACTGGGAAATGTACGCTATTGGTGGAAGCGGTAACCCAACCATCAACAGCCAGGGCAACAGATACGCAGCTCCAACAAACCCTTTTGCGAAAGAGGTACTATATGATTATTTAGCACCCTGATTCTGAATTTTGATACTAAATTTTATTTCATCTCTCACATTGTGTCTTTGCAGGTGACAAAGAGGGTCGAAACAGCCCAAAGTGAGTGGAAGAATTGGAATTGGAGATCAGAGGGAGACCTGTTGTTGAAGGGTGCATACTTCACTCCATCTGGTGCTGGAGCTTCTTCAAACTATGCCAGGGCCTCAAGCTTGGGAGCGAAGTCTTCTTCCATGGTTGGATCCATAACATCCAGTGCCGGTGCTCTTCCTTGTCGTAGAGGCCATCAATGTTAGTCGATTTCTTCTATAAACACAACCCTTCTTCCAGTTTCCTTATTTTGATTTAGGCTTCCTCTCCAAGTTTACTTTTATTTTTTACAGTGTACTTTCTACACGAGTCATTACATCCATGCCCGTATTCTTTTACCTCATTCTTGTCTGTTTTGTTTGTCTGTCTGCCTGCTTGTTTGTTGGTTTGTTTTGGCTCAACCTCGGCCTGTTTCAACTTCACCCTTAGTTTTTTAATGGCCGTTCTGAAGCAGGCGCCGAAGTGTTGTGATTTGGGTACCATTCCTTTTCAATCAATGGTATCCTCTTTCCTTCTTTCCCATTTTGTCAAATCTTCTCCTTTTCTCCATGTTGAATTGTTCTTGTGTCTTTTGGGTTGGTTTAGGTTTTTGTTTTCTTTTCGATACATGTGAGTAATGATTGTCCACCATGTGTTCAAACAAGACTATTATAGATTGAAACTTCTCTAGATTCTCGTCACTTTCTTCATTGTTCATTATTGTTCTCACCTAACCAACATTTTGATGTGCTTTTTCTCGTTCTAACTATGATTTCCCTTTCCCCAACTTTATGGGGTTGCCAACTCCAAAAGCAAACTCTGGTTGGCCATCGCATGCGATGAAAGGAGAAAATCTCGATACCACACTTCACTCTTTCTTCAAGTTTATGATTTTAATTTTGGAAAATGATAATTGCATAGTTAATAACAAAATAGTGGTAGCAAGGAAAATGGTAGCTCACACTCAAAGGCTGTCACTCTTCAAGCGAATATAAATGTTAAATGTTATTCTTAGATGGCTTTCTTTTTTACCTTATTGAATTTTGATGTTAATATGGTAACAAAAGATGTTTCAATTAGGCAGGATTTCTGTGTTATAGGTCTTAGTAATGAACAATCATCGACTTATTTTTAACTCACGTGAAGCATTTTTGAGAATACCCAAGAGGTGAGAGTATCGTCAATTTGATCAAAGAAGGACGTATATCATCTCGAATGTTTATTGATCTGACAATTAAATTTTTTTTGCTATTTTTTGGTGATGATTTAAGAATATGGTTACAACCATGGATTGGAGATCTGTTTCAAATCAATGCCAAATATTGACATTGAAATCTAAGTTGCTTAGTTGATCTTCAGATTAAGATTAGTTATGCGTTGTCACACAGAGTGTTTTGTGTGGCATCGATAATTAATGCAATGATGGACAATTATAAATATGCAAAAATTAAAGAGACAGGAGGTTGGTGACACAGTTCGGCAAACCACTTACATCTGCGGGGCCACGCCCAGATATAAAAATATCTCACGAATTCACAAAGTTACAAGACAAACAGACTTAAACAAATAAAGACTCTCTCTTATCTTTCTCGCCGTCATTTGCTAACTTCTCCAATGAAACTATTTTTGCGAATTCCCCTCGATTTTAGATCGATCTCTTTCGAGATCTAAAAGCAACAAGATTCCCTTGTTGTTGATGACTCTTCCCAGAATCCGTGTATAGCAAGATCCCCTAGCCCACGATAAAAAAGACAAGCTCCCCTTGTCAATAAACAGAACTCTTCCAGAGTTCAAATGCAGCCTTCCCCCGAGACTGAGCTTCAATGAAGAATAAAGGCGATTGCTTCCTGGGACACCGTCTGTAACACCAGGTCGTTGTCTTCGGACGCAATAAATCAACACACTCGAATAATCGATGAATTCCACAGCATAAGTAGAATGTGTAAAATAATCATTTAAGAACTGAATGAACAATCACAAACCCATACGTAGAAGCGTTGGGAGAGAAAGAACGGCGACGGCTCAATGATGAAGAAATCTCCTTCCGTGAATAATAAATTCGTCAGTCGCTTCCTTAGAAAACGAACGCTTAAATATCATTGGTAATTGCCTTATCTGAGGTTTAACCAATTATCAAATCGAAATTCAAAGCCGCAAAGAATAAGGAAACCAAATCTCAACAAATCGGTTGTGTGACACCTCGTTTGATATTTTAGGAAAGTATTGCAAACTACTTGGATATGGATCCCAAAGACTTAAGAAAGTATAAAATGATTAGTGTGATCTGAAGGCCTAATATAATTCAACAAATCTTTATCAAATCAGCCTTCCAAAACAAAGTTTTCCAAAAAATAAATGTCTTTAGATTTTTCAACAACTTTCCTTAATCCTCAAGTTTCCTTATTTTTACTTCCACTGATATCTTCATGATCTTCAATATTCATCCATCCAATAATCTAAATAGATTATTTCTTGATTACCAAGAAATAAACTATCAATTTAGAAAATAATAGAATAAAATATTATTACCATAAATATAGTTTGCCAAAAAAATTAATGCCAACATATTTATAATATATTTCCATTTACAATCTCCCCCTTTGACATTTTTTGGCAAAATCAATATAATCAATAACTCTCCCTGAATTAACTCCCCCTGGATGGTGGCTTCAATAGATCATCAAATATAATTCAATCATCATCAAAATACTCCCCCTTTTTGCCATAAAAATATAAAACAAGATATAAAAGGGAATATCAATCACCACATAAGCACCATACTCACCATATAAATACCGTAATCACCAAATAACCACCAAAATCACCATATGAGCACATATAAGCATCATAGAGAGATAATCAATATCATGAAAAATATAATATCCAGATGCAACATATAATCCATAGAGGTAATATCCAGAGGCAACATATCATCCATAGAGGAAATATCTAGAAACAAACAAATTAACCAAGAAGTATCCAGAAACCAAAAAATAAAAGAAGTAGTTCAATAATACTCAATGAATGGGATCATCTGAAGTAACCATCCCACTTGTAGAATTTGGATCATCAGCATTCTTTGGAATATTGAGGCACCTCCTGTGACATCCGGTGGAACACCAGATGTACCTACTTCTGCAGTCGACTTGTCCTTTGGATTTGACGCATCAATGTGTGGATTTTTCATGTAGATATCATTTAGTAGTACAGAGATTACAAATTTCTGTTTTTCAAGAACAGAAATTTGACTGTTTATCAATTTTGATACATCTACTAAGAATTTAACAGACCTAGCTAACAAAGCAGAGTCAGTTCTTGATTCAGATATAGGTAGTCCTTCACAAAAACCTTCAAGATCATTTATGTGCTCCGCCATTCAAAATTTGTAGCTAATACAAATTTCTTCTTTATCCACATACAACACTTCATTCTCTCTTATAATAGATTGTTGAGAAGACAAAACACCATATATAAGACTAGGAAATGAAAGATTGTTGAGAAGACAAAACACCATATATAAGACTAGGAAATGGAAGAGCTAACCTTTCATTTTTGTCATCCTCATGCTTCATTATTTGATCAAATAAATGATTCCCAAGGTCGAAAGAAATTGAATTTTCAATTTTAAATAGTAAGGCGGCCATTGCCTTATTCACCCCAATTCCATGGGATGTAGGTATCCAGTTTCTCATGGCAATCTTATGAAGGATTCCATATTTTACTGTGAGTTGTGAGGTTAAAAAATCTTTTCCATGGGACCAAATTCTTCTGACACCCCCAGTGACATCAAAAATTATTTTGTCATAACCCGCCGCAAAATTCTCAGAATCAGATATCTTGATGCACAAATAATCATTAATGATAGAAGGAGTGAAGTTAAAGACATGTCCACGAACAAATACATGACCATAACTGGAATGAGTAGGATTTTTCACATTGGAATCTAAATTGCAGTAAAATTCCTGAATAATTTTCAGGACGAATGACTTTATGTCTCTGGATGTTTTCTCCAATCCTATCAGATGGTATACAATGGCCTCACACTGAGAGAAATCTATTTCATGTATTTTACTCTTAGACCATATATTTCATTTTGAAAAATTAGCCCAACGGCTAGCATGCAGTTTTGATTTAAAAATTTCTACAGGACATTGATCAGGGAACTTACTGGTGTTGGCGCTTGACTCACCTCGAGTGATAGTTTTGGAGCGAGTAGAGTCTTTTATTGTTGGATTTATGCTGAACTTCTGCTTTTTGGATTTTGGAGTTTTGGAGGGACTTGATTGTGAAATCTTAACAGCAGTAGGTTTTTGAATCTTTGCAATGAAGGCTTTGACAATTTTGGAGCAGAGGACTTTGAGGATTTTGGAGCTGTGGGCTTCGAGTATTTTGAATCAGTGGGTTTCGAGGATTTCGGAGGAGAGGACTTAGAATACTTGGGAGCAGATAACCTTGAAGATTTTCTTCTGGAAATCGACTGAAAGTTCCTAGTCGATTCCTTTAAAGGTGTTTCAACGAATCCGCTTTCATTGTCTATATCAAGTTCAATGACTTCTTCTTGCGACCAGGAGCTATCAGAAGAAGTTGTTTTTTCGACTCTCGGTCGTTTTTCCTTTGAAGCCGGAGTGAGTTTGGATCATTTAGGGGCCTTAGGAGGCACATAGCTTGTTTTAAATCTATCTGCACTTGCTTTTTGAAATTTCCGTCTAATCCCTGAAGCGTCTATCTGTCGGATGGGAACTGCATCTTCTGTAATTTTTTGAGTTTCCCTTTCGTAAACAAAGGGATTTCCCGACGGAGAAGGCGATGAATAAACCACCATTGCTGATGCTGAACTCGACAACTTCTCTGAGACAGGCACTGGGACACTGCCTGTGAACTGGTCATCGGAAACTTCTTCAATAAACACCATTGCGAAGAGAAACAGTAAAAAGCCCTAGATTGTCGATTGTAGAAGAAAGAAGAAAGAGAGTAATTCTGGGAAATTCTTTAAACTTGGAATATATTAATAAATTCTCATAAAGAACCCTCAAATCCCAGAAATAATAAAAAAATCCCAAGATTTTAGGAAATTTTCAGAAAATAAATCCAAAAATCTACATAATTTCCATAAATCACATAATCTCTCATGTATCATTTGAAAAAAATAATTCTGATCTCTGCAAGATGGGAAATAAAGCCAATAGAATAATGGTGCTCCAATCTTCATCGAATATAAACTTCTAATTTTCATAAGAGAACAAAATTTCTCATATCAAATACGGTGTTGTTCCATAGATAATATCAAAGAATGATCACTTTCTGCGAAAGGGTGACACAATAGGTTGCCCAAAAATAAAAAACAAACGCCTAATGCAAGTAGTGATATTTTTTTTTGTTTTTTTTTAAATAAATGAAAGCAATTGTTGAAGCCGGAGTGAGTTTGGATCATTTAGGGGCCTTAGGAGGCACATAGCTTGTTTTAAATCTATCTGCACTTGCTTTTTGAAATTTCCGTCTAATCCCTGAAGCGTCTATCTGTCGGATGGGAACTGCATCTTCTGTAATTTTTTGAGTTTCCCTTTCGTAAACAAAGGGATTTCCCGACGGAGAAGGCGATGAATAAACCACCATTGCTGATGCTGAACTCGACAACTTCTCTGAGACAGGCACTGGGACACTGCCTGTGAACTGGTCATCGGAAACTTCTTCAATAAACACCATTGCGAAGAGAAACAGTAAAAAGCCCTAGATTGTCGATTGTAGAAGAAGAAGAAAGAGAGTATTCTGGGAAATTCTTTAAACTTGGAATATATTAATAAATTCTCATAAAGAACCCTCAAATCCCAGAAATAATAAAAAAAATCCCAGATTTTTAGGAAATTTTCAGAAAATAAATCCAAAATCTACATAATTTCCATAAATCACATAATCTCTCATGTATCATTTGAAAAAAATAATTCTGATCTCTGCAAGATGGGAAATAAAGCCAATAGAATAATGTTGCTCCAATCTTCATCGAATATAAACTTCTAATTTTTCATAAGGATAACAAAATTTCTCATATCAAATACGGTGTTGTTCCATAGATAATATCAAGAATGATCACTTTCTGCAAAGGGTGACACAATAGGTTGCCCAAAAAATAAAAACAAACGCCTAATGCAAGTAGTGTATATTTTTTTTTTTGTTTTTTTTTAAATAAATGAAAGCAATTGTAACATCCCCCCCCCCCCCCCCACCCCCCCCCCCCCCCCCAGGGTTTTTTTTTTTTTTCCTTTTCTTTTATTTAAAACAACAATTACACAAAACAATCTACCTTAATCTATCGTTTTCTCTCCAACCTCCTCTTTCTAAATCAAATGCTTATGATAATTTTATGATCATTGTTATGCCCTTCTAACGTAATTAAATCCAAGGGCAACTCATGTTTGAGGAAAATTCCCAGATGTTACACTCCACCCTCTTTAAAAAAAAATTTGTCTTCAAAATTTGCGTACCTGAAAAGCTCAAGATAACAATCCATCATGTCTTGCTGTATTTCTCATGTTGCCTCTTCTATATTGTCGTTACACCATAACACCTTTACCAGTGGAATCTCCTTGTTACGTAATGTCTTCACTGCATGATCTAAAATCTCCACTGGTTTTTCTTCGTACATTAACATTGATTGTACTTCAATATCCTGCTGCACCACGACATGTGACGGATTTTGGATGCATTTTCTTAGCATTGATACATGGAAAACATTATGAATTCCTTTCATAGAAGCTGGCAGCTCCAACTAGTACACTATTCTTCCGATTCTCTTCGTGATCGAGAATGGTCCAACGTGTCTCGGGCTTAACTTACCCTTCTTCCCGAACCTCATTACTCCTTTGAACGGTGAAATTTTTAGAAAGACTTAATTTCCCACCTCAAACTCCAATTCTTTCCTTCTTCTATCGGCATAGCTCTTATGTCGACTTTGAACTATCAATATTCGCTGCTGAATAAATTTGATCTTCTCGGTCGTCTGTTGCACGATTTTTGGTCCAATCAAGCTGGCTTCCCCGATTTCATCCTAATAGAGAGGTGATCTGCATTTCCTCTCGTATAGAGCTTCGTATGGAGCCATACCTATCGTAGCCTGATAGCTGTTGTTGTACGAGAACTCTACCAAGGGTAAATATTTGCTCCACGAACCCTGAAACTCCAGTACACAGGCTCGAAGCATATCCTCTAAAATCTCAATGGTCCGTTCAGATTGTCCGTCTATCTGGGAATGAAATATTGTACTGAAATTCAGCCGTGTCCCTATTTCCTTGTGCAGACTCTTCCAAAATTTTGATGTGAATCTTGGGTCTCTGTCCGATACAATTGAAGTCGGTACTCTGTAACGACCCCTTTTCCCAGCAAGATATTGTCCGCTCTGGAGATTGGGCCGTGGCCCAATATCCTCCCTCACGGCTTTGTTTGGCGAGAACTTCCCGGAAGGTCACCCAACCTGAAATTGCTCTCGCCGATGCACTTTTAACTTCGGAGTTCTTATGGGATCCGTTGCCAATCGTGCTCCAAAACGCGTCTTGTTATCTTGGGAGGGATCTCTTACATATGTTTCATTTCCACATACTTCCCCAAACGATGTGGGATTGTGACGACCCCCTCTTTACGACCTGTCACCTTCTGGTTCGCCCGCACGGACGTACCGCCATCCGGGTTTCGGTTCGTGTAGCCATCGTACCCATACGTGCATATTCGGGTCATCACAATCACCCCCCCTCGGGGGCCCAACGTCCTCGTTGGCTACATTTCCGGTTCGGTACAGGCTCTGATACCATTTGTAACGACTCTTTTTTCCAACAAGATATTGTCCGCTCTGGGGATTGGGCCGTGGCCCAATATCCTCCCCTCACGGCTTTGTTTGGCGAGAACTTCCCGGAAGGTCACCCAACCTGAAATTGCTCTCGCCGAAGTACTTTTAACTTCGGAGTTCTTATGGGATCCGTTGTCAATCGTGCTCCAAAACGCGTCTTGTTATCTTGGGAGGGATCTCTTACATATGTTTCATTTTCACATACTTCTCCAAGCGATGTGGGATTGTGACGACCCTCTCTTTACGACCTGTCACCTTCCGGTTTGCCCGCGCGGACGTACCGCCATCCGGGTTCCGGTTCGTGCAGCCATCGTACCCATACGTGCATATTTGAGTCATCACATACCCCGTGCAACCGCAATATCTTCCGAATATACAATTCTGCAAACTGGTCCATGTTAAAGGTCATCTTTACCAGCAGAAAATGGGCTGATTGGGTTAAACGATCCACAATCACCCATATCCCATCGCATCCTTTTGTCGTCAGGGGTAACCCAACAACAAAATCCATAGATATTTGGTCCTACTTCCATTCCGGAACCGGTAATGGCTGCAATTTTCCGGTAGGCCTCTGGTGTTCAGCCTTAATTTGCTGACAGATCAAACATGTCTCTACATACTTTGCTACAGACTTCTTCATGCTAGGCCACCAATAGTGTTGCTTAAGGTCTCTATACATTTTAGTGCTTCGGAGATGAACAGAAAACCTTGAAGAGTGCGCCTCTGACAAAATTTCATTCCGAAGTTTGTCACTATTTGGAACATACCATCTATTTTGAAACTTCAAAATTTCATCATTTGAATAGTTGAACTCGGTTATGTCATTAGATACCATACTCGACTTGAATTCATTGCGCTTTGGGTCTTCCTGTTGATCTTCTCTAATTTTCTCAAGAATTGTAGGTTTTAGTGATAAGGCTTATAACACTGCTGTTACATTCAAAACCAGCTCCAAATTAAACCTCTAAAATTCTGTACTCAACGCCATTGACATCTCGGCCTTCATTGCTGAAACTGAGGTCGAAACTCGGCTCAATGCGTCTGCCACTACATTAGCTTTGCTGGGGTGGTACTTGATTTCAAGGTCATAGTTTTTCACGAACTCTAACTACCGTCGTTGTCTCATATTCAACTCATTTTGAGTGAAAATATACTTCAGACTTTTGTGATCTGATATATCTCACATTGTTGTCCATAAAGGTAGTGCCTCCAGATCTTTAGCGCGAACACCACCGACGCTAACTCTAAGTCATGGGTTGGTTAATTTTGCTCATAAGACTTTAATTGCCTGGAAGCATAGACAATCACCTTTCTGTTCTGCATCAATACACAACCCAATTCGATCCTTGAAGCATCACAGTAAATGCTGAATTTCTCATCCGCCACCGGTAGTGTCAACACCAAAGCTGTAGTCAATTTCTGCTTCAGCATTTGAAAACTATGTTAACAATCCTCCGACCATGCATATTTGACATCCCTTCTTGTCAGCCGAGTCAGGGGATGTCACAATCTTTGAAAAGCCCTTAATAGACTTTCTGTAGTAAACAGCTAACCCCAGAAAACTTCGAATCTCGCTGACATTCGATGGCTGAGGTCATTCCTTGATCGATTGTATCTTAGCTGGATCTACCGATATCCCTCCACTGAAAATCACATGTCCAAGGAAATGGATCATATACAGCCAGAACTCGTACTTGGAGAACTTCGCATAAAGTTGATGCCACTTCAAAGTTTGCAAAACAGTCTTCAGATGCTCCTTATGTTCATCTTTGTTACGGGAATAGACCAAGATATCATCGATAAATACAATGACAAATTTATCGAGATACTCTCAAAATATCCGATTCATCAGGTCCATAAAAGCGGCTGGAGCATTTGTCAGTCCGAATGACATTACCAAAAATTCATAGTGCTCGTATCTCGTCCGAAAAGCTGTCTTCGGTATATCTTGCGACCTGATTTTTAGCTGATAATACTATGGCCTCAAGTCTATCTTCGAGAAAATCCGAGCTTCTTGGAGTTGATTGAATAAGTCGTCTATCCTTGACAGTGGACACTTGTTCTTAATGGTCAGCTTATTCAACTCCCTGTAGTCAATGTACATTCGGAGCGACCCATCTTTCTTTTTCACAAACAGAACTAGCGCGTCCCATGGTGAAAAACTAGGGCGTATGAATCCCTTATCTATCAGTTCTTCCAATTGCTTTTTCAACTCCTTCAATTCTAGCGGAGCCAACCTGTAAGGTTTCTTCGACATTGGTTCTGCTCCGGGATATGTGTCAATCACGAATTCAATTTTCCAGTCTAGAGATAAACCAGGCAAATTGTCCAGAAATACATCAAGAAAATCACGAACTACTAAAATATCTTGAGGTTTTGTCTCTTCTTGAAACTGAGCATCTAAAATTGTTGCAATAAAGCAAAGATGCTCACCCATTAAAGATCTTCGAGCATCAAGGGCGCCATTACGGATAACTTCTTTATATTCTTCATGTCCTGCAACGAATGCTTCCCACCATTCAAGGGTTGGAAATTAACAATCCTGGCCCTGCAGTCAATTGTTGCATAGTGTCAGAACAGTCAATCCATTCCGAGTATCACATCGTACCCGGTTATTCCCATCACAATTAAGTTGGCAGGCAAGTTTTTTGTCCCTACTGATACCACACTATCATGCACCACTTGATCGGAGTGCATGCATTCACCAAACGGTAGCTTCACTTCATACATACATCCAGCTGGCTTTGGCTCCAAATTTAATTTTACTGCGAAGGCCGTTGCCACAAAGGAGTGTGATGCACTCAAGTCTATCAACGTAAAAGCAGGCATTGTATTAACTAGTACCGTACCTGAAATAACAGCTGGTCGATCTTCACCCTCCAGCTCAATCATAGCAAAAATTTTGGGTGTCACCATGGCTGGACTCTTCTTTGCTACGGGGCAGTCTCTGGCTATATCACAGGTCTCGTTGCAGTTGAAGCACCGGTTAACCCTCGGCTTTGGACAGTCTCGTGAAAGATGGCCAGCTTCAAAACAGTTATAGCATTTTCCTACAAACTATCTGCATTCTCCTGGATGGTACTTCAAACATTTCTGACATTGAGGGTGCTTCCCCCATTGTTGTGGTTTCTTTCCTCCCCTTTGATCATTTAAGTTACCGCCTGGCCTTTTGGTTCCCTGCGGCTGTGAAGAAGATCCTCCTCTACTCATCTGTGGCGTGATCTCCTTAAAAAGTCTCATGGTGGCTTCTCCTTGCTTAATACATTTAACATCTGCCTCCTCCACTTCTAGTGCTTTGGCCACAATTCTTGCGTACGGTACTCCCTTAATTCAAGATATTTTCACGCCTTTGTATATCTCTGGCTTTAGCCCTTGCACAAACTGGAGTACTTTATCTTCATCCTTTCTCACCAAATAACTTGCGAACCGAGATAACGATTCAAGCTACCTGATGTACTCTCCTACTGATTCAGCCTGTTTCAACTGCAAAAACTTCATCCTCTTCGCAGCTTGAACTGTCTTGTTGTAGTATTTATCGTAAAATATTTCTTTGAACTCTTTCCATGTCAAATCATGGGTAGCTGTGGTGGCCTCTACTGTCTCCCACCAGCATTGAGCATCTTTTGACAAGTAAAATGTCGCGCATGTCACCTTGTTTCCCTCCTCCACATTGGCATACTTGAACATGTTTTCGATTGTATGAATCCATCTTTCAGCAGCAGTTGGATCCAACAATTGGCCTTCAAATGTCGGAGGCTTCAATCTTCTGAACTTTTCTCCACTGAACCCGCTCCAAGGTTCCCCTGCCCTTCCCGATTCAATAGTGCCCCCAACAGTTGAGACCGCATACTAGCTAACTCTGTTAGTTGCCTGATTGAATCCTCATGTTCATTTCTCAGCTGTCTTGGGTTTCTCGGCATCTCTTTTCTATTCCTAATCAAAGTTAATGCAATCTAATTTTAGTTATAAACTAACTAAACTTAAAAGAAATACTTACAGTCGGTGAAGCACGTTGCATGACAGATGACATTGTTAGGTAATCCTTTGAACGACTCGACCATTTGACTCTGATACCACAACTGTAACACCCCCCCCCCTCGGTTTTTTTTTCCTTTTCTTTTATTTAAAATAACAATTACACAAAACAATCTACCTTAATCTATCATTTTCTCTCCAACCTCCTCCTTTTAAATCAAATGCTTATGATAATTCTATGATCATTGTTATACCCTCCTAACGTAATTAAATCTAAGGGCAACTCATGTCTGAGGAAAATTCCAGGGTGTTACAGCAATAACCAACTTACATAACACAGAGGCCTAGGGCAGACCTCAGCTCTTCAAACCTTACATCATCCAACGCCTTGGTGAAAATATTGGTAATTTATTTTTTGGTCACCATATGCTCTAAATTAATAATTTTGTCCTCCACTAGAGATCGAATAATATGATGTCGTGTATCAATATGCTTGGTTCAAGAATGCTGAACAGGATTTTTAAAAATGTAGATAGCACTCAAATTATCACAGTAGAGTGTCATGACACCCTGTGTGACACCATAGTCTTGCATCATTTGTTTCATTCAAAGAAGCTGAGTACAGCTGCTACCTGCTGCAATATATTCTGCCTCGGCAGTAGATAGAGAAATAGAATTTTGCTTCTTGCTAAACCATGACACTTGTGTCCCACGTAAAAGCATCCACTAGAAGTGTTTTTTCGATCATCAAAACTACCAGCCCAGTCATCATCACAATAACCAATCAGATTTGCATTTGAGTCGAATGAATACCATATACCATAGTCGGTTGTTTCGCTAACATATTTGAGAATCCGCTTGACTGACACTAGATGAGACTCTCTTGGATTTTCTTGAAATCGAGCGCATAAACCCACGCTATAGCAAATGTCTGGTCGACTAGTAGTTAGATATAAGAGACTTCCAATCATACTTCTATATAAACGCGAATAAACAACAATTTCCTTTTCATCTTTGGAGAGTTTCTCATGTGTCCCAATGGGTGTTCTACTAGGACGGGCATTCTCGAGCTTAAACCTTTTCAATAAATTCTTGGCATATTTGACTTGAGAAATAAAAATACCATTATTTTCTTGCTGAATTTGGAGTCCAAGAAAATAATTGAGTTCTCCAACCATACTCATCTCGAATTCTCCAATCATTTGAGCTATAAATTCATCCACTATCACCTGTGACACCGAGCCAAACACTATGTCATCAACATAAATTTGAGCGAATAAAAACTGACCTTTGTCACAGCGAACGAAAAGAGTTTTATCTACTCCCCCTCGCTCATATCCCTTCAACAATAAATAATGTGTGAGTCTTCCATACCACGCTCGAGGGGCTTGTTTGAGCTCATATAATGTCTTCTTCAACTTGCAGACATACTCAGGATGATGAGGGTCTTCAAAACCCTTTGGTTAAGCAACATATACTTCTTCATTAAGAAAACCATTGAGAAAAACACTCTTCACATCCATTTGATATAACTTGAACCGCATAACACAAGCAATAGCCAATAATAGACAAATAGATTCAAGACGAGCAACCGGAGCGAATGTTTCATCAAAATCAATTCCTTCAATTTGTGAATACCCTTGAGCAACTAGCTGAGCTTTGTTGCGAGTGATGTTGCCATGCTCATCGCTCTTGTTCTTGTAGGTCCACTTAGTACCAATAACATTCATATCGGGAGGACACGGTACTAAGTCCCAAACTTGATTTCGGGAAAATTGACTGAATTCTTCTTGCATAGCTCATATCCAGTATTCATCTAGTAATGCTTCTTTCACATTCTTGGGCTCGATAGTTGATGTAAAACATGTCATTTGAATCATTTCTTGATAATTCACCCTCGGCTTATCTCTGGTTTGTATACCATCATTCAGACCACCAATAACCTTATTTGTATGATGATTCTTTTGAACACGTGTGGATAGTTGCCTGTTGTGTGAAGTAATCACCTCTGTTCCATACACCGCTTGAGACACCGGTTGGAACACTAGTGCCTTCATTATTTGAAATCTGGTTTGCATCTTCTTTTGGATTATATGTTGTGTCCAGAGAGTCGTCTACTTGAACATTTGCAGATTAGATGACAGTTCGAGTTATTTTGTTGTAAACTCGATAAGCACGACTATTTGTAACATAACTGAGAAAGATAGCCTCATCACTCTTGGGATCAAGTTTCCCCCTATGTTCCCTGTCATTCAACACAAAGCAAATACTGCCAAACGAATGAAAATAATTAAGATTCAGAGTTTTACCTTTCCATATCTCATAGGGTGTCATAGAAGTTTTTCCTTGGAGATACACCCGATTTATGGTATAACAAGCGATATTCATAGCTTCAGACCATAATTTTTGAGGAACATCCCTTTCGTGTAACATTACTCGAGTCATCTCTGCTAATGTATGGTTCTTTCTTTCAACTACTCCATTTTGTTGAGGAGTCTTAGGTGCCGAGAATTCGTGAGCAATTCTTAGATGTTTACAGAAATCCGAGAATTTAGAATTTTCAAACTCTCTCCCATGGTCACTGTGGATGCGAATAATTTTCATGATGTCACAATCTTTTTCACGTTGGAGTCGAGTACACATTGATTTGAAAACTTTGAAAGTGTCGTACTTTTCTCTAAGAAACTCCACCCATGTGTAGCGTGAGAAATCATCAACAGTAACGAAGACATACTGTTTTCCTCCAATACTTTCAACAGGCACTGACCCCATTAAATCCATATGGAGCAATTCAAGCACACGGGTAGTTGTCGATGACTATGACATCGGGTGTGACACCTTGGTTTGCTTTCCAATTTGACATGGTCCACATAATTTGTCTTCATCAAACTTTAATATGGGAATTCCCCGAACAGCACCTTTTGAAACAATCTTTTCCAGCATTCTGAAATTAACATGTTCCAGCTTTCTATGCCATAGAATAGTGTCTTCCATACTCGATCGAAAGCAAGTAGATGAGGAAGAAATAAGATAACAATTGTTTGAAGATCTAACTCCTTCTATAACATACTTGTTGTTTTGATTGGACACCACACATTTTTCACGTGTGAATTGCACATTCAGATCTTAATCGCACAGCTGACTAATACTGATTAGATTAGATTTCAGACCATCCACCAAAAGAACATTACTCAACTTTGGTAGACTAGGGACATTTAGCGTTCCCCTTCCAATGACATGAGTTGAGACACCGTTGTCGAATGTTACTTTTTCCACGCTTTTGGGTATGATGTTCTTCAAATATTTCTCTTCACCTGTCATGTGTCTAGAACATCCGCTATCAAAATACCAGCATTCGTTGCAATTGCCTTTAGTGAAAGATGTGTAACATTACACTTCAAACTTGATTTTTTCACCCATTTTTGATAAGAAAATCTGTAAGAAGAAGCATTTCTAAGAGTACCTAGTCTTAGGTCAGCAAGATAGGTGAAGCATTTATGGCGAATATGACCACGGCGATTGCAATAATGACACACAGAAACATATTTGTTACCTTTACTTCTGGAAATATAATAGGCGTCACAAGAATTTGATTTTCTGTTAGTTCTTGGAGTTCTTCTTGCAACTTACTTTCCATTGTAATCAAATCCCTTGGCTGACACTGGCTGTGACACCGAGCTTTTCCTTATGAATTTCAATATAGAGTAATTTTCCTTCACTGCTACAGTTTGTGAGACTAAACTTTCTCCTTTGAATCCCAGTCCAGACCGATTTACACTTGATTTGCTGATGTTTAGAATATCATCCAGTTTAGAAGAACCCGAATTCAACATTTTGATATTCTTCTTCTTGAGACTTATCTCATTGGTCAGATCATTAACTTCATCCTGACTTGTTTTCAGTTTGGTCTCCAAATCAACAATCACATTTTGAAAATTGTTCTTCTCATCTTTCAAATTTCTAATCTGGATGTGTAGATGCTGATTTACTTTAACAAGCTCAGTTCATTTCTCATGAAGAAACTTGTATTCTCCAATAAGATCTTCTTCTGTGACTGCTTCTTCGTCTTCATCACTGCTATTGGAAAAGTTATTTGTGACACCATGTAGAACACCATCATTTTCTTTATGTTCTGTCTTACCAACAAGTGCCACATGGTTGCTCTGAAATTCGTCTTCCTTCTCTGACTCATCCTCACTCCAAGTTGCGTTTAGAGAATTCTTCTTTTTTTTCAAGGTATTAGCACATTCTGCTTGTATATGCCTAAAACCTTCACACTCTCTGCACTGAATGTCTTTGTTCTTGAATGGTTGAGCAGATACATGAGTTTCTTCCTTGTGCTTCTTGTTGCTTGAAGAACCATTTTTGAAGTTAGTGACATTGTGCTTGACACCACGAGTATTTCTACCAAATCTCTTTATAACTCTGCTAAAATTCTTTGAAAGCAGGGCTAGAGATTCTCCAAGTCATCCTTATTATGTTTGTTGAAGTTTTGTACCTCGGTTTTTAGAGCAACTCTTTTTGCCTTCTTTGCTTCCCTGTCTCCTCCAAGATTCATCTCGAAGGTTCTAAGAGATCCCATTAATTCTTCTAGCTTCATTTTAGAGACATATTTGGCTTCTTCTATAGCAATGACTTTATAGGCAAATCGTTGTGGCAAGGACCGTAGAGTTTTTCTTACAAGTTTTTCTTCGAGAAACATCTCACCGGGAGCAAACGCTTCATTTGCTATGTCACATAGTTTGACATTGAACTTACTAATACTCTCATCTTCATGCATCTTCAGATTCTCTAATCTAGTAGTTAGCATTTGCATCTTGGACAGCTTTACGGTTGATGTTCCTTCATAGGTGGTTTGAAGAATTTTCCATGCCTTTTTCACTGATTCACAAGTAGAGATGAGTCTGAACTGAATAGGATCAATGTCATTGAAGATAGCATTGAGAGCCTTTGAATTGCTGTGTGCCAAAACATCTTCATTTACGGACCAATTTTCTTCGGGTTTTGGAGATGTGATACCTTCTGCATTAGTGTCCATAGGGTGATTCCATCCTGTTAAGATAGATCTCCAGGCCTTTTCGTCAATAGCTTTAATGAATGCTCTCATCATCGCCTTCCAATAAGCATAATTACTTCCATCCATTAACAGTGGACGCATTGTAGAGCCTCCTTCTTTCATAGAGTCCATCGCACATGAACTGTGATCTTGTCCCGCGGATCCCGCTTAAGAAACAGAAACGACTCGCTTTGATACCAATTGAAAGATAAAGATCAGTTATGCGATGTCACACAGAGTGTTTTGTGTGACACCGATAATTAATGCAATGATGGACAATTATAAATATGCGGAAATTAAAGAGACAGGAGGTTGGTAACGCAGTTCGAAAAATCGCCTACGTCTCCGGGGCCACGCCCAGATATAAAAACATTTCACAAGTTCACAAAGTTACAAGACAAACGGACTTAAACAAATAAAGACTCCCTCTTATCTTTGTTGCGGCCACTTCCTAACTTTCCCAATGAAACTGTTTTTGCGAGCTCCTCTCGACTTTAGATCGATCTCTTCTGAGATCTAAAAGCAATAAGATCCTCTTGTTGTTGATGA
Organism: Begonia masoniana; assembly: GCA_022432975.1. NCBI lineage: Eukaryota > Viridiplantae > Streptophyta > Magnoliopsida > Cucurbitales > Begoniaceae > Begonia > Begonia masoniana. Next base: position 18,862,188 of record CM039505.1, on the reverse strand, counting down.
CTCCTCCTGGAATTCGTGTATGGCAAGATCCCATTGCCCATGATAAAAAAGACAAGCTCCCCTTGTCAATAAACAGAACTCCTTCCGAGTTCAAATGCAGCCTCCTCCCGAGACTGAGCTTTAATGAAGATAAAGGCGATTGCTTTCTGGGACACCGTTTTTAACACCAGGTCGTTGTCTTCGGATACAATAAATCAACACACTCGAATAATCGATGAATTTCACAGCATAAGCAGAGTGCGTAAAATAATCATTCAACAACTGAATGAATAATCACAAACCCATACGCAGAAGCGTTGGGAGAGAAAGAACGGCGACGACTCAATGATGAAGAAATCTCCTTCCGTGAATAATAAATCCGTCAGTCGCTTCCTTAGAAAACGAATGCTTAAATATCATTGGTAACTGCCTTATCTGAGGTTTAACCAATTACCAAATCGAAATTCAAAGCCGCAAAGAATAAGAAAATAAAATCTCAACAAATCGGTTGTGTGACACCTCGTGTGATATTTTAGGAAAGTATTGCCAACTACTTGGATATAGATCCCAAAGACTTAGGAAAGTATCACATGATTAATGTGATCTGAAGGCCTAATATAATTCAACAAATCTTTATCAAATCGGCCTTTCAAAACAAAGTTTTTCAAAAAATAAATGTCTTTAGATTTTTCAACAACTTTTCTTAATCCTCAAGTTTCCTTATTTTTATTTCCACTAATATCTTCATGATCTTCAATATTCATCTATCCAATAATCTTAATAGATTATTTCTTTATTACTAAGAAATAAACTACTAATTTGAAAAATAATAGAATAAAATATTATTACCATAAATGTAGTTTGTTAAAAAATTTAATGCCAACATATTTGTAATATATTTGTATTTACAAAATCAATCTGTACGTGCATAATGTTAGTGTTTCATTTCTAAATCCAACTGTCCAAAACAAAGGAAAAGTAGAGTACATTTGAGACTATAATATAATGGCAAGGCAAGGAATAGGCCATAATGGATGTAGTGGGGTGTGACTCAGAAGATCTCACAAAAAGAAGAAGAAACGTGTATAGATTCCATTGGGCAGCTTCCCAAGGCACTATACCCTTGAATTATGGAAATTCAAAGCTACTATTTTAGCTCTCCCTTTTTTTAAAATAATTTATTTTAAAATTTGGCCCATCATTATTCATCGGTGAATATTGCTAAAATTATGTAAAAGTTTATTTACCTATTGTGCTGTGTTTTCTAAAATGTGAAACATTTTCAACTCTATTATGCTAAAAAGAAGCATGGTTATGCATTGATGTATTTACGTAGCGTCATAATTACACCATAAAATAAATTTTTTGTTTGGAGAAAAATATTGTAGCTCAGCGTAGCAAGTTCAAATACTTTGATATGCAAATTATTGTGGTTATAACTAAGAAGAATTATTAGGGAAATGAAGTCCAAAACAAAGAGAGAATATAATATAATATTAGAAAACTATGCCCACGTCTCCTGAAAACGAGGGATGTGTTGTGATGGTTCTAATTTTATTAATTAAAGAGACTTAAAAAAGCTACTCTGCTGAGTTTGATCATTGATGGACTCTTATTATTATCTTGTTTAAAAAATAGAAGAAAAAAACAAAAGGTAAGTGGATAGTGGAGAGTTGTATTAATTGTGGATGACAGTGTGTAACCGAACCCCCAAAAAAGGGTTACAAATTGCAATTAATCAAATTGGTTGAAGCTGTCTACTTGTGTATTAATACTGTTCGTTGGTACTCATCATACTTAAATTTCTGCATGGAGATCCAAGAGAGGGTCGATCTTTGAGTACAGGTGGCCCGAAGCTTTTCGACCAATCCTTCTGTTACATCATAAGACCCTTTTCTTCTATTTATCTAAATTTTAATTTTTTAAAACAGTGTACCAAATATAAAAGAGATACCTAAGACAAATATTATTTAGTATTTCAAATGATATATACTTGAAATGTAGTGTCTTTAGAATGATATATAACATGTGGGGAGAGAGAGAGAGAGAGAGAGGTGGTGGGGTGGTAATGGCGGAGGTGGTGCTGTTTTGCTGATCTCAAGGAATAGTTTGTCCCATGGTTTCCTTTCTTTAATGTTTTTTGTTTGAAATCTCTGTTTGCTGCTTCTGCTCTGTATAGCAGATGAGAGAAGTGAGCTCATTGTTATGAGAGTAATATTCCTACTTCTTTCAGCTTGAGTTCAGACCAAGAAAGCTAAGAACACACACCAAGTTCTAGAGAGAGAAACACAGAAAGAGGGGGAGAGAGACAGGGAGGGTGGTTGCAAAACCCAATGATTCAAACCCGAGAAGAAAGGTTTGGAATTTGATGCAAATGTTGATGCCTAGCTCGAGGCATTTCTTCTTCTTCTCCTTCTCCTTCTCCTTCTCTTTCTCTTTCTCTTCTATCTTCTTCCTCCTCTTCTCTCCTGCCTTCTCTGCAAACCATGAAGCTTCTCTCCTCCTCTCATGGCTTCACAGTGTTCCTTCCACCCCTTCTGCTTTTTCTAACTGGAATGTTCTCGACCCTAATCCATGCAACTGGACCTCCATTACATGTTCTTCCCAAAATTTTGTCACAGAGATAAATATCCAATCGATTCCTCTCCAGCTTCCTTTTCCTTTTAATCTCTCTTCTTTTCACTCTCTTCAGAAACTCGTCATTTCTGACTCGAATGTCACTGGAATCATCCCGGAGGACATCCACGACAGCTCAGAGCTCATTATCATCGACCTTAGCTCGAACAATCTTGTTGGAGACATTCCTGCAGGTATTGGAAGGCTTCAAAAGCTTGAGAGTTTGTCCCTAAATTCGAATCAGTTAACAGGAAAGATTCCAGTAGAGCTTACCCACTGCACTAACCTGAAAAGTCTCGTCATTTTCGATAACCAGCTAAGTGGGATCATCCCAGTTGAGCTGGGAAATTTGAAAAACCTCGAAGTTCTTCGAGCTGGAGGAAACAAAGACCTAACTGGGACAATGCCAGATGAGCTTGGTAACTGCATAAACTTGACTGTTTTGGGATTGGCTGAAACTCGAATCTCGGGTTCTTTACCAGCTTCATTGGGTAGACTCACAAAGCTTCAAATTTTGTCCATTTACACAACCATGATCTCCGGTGAGATTCCTGCTGAAATAGGTAACTGTTCTGAGCTTGTCCACTTGTTTCTTTACGAAAACAGCTTCTCTGGTTCACTCCCTCCATCGCTGGGTAAGCTCCAGAAGTTGGAATCACTGTTTTTGTGGCAAAATAGTCTTACCGGATCAATTCCTGAAGATATTGGTAATTGTAAAAGCTTGAGGAAGTTTGATCTTTCTTTGAATTCTTTGTCTGGGACTATTCCTCATTCTTTAGGAAATCTTTCTGAGCTTGAAGAGTTTATGATTAGTGATAACAATGTATCTGGGACGATTCCTTCAAATTTATCAAATGCTACAAATCTCTTACAGTTGCAGCTTGATAAGAATCAGATTTCTGGTTTGATTCCACCCCAACTTGGATTGTTATCAAAACTCACAGTGTTTTACGCGTGGCAAAACCAGCTAGAAGGAAGCATTCCTTCTACTCTGGCTGGTTTGAAAAATCTCCAAGTACTTGATCTATCTCAAAATGCACTCACCGGAATTATTCCTCCAGGCTTGTTTCAGCTCCGAAATCTCACAAAGCTGCTTCTAATTTCCAATGATATTTCGGGCTCTATACCGCAGGAAGCTGGCAACTCAACCTCTCTTCTTCGGTTGCGCCTAGGAAGCAATCGAATTACTGGTGGGATTCCTAAGTCAATTGGGAATCTCAAGAGCTTGAATTTTCTTGATCTTTCGGGAAATCGCCTTTCTGGGTTTGTTCCAGATGAGATTGGAAGTTGCTCCGAGTTACAAATGATTGACCTGCATAACAATATTTTAGAGGGCCCTCTTCCTAATTCTTTATCTTCTCTCTCAGAGCTTCAAGTACTTGATGTTACAGACAATAGGTTTATGGGTCCGATTCCGGCAAGTTTGGGTCGCCTTGCTTCATTAAACAAGCTCATTCTCAGGGAAAATTCATTTACTGGATCAATTCCTTCATCAATCAGCCTCTGTTCCAGCCTTCAACTGCTCGATCTCAGTAATAACGAGCTCTCTGGCAGCATACCAAAGGAAATCGGACTGATTCAAACTCTTGAGATTGCGCTGAATCTCAGTTTCAATCATCTTGCAGGGCCAATCCCGCAACAGATATCGTCACTCACTAAACTCTCTGTGCTAGACCTGTCACACAACAGGCTCGAGGGGAGTCTAAAACCATTTGCAGAGCTGGATAATCTTGTATCTCTTAACATCTCTTTCAATAACTTCTCTGGTTACCTCCCCGACAATAAGCTTTTCCGACAATTATCTCCAATGGACATAGCAGGCAACGAAGGCCTTTGCACATCAATTACAGATTCGTGCTTTTTGTCTGACTCCATCCAAAGAAATGGAATCGATGGATCGATATCCCGGAGGCTTAAGCTGGTAATTACTTTGCTCGTCATCCTGACTGCGGTAATGGTAGTTATGGGGATAATAGCAGTGGTAAGAGCACGAACCGCCATCAGAGATGATGACAATTCAGAGTCAGGAGGCACATGGCCTTGGCAATTCACACCATTCCAGAAACTAAATTTTTCAATAGACGAAATACTAAAATCCCTAGTAGATTCAAATATAATCGGGAAAGGATGTTCAGGGATCGTGTACCGCGCCGATATGAACAACGGAGACGTCATCGCGGTAAAAAAGCTCTGGCCAACAACAATAGCGGCGAGTAAAAAGGAAGAAAAATGCGCAGTTTGCGATTCATTCTGCGCCGAAGTGAAAACCCTCGGCTCAATACGCCATAAAAACATCGTCAGATTCTTAGGCTGCTGCTGGAATCGACAGACAAGATTACTAATGTATGATTACATGCCGAACGGAAGCTTGGGTAGTCTCCTCCATGAAAGAACCGGACATGCTTTGGAATGGGAATTTAGGAACCAAATTTTGCTGGGAGCAGCGCAAGGATTGGCTTATCTACACCATGATTGCGTTCCTCCGATAGTTCACAGAGATATTAAAGCGAATAACATTCTGATCGGGCTTCATTTGGAGCCCTACATTGCAGATTTCGGCCTTGCAAAGCTCGTCGAAAATGGCGATTTCGCTCGATCTTCCAACACAGTTGCAGGCTCTTATGGATATATTGCCCCCGGTAAATTGCCTCCTCCTCCAGCTAGATCTTTTATAATTTAATGATTCTTATTCATATTCATATTTTCTTGATGACTATTAGCGTTTCTATTTTCCAAGAAATCATAATTTTATCGTTATTTTATCGTTACGAAAGGACGTTTATGTCTTACTCATTAATTGATATAATAAATATTAATTATACAAATTAATTAACGACACATCTGAAAGTATGATTGAATTATAGAATTAGAAGATAATCATAATATTATTCTAAAACTTTGACGTAATGAAGTTATTTCTTAGAACATAATCATAATTTGATCTAATGTTGTTGCAGAATACGGCTACACGACAAAGATAACCAAAAAGAGCGATGTTTATAGCTTCGGAGTAGTGATTCTAGAAGTTGTGACAGGAAAACAACCAATCGATCCAATGATACCAGACGGTCTACACATTGTGGACTGGGTACGGTCAAGGAAGAGAATCGAAGTGATCGACCCGTCACTTCTATCGGGACCCGAGTCAGAAATAGAGGAAATGGTTCAAGCAATAGGCATAGCCTTGCTATGTGTGAACTCGAATCCTGAGGAAAGGCCAACCATGAAAGACGTCTCGGCCATGCTTAAAGAAATCAAGCACGAAAGAGAAGAGTATGGAAAGGTTGATTTGCTTATCAAGGCCTCCCCACCTAACAATAATAATCGAGAAGAAAAGAATAAGAGTAGTAGCCGGATTATCGCTCCTTCGTCGTCAAAACTTGGCATTCAAAGCTTAAGTTTTTCTGCTTCCTCTCTGCTTTACTCGTCGCCTTCCTCAACTTGAAAGGCGGGTTTTAAGTAATAATAATGTGTAAAAATACAACGTTTAAGATGTCGAGTTGTTAATTTATTGATTTGATCTTTGTATTTTACCTAATTAAGAGATTCATCCATGGTTTGAGCAAAGTTAGAGAAAATGTTAATTTTAATAAATAAAATTCTCAAGTAAATAAATATTTTGTGTTTTTCGAAGTCAATTTGACATGAATCTTTGTAACTCGTCATTCTAAGTGTACGTGTAATTTTTTAGTCAAATGGTCAAATTAATAGAAATCATAAGTTCTCACGTGGTTAAAACAAATGGTGTTGGGTAGATTTAAATTATACCCAAGTTAACATGGGTGGGTAACTCAAATCTTTTTCATTCTGATCCGCCGTCGTTCGCCTTGGCTAGAAAATATTGTCGTCGCAAGTCACTGGTCCCGCATCAACCACTGTTGATGTGGCATTGTCACGCTGACTTGGTGTTCACTTGCTGATGTGGCATTGACTATTGACTTGGCATGTGATGTGTGGTTTAGCCGTTGATTCTAATCGTTGACTTTGATTGTGTTTGTTGGAAAATTTGATTTTGATTTTGGACGGGTAAACAACGTGGAAAAATTTACCATATCTTATTTCGTAAAACGTTTTGACGTGTTGAAAGCACCACTGATTTCTATTTGTTGAAATTTTCACTGCAATCATTTGACATAAATCAAGGTGAGATTTAAAATTTTATTTTTTTGAATTTTTAAGTTGGAAAATCTTATTTTGGTTCAATATATAAAGATGTGAGATAAATCTTAAACTTTTAGTATCTAGAGAGTTTTAGATGTCGAAAGTAAAGAATAGAAAGTTTTTAGCTTTGTCGTCAATGTATGTATGCCTCAAAGAAGTTCACGACCTTTTTGATGTTTCTTTCCTGTTTAGGATTTTAGTCATGGTATAGGAACTTTCCATTATCCCTTGAGTTTCGGCGTTATTTTGACGTCGATTTTATTTTAGGTTTCAATGATTTTATTAATTTTGAGCTCATTTTTTAGAGCGTTGTTTTGACTAGACAAAAGGGGAAATCGTCATTGTGACAATCTGTCGTGTGAAGGCAATGAAAACTCATTGTGAAAGTCCAGCCCATACTAGTGACGGTACACTTGAAAAAGTGCAAAATGCATAGGTTATAAGTTTATCTCCCTACCTAGTACAACACATTTTCAGCTTACTCCAAAAACAAAATTATGTGGGCTCCGTCGCAAAGCGAACAATTTTATATTGGGAGTACCGGGAGATTTTACATTCGTCGAGGTAGGTGTTTCTTTATTATACTACATCTGCATTGTGGTTTTCAAAACTCATTTTTGTGATATTTAAAAAATAAAACTCGGTATATCATGTTTGACAACATGTTCATGTTTATATTATATATGTATGTTAATTTTACATGTTTATTTTACGCACACATGATATTTTATTTTATTATATATGGTTATTTTGGGCTATGTTTTGTGGTCATTTATTTATTGCACATTTTCTGTTGCTTGAAGGTGTTTTTGTTGTTATGTGAGATAGAGTAATAAGATAGTGATGACGTGTTTTTAGGTGCAAATCCTTAAACCCATGTAGAGTGTGTTATTTTGTTTCATTACGCGATGACTGGTCTACAAACAATCAATATGTCTTTCTTTCATGTATCTTGCAAGCATTCGATGTGTAGAGGGTCCATGAGAAACTTTGTTTCCACTAGGACTATTTCTATAGATACAATGGAGGCAGTATTTGATCTATAACAACCTATATATATGTAACAATATTTTTGAGATTTGTCCCACGATAACTCGTGGAGCCTATTTTAAAATAGTTAAAAGAGATTTTGATGAATATAAATCCATGTCTTGCATTTTTTCACTAACTTATTGTTTTAAAAATAAAATGATAAAATAATTTTTCTCATGCATTGAGTAAAATATAGATTCCTAACTAAGTTAGTTACTTACCCTAAAAGATTCTCTCTCTTTTCAGTAAAGATTGTGGATGTCAGAAGTAGCTAGTCGTTGTGGAGATCATCCTCGTTTCCTTCCTTTTCCATTTAAAGTGTTTTATTTATTTCTTTCGGTAATGACTCTATTATTTTCTTGTTATCTATTGTTGTACTGGGCGATATGTTTTATTTCCTACACAATACTTTTTGGATCTTATTATTTTATAATCACTATGTGAACATTGACCCATCTCGTGTAAGATATGATTTTAATTTTAGTTAACTCTTTTGTTGTAACTAAGTTTTAGGCTTAGCGATCGAGTTATCCTTAAGAATCAGGTCATTCAACCTAACGTTTTTTAATAGGTTCGCCTTCAAGTCGTGCTAAAAATAAACTAGTATCAGAGCCTAAGTTTCCACAATTTTTCGGAAGTAATCACTTCAAAATTGATAATGTAGAATTTTGAACATTTATCCATTGTGCATGATCTGAAACTTGGAGTCTTCCAAGTTTCCTAGAGCGTTTTTTGTCGGGCTGTGCTTCTTAAAGATTGATTTTATACCATCCTTGGATTGGTTTATCATTGCTTCAGTGACAACCTTTTGTCTAATCAAAGTCTCATTTTGGAAAGGAGAGTATTTCATAGTTGTGTCTAGGTTTTAAGGAAATTTGTAAGTAGGGATGGTCAAACCCGATCCAGAACTGAGAATCGGACTGAAACCTATGGATTCGGTCTGAATCGGGTCGGTTTCAATATATAAAGAATCGGATATCAATTTCATTTTTTTGACAACCGATTTAATTGATTCAGTTTTATGATCTAAATATTCAAATTTAGAACAAACCGAACTAATAAATTTTGGGCTTTAAAAAGCCCACTAAAAATCTCAATCCAATTAAAAATACGACTCAAAAAAATACTTTTTATTATTATGTTTTTTATTTGCACATTCAAAACCCTAAAAGGTTATTCTGGCCAATTAGAACTGTTGCAATTAATATTTTATTATTTAATTATATTTTGATTACTTTTGTCTTTTAACACATTATAAGTTTAATTCAAAATTTAATATGTTGGTTTAATTTTGTATTTTCAAATTTTATTGTTTAATTTAGAGATAAGTATCCAATAATGACTTGAAATAAAGTGTTTGCTTTTTTTTTTTTTTGTTAGTGTGAATAAATTATATTTTGAACCACGATGAATTGAAATTTTATAATGAAAATTTATTCGAACTGGAAAATCAGTAATTTATGCGTTGATGGTTATAATGTAACTAAGTTATTTTTTAGATATATTAGTAAAAATCAAATTTATATAAAATATAAATTTTAAAATTTATTATTTTATATTATGAGTAGAACCAGAACCGAACCATTGGTTCAATTATGGATCAGTTTCTACCATATAAAACTCCGATTCTGGTTCTAAAACCACTAGAACTGACATATATCGATTCGGTTCAGATCTACTTATAAACTGAACCTAACTGATTCATAAGCACGCCCTAGTTGTAAGCGAAGAGGGAGAAGTGTAGCTTTTTGATGTCCGAGATTAAGTTTTCTCGTTTAGAGATTTCGGTAGTTCCTCCTAACATTAATTAGTAGTGTGTAGTGACAATTTCTTCAAGTGATGTTAGAGATTCATGGATTTCTTTGGCCATGTCAATTGTCAACGTGCTGTTAAATATTTTTTTTCTCCAATAACTTTGTTGTTGATCAAGTGACTAAAGGGGGTGTCAGGTTCGAGTTGGATGATTTTTTCCAAAGTAGATACAAGGAGTTAAAGTGCATGCTGAGAGTGCAACACTTCTAATAGTACCTGACATTAAGTAGCTTTATATAGTTTATACTAATGTATCAAGAGTTGGTCTCGGTTGTATTTTGATGCAACAAGGTAAAGTGCTTGCTTATGTATCCCAAAAACTAAAGTTCCATGAGCAGAGTTGTCCAACTCATGTCCTAGAGTTAGTTGTGAAATTTTTTATTATGAAGCTTTAAAAGAAATATTTGCATGGTACGAGCTATCAGGTGTACTCAAATCACAAAAGTTGAAGTGTCATTTCATTCATCGAGATTTGGTGTTAGGACAACGTAGATGCATGGCGTGAATGGAAGCTTACGATTTCAGTTGGAATATCAGGCAGAAAAGGTGAATGTCATAGCTGAAACTATAAGCTGAAATCTTACGATATCTTTTGCTTGTCTAGTTCTTAATTAGTGGAACTATAAAAAAACAAAAGATGTCATTGAACTTTTTCTTGGTTATTCTCATAATTACACCCCAGTTCAATGTTGTGTGGATCATTGTTCATCGGTTGACCAAGTCTGCCCAATCTATTCCGATCTAGATGGACTATTTCTTGTTTGAATTAACGTTGTTCTTGTTCATAGTATTTCCTCTAGTATCATCTCTGATCGTAACTCTAGTTTCATGTCCAAGTTTTACAAAACTCTTTTGAAGTCACCGGGTGCAAATTTGAGTTTTAGTGCAATGCATCATTCTTAGATTGAGATTTTTTAGAATGTGATGATAGTTTGATAGATCTTCCGTCATTAGTAAAAGTTGTTTATATTAGTAGTTATCAAACCAACATTAATGTTTTGTTATACAAAGTGTTGTATGAGAGATCTTGTCATTCACTATTAGGTTGGACTGAGTCAAAGGAAAGTGTAGAATAGACAAAAGATTTACTCTAATCTTATGATGAGAGAGGTTAAATTCTACCCTGTAGAGAGTTTGTGTTTTTGAGAGTTCGACCAAGATGTGGTATCAGTTAGTTTGGGGTGAAAACAAAAAAGTTATCTTCGAGGTACTTTGGCTTGTTCCAAATTGTTGAAACCATTGGTAATGTGGCCTAAATAATTGATTTATCTCCTCATTATTGATACGTTTAGAATGTTTACCATATACCCATGCTAAGGAAGTGCATGTTAGACCTGTTGAATGTTACCTTGAGCTTCGCATCAAGTAGAATATTTCCTGAAATAGAACCTTAGCGAATTTTGGGAAGAGAAGTTTGAGTTCTTCGTTACAGAAAAATTTCCTTGGTTCGTATTAAATGGGAGAATCACTATGAGCGGGAAGTTACATGGAAACTTGAGTCAGAGATTGGAAGTATCTCATTTATTCAATGGTTCCATTGAGTTTGGGTTAAATTTCGATAACAAAATTTCTTAATGAGAAATAATGTTCAAATTCACCAATTTTAATTAATAAAAAGGTCTTGGGGTTTCTACGCTTGAAAAAAAAAACTTGGGACTCCCTGAGTAAATTTTGTGTTTTTCTAGGTCAATTTGACTTGTATCGACTCGAATTTTTGCAACTCGTCAATGTTTGTATACGTGCAATTTTTCTGTCAAATAGTCAAAACGTTAGAAATTGGAAGTTATCGCATGGTTAAAAACTTGAATAGGGTTGTGTAAATTTAAATTATCCTGACTTAACAAGGTGTTTGTATTTTCAATAAATCGATATTTAGAATTTATTTAATATATATATATATATATTAAATAATTTAAAATAATAAATAAATAATTAAAATTTTATTCTTTGACAAGCTCCTGTCTTCCCCTTTACTCACTCGTTTTCTACTTTCTCTTCATTTCCGACAACCAACTTCCATGCAATGCTTTTTGTTACTGCCTCATTATTTTTTAAATAATATGATAAAACTAGTTTTCTTATGCGTTAGGCAGAGTATAAGATTCTTTGTTGAGTTATCGATCATCCCAAAAGACTTTTCTTTTTCAGGTAAAAATCGTGGAGGCCAAGAGTAGTTAGTCATTGTGGAGATCGTCCTCGCTTCTTTGCCTTTTTATTTCAAGTGTTTTATTTATTTTTTCGATGAGGACTCTATTGTTGACATGTATTATTGTATTGGATGTGAGATATTCTATTTCATGCACAATAATATTTGAATTGTATTATATTGCACTATCTTATTATTTTGTGATCACTTTTAAATTTGGCCATCTCATGTTGGCTATGATTTTAATTTTGGTTTAGATCTTCCACTACAAAGTAAGCGTTGCGGTGGACGATCGAGTCTTTTTTTAGAATCAGGTTGATAGACTCGGTGTTTCTGTCTGAACATGCTACGAGTCGTGACAGACATTAACATAAACAATGAGAAGAACTTTATATACAGTGGGGTGAGACCTTTGTCGAAACAGGCGGCTATGGGTGATGGTGTGATTCCATGCTTGATGGAATTAGCCTTGGTGGTCTCGAGTGGAGCTGGTGGCCTAAGCTGAGTTGCTGGAGTTGGTGATGTTGATGAGGTGTAGCTGTTGCTCATACATAGAAGGGAAATATTTAATTGGACCATCAAAATATGAGGTATTTAACAAAAAGGATCCTAAAGTCATTTTGTAAACAACCACACCTTCAAAGTATTGAAAATGCTACAAATCAACTCCTAGTGGGAGACTGATCTCGATTAAGTGAGATAAGGAGGAGAGGGAGGGGGTTTGACCACCCCCCATTCATAGTGCAAAAAATGCACTGTCTAGAATGGAGGGTCTCCACCCCCAGGTGTGGGGTGCCATTCTAGAGTGTTAGTATTTGCACTCTGCAAAACAGGGAGGTCCCCTCTCTGTTTAGGGTAGAGATCATGGACTGATCTGCACAATTATAAATAGATCGACCTCCCTTTTTTGCAATTTCAACCCCTCATTCGTGAACCCTAGCTCTCGAAAAAGCCTCCCCGATTCCGTTCCGGCAACAATCAACCAAAGTGACTCTTATTTACTTTTACAGCTTCGATGGATGCTAGTTCTACTACCTCTTTTGAGTTAAACGGTGAAACAAATTGTGATCCGTAGATGGAATGAGAAGCATACTTCCCACCTATTTATGACATGCTAAAGGCACTCGATCATGAAGAAATAGAAGTGCATTCTAAGTCAGAAATGATAGATGAGGAAGAACTTCGTTTATTATGTGACTCGGAGGATGATGGGTGCCAAAGTAGACTAGTACATGACGTTTATGCGACAATTTTTCATTTGGGGAAGAAATATAGTTCGTTGAAAGAAATTAGAGACGAAATAGTAGATTGTGGTTATGGGGTAAAATTTATTAAGAGTGATGCTCCACGACTGATGGCAGTGTATGAAGATGAATGTGAATGATGATTCCATGCTTCGAAGATGCAACGTGAGCTTACATTTCAAATAAAGAGTTTGAAAGAAATTCACAATTGTGCGCGAAAAATTGAACATCAGCATGTGTCAGCAAAATGGGTGGCAACTCAATATTTAGACATGTTTAAAAGTCACCCTACATGAGGTATTCCTTCCATTATCGATGGTAAAAATATTTCAATGTCAACATTACACAAAATCTAGCTAGCAAGGTAAAAAGGGAAGCCTGAATTGAAATATAGGAAAGGACGACAATCAATATAAGCTATTGTGGGCGTATACAAAATAAATTCGTAGATCTAATCCGAGAAGCACTACGTTCATAAAAGTAAATTTGTTGACTGGGTTTATGTCGAAAGTTATATTTGAAAGAATGTACGTGTGTGTGACTGCGTGTAAGAGTGATTTTATAATGGTTTGAACTTTTAACACCATATGGACAATGATGTATTTGTGGATATTTATATATATGAATGATATATAAATATAAGTTGTATTGAAGAAAGAATAAATTAAGAGATAAAATTTGACAATTTGGAAAATTGTTAAATTTCAAAACAGGGCCAATCGATCGCCCAAGATAGGCGATCGATCGCCATGTTGGTTGAAATAAGGAGCTCAGACCCGAGAGGGTGCCAATCGATTGCCCCTGATGAGCAATCGATCGCCCTTTCTGAAAAATGAAAGGGTTTGGAACAGGAGCAGCGTCGATCGATCGGCTGATGTAGGCAATCGATCCGCTGCCGTTTAAACAAAAATGTATAAAAATTATAAGATTTTCAGATTTTAATTTTTATTAATTAAGTAAATTAGATTATAATTAATCTAATTTGGGTTAGATTAAAACTAATTGTGGTTAAAAATTAATTAATCAAGGTTATTTTGTGATTTTTTAAGAAATTGAGGGATAAATGATCATTTTGAAAGGATAAGTCTGATTAAAGGGTAATTTACCCTTAAAAGCCCTTTTAACTTGGTGAGGTGGCTGCCCTTCAATGAATTACGTGAAGAAGAAGAAAGAAAAACTAGAGAAGAAGAAGAGAGAAGGCAAAGAAAGGAGAAGAGAAAGAGAGAAGGGGAAAAGAGAGAAAAAGAGGAGAAATTGAGAGTTTTGGAAATTATGCTTTTGAGAAAGTTGTTCATCTTATTAAGAAGAGTATGTTGGTGCAAAAATCGATAGATTTGGTGGAAAAATTCGTGTAAGGTGAAAGAACCGACATACGGTAACTAAATCTATCGTTTAGAATAGTTTGTTTAAGCTTTATTGTATTATTAGGTGGAGATAGTTTAAATTTCTACCTTGGTTCTGGATATGTTTAGAAATTATTATGATTGGTTGAGATTAGATAAATTGAAATAATTAATTGATATCATTTTTATGCAAATTAGATCATGAATTGTAAAAATTGTTTATTTCTGATTTTATTGAAATATTAAAACGTAAAATTTTAAAAGCGAGGTTTACATTGATATTGGTTTTAAATATCAATTGCATGGGTGAGTTGCGTTATTTTAAACGTACATATCATTTGCTTTATAAACGTTTTAAAGCATACATTTTAGGAAGGAAGAAGTTGAAGTCTTTGTAACACAGGAACCCAATGAACTGAACTTGCCTCTTCGTGTGAGATGATTATGACTATGAAACTAAATAGGAGATTAAATATATGTTCTCATTGGGTTGAAAGTCCCTAAATCTCAAGAGGAAGCAATGCAAGAGAGGTTCTACAGCCCTACCAGAGAGAGTCTGAAAACTTGTAGAGATGTGTGATGGTCATATGAGGTAAGTTTATAGTGAAGTGCGTCTTGACATTTACATTTACAATTTTCTTAAAAAGATGGTTTTAAATGGTGCAAACTTGTTTATATTTGCATTGGATTGATTTAATTATTGAAAATGGTTTGAACAGTGATTGATAGATTTTTAAAAGGTTGAATACGAACTTACATACATTTTATAAAAATGACATTGATTTCAAAGCATAATTGTATTAAAATTTAGATTTCAAAATAATCACTGTCAAGTGGAGGATGGAGAATGATCCTAGATAGTGTGGATAAAGTCTGAGTTAGCTATTCTAACTACTAGACTCATTTGCTGAGCGTAAAACTTATTATGTGGATATTGTATATTTTTCACATAACGAAAACGTTCACCGAGAGAGTAAAACAAAGGCAATATAAGGTTGATAAAGAGGCATAGGCGAACTATCGAGGTAGATGATATTCTTTTTGAGTTGGGACCAGATTTAGTAATTGTATAAACTCTTTTTGATCGGTCACGTGTGGTGACCTATAACTCTGTAATAGCTTCCCCATAATGTGAATACTCTGACAGATAATTATGTATAATATATATATATATGTTTAGAATATTTATATTGTTTGAAATATATGAAATATCTTAATTTGAGATACCAAGTTAAAGAATGGAATAAATTAAATTCAAATGGATCCATGCAAGTGAGTTCGGAGGACTCCGCTTCCCACCTTAGGAATCTTGTAGAGCTTGTCGGGGTTCATTTTTAGGAAAGGAATATATTTGGTATGAGAGCTATACATAATAGTTCTAACTAGTTAGAGGGAGATTAGTAACTATGTTTAGAATGCCTTTAATATTGCCTTGGTAGTGAATGTTTTTTTTTATAAATATATTGTGACGACCCCGACTCCGTGTCGGTGCCGCTACGACCTGTGTCGTGCGTGCATACATACGTACATGTGTATTACCCTCGCCCGTTCTCACTTAAATTTTTTTTTTCTTTTCTTTCATTACATTTTTCGTTTTGTTTCCTTTTCATTCGTTTAATCATTAGAGAACGAACTCGGGCTTTCAATCCATATCTAGACATTTGGGTTCTTAAAATCCTTTAAAATATTTGAGATTCGCTCGTAAAATACGTTTAAAAAGTGTCGTAAAAGGTCGGGTTAAAACGTGTTTTGAAAACTCAATTTTTCGAAAAAATCATGTTGGGTCAAGTGTGGCGCCGATCGATCAGGACATAAGGCCGATCGATCGGGCCCTCTCTGGATTCCGACTTAAAAACGATCTTCATCGCCTATCGATCGGGACATAAGGCCGATCGATCGGGCCCTCTCTATTTTTCGACTTAAAAACGACCCTTAAATGCCGATCGATCGCCCCTCGGGCACAATCGATCGGGATGGGCGTATCCTGGGACCCTTAAATGCCGATCGATCGCCCCTTAGGCGCAATCGATCGGGATGGGCGTATCCTGGGTGCACGCACTGCATGCCCAGCGCGGCCCCCGCGCGCACGCATATGCCTAGCGCGCCTCCGGCGCCCGGCCAGCGCACCACCCGCGCCTCCTTGCCCCTTTTTCTACCCCCTTTGCCATTTTTCTTCAAATTTTCACCTAATACACACTTCAAATTTCATCATCAAAACGTCCATCGATAAACCAACTAAATTACACATCCAAAACCCGAACATCCAACCTAAATCATCAATTCCCGACACAAAACTTCGATTTCAACTTAAAACCACAAACCTATTTTCCAATCACCAAAACTCATCCAAAATCTATTCTATTTCATCAAAACATTCCACAATCTTCTATATTCACCCAAATACACATTAACATCAATATCCTATCTATTTTCATCGAAACTATCCATACATAGCGGAAGCTATAAAAAAAAAATCATCAAGACATCAATTTTCAACCTATCCAGATACCAAACATCCTAATATATTTTTCTATATATTTCATCAAAATATCATCACCCATCAACCCATTTTATCCCAAAATCCCAAAACACAACCTATGCTCTCCACGGGTCGTGCTCGCATCGACTACGCCGGCCGCTCCCACGAACATCCCCCTTCAAGCTGCAGGCTCGTCAGGTGGAGGGACATCGTTCTCACCTTGCTCGTAGTCACCTACATCATAAAGACACTTATGAGATAAAAATCTCAACAAGTTCTACATAAATGTATATGCATGATCATGTATGCTCAATGCTATGAAAACCGTCCATGTCATTTCATATATCAGTACGTGTCAGTCTATAGTTATTGGAAATGCTCGACAGATAGATAGGGCGCGTCAAGCGGTTAGACAGCCCACACCATTTGAAGGGAGGAAAACCCGCTCACCGCGGAACGCCAGGTCTGAACCTCATCCCCGATAACCCCATGTCATGTGTTGTTTACTATGATACTTTACTTGCCATTTCATGCATGCAATTCTTTCTCTTTGAAATCCATGCGTAAATTCGTTTTTCATGACGTTTAGAAAACCATGTTGCGTGAATAGTTCAATAAGCACAATATAACATATATAACGTGAATACTATCAAAACGCTACCAATACCATCAAAACATAACAATACTTAACTTATAAAAACAACCAAACTTAAACTACCCAACTAAAACAATTAAACAAACAAAGCACCAACAATCCTCAACACAAATTCTGACATATGGTGTAGGCCAATCGGCCAGAGTAAGTCACGAGAACTTACCTCGGGTCCTTAGCACACCGTGCACTTCGTCCCTAGCTTTGTCACCTAAATCAATTCATAGTGTTCTTTATTAAAACCGAGCTTAAACATAAAATTTTGGAAATTTACGAAACTCCTAACTAAAGAAAATTTCCTAAAATTCTAATAAATCTCTCTCGGGCATTTCATCGAGCAACTTGCGCTCACAAATCCTCAAACTCCATTAATGGAGGTTTTCCAAAGCTCCATAACCGATTTTTCCAAACAAACAAAAAATACACTCAACGTTTCACTTAATAACGTTCAATAATCACCAATAAAGCAACAACTAACCATTCCTAACCTAACCCGATTATTTTCGACAAAATTGTAACGCCCCGAATTTTCTAAACTCAGTTTGTTACACATAACACAGAACAGGACTAAGAAAAATTTGACAAATTTCAAAAAAAACTTCGCTCAAAATCAAAATTTTGACATTTGCTAAAGCCTTAAATTTTAAAACTAGCAGCAGAGATTTTTTTTTATTACGAAATAAGAGTTAAACAAACTGTAAAACAATTTTAAAAGAATCGGTTAAAATATTGGGAAGTAATTCGGCCAGAAGAGATGAAAGCTTAAGTATGAAATGCTTGAAGATCATAAAAGTCAACCACATCATCCGCTGATCAGAGTCAACGAAAATGGGCAGAAACAAAATGGAGGACTTCCACTGATGACGTCAGCCAGAAGAAATACTCTTCCTACTCCAGCCGATGACGTCAGCTGGAAGAATCATTCTTCCAACTTCAGCCGATGACGTCAGCCGGAAGAATCACTCTTCCAACTTCAGCCGATGACGTCAGCCAGAAGAATCACTCTTCCAACTTCAGCCGATCGCAAAACGACAACAATACTTACTCACAACTTCCGGTAGATAAAATGCCCGACATCATCTGGTTACAAACGACAAAAGACTTTTACCTTCATCATCCGATGGATAAAATACTCGACATCATCCGGTTACAAAACGACAAATTTTCTACTTAAATCTTCTGATGGCTTCCACTGAAGACATCATCCGATGACTTTACTGAAGACATCATCCGATGGTTTTACTGAAGACATCATCCGATGGTCAACAGAACAATAACTTTATATAGTAGCTCATCGAGCATTTTCTCTCTACACAGGGAAAACTCTGTCTACCAAAAGAATTTGAGCATTTGCAAAAGAACATTCAAAACTACTTAAATCCGTATATTACTCCAGAATTTGGTAGAAACTACTTTTAAAGCCAACAGAGTATTAAAATCAGAAAGGTCTCAAAGGTATTTCAAAACATTAAAACTACCATTTTTATAAGAACTCTCGACATACTCAAATTGAATCATGGTTCACTAGACTTTCTCATCCACTGACACCAGTTAATCTGCCTCATCAGTTTACCAGGCCGAAACATGGATGTACTCCCCCAACCTCATCTATTCATCTGTGCACTTAGGAAGATTCAGCTGCAGTATCCTCAACACCTACATCACAAAACTCATCTATTAGCCTAATGCTAAGTAAGTAAAGCAATAATGAAATGAAATGCTGAACACATAAATTCCTAAACATGCAATTTCTACTTTCTCATCTCAGTTGCATTCACATTCATTCATAAACTGGTCTGATCCCTCGGTTCCCTTGGGAGTGGGATCAATCCTCCCAATGTTATACATCAACTACTCGATTAAGGGGCAGATGAATTCCCTTAATAGCTGATCTGATCCCTCAGTTCCCTTGGGAGTGGGATCAATCCTCCCAATGTTATAAATCCCTTCATAAGTTAAGAGGTGGATTAGTTCCCTTAATAGTTTGTCTGTCACATTCAGTTCATGCCTTATCATTCCTTACATGGAAATTCATTTTCTTAATCTTTCAAGAAAAACACGATGCATGACATACAAACTCATTCACACAATATATAATCCTACTGTTTTGTGATGTAGGCCCGAAGGCACATGCATATTTCACTTACCTGGCTCTCCTGGAAATGCTCGGTGTTGCAAACTACTTTGGGAGCTTACTCAACCTAAAACCATGGACAGATATTCGATTAGATTTTACTAAACCTCATTCTACACCATCCAAAAGCCTAAGGAAACTAGTTTAGGAGCTTAGTTCGTTATACATCTCTGATTACCACTAAAACCCGAACTAGTTCGCTCACAGCATTCTCGAAACTCACATTTATCCACTCCCCAAATCATTGATATTTACCAATGCAGCAAGGAATCGAAATAGAACTCACCTAGTTTGGAGAAAATCGGATGGAAGAATTGCCTAGAGAGCTCTGCTGCTTGAGCTGAATACCGAGAGAGGAGAGTAAGGAAAGAGTGGCGGCTACAATGCATTTAATCACAAAGCCTCTTTCCTTAAATAGGTTATCTATTTTAAGTTCTCAATTTACCACTATGCCCTTACTTAGTCACTCATTAACCTAATTAATACTTTCCTCAATTTTCTCCATAACATGCTTACTATTAAATAACGGAATAGAAATTGGTTTAATAGAGCCGAGTGCTACAATCTACCCTCCTTAAAAGAATTTTGTCCTAAAAATTCAGTACCTGAACAGTTCTGGATATTGGTCCATCATGTCTTGCTGACGTTCCCAGGTTGTCTCCTCTATGTTCTGGTTATGCCACAAGACTTTCACTAAAGGAACCTCTTTGTTGCGCAACACTTTCACTGCATAGTCCAGGATCCTTACTGGTTTCTCCTCATAGGTAAGGGTAGGATGAACTTCAATGTCCTGTTGCTCCACAACTTGATATGGATCCCTTATGCACTTCTTCAACATAGAAACATGGAACACACTGTGTATCCCCTCCATAGAAGCCGGTAGCTGCAACTGATAGGCTGCTCTCCTAACTTTCTTCAGAATAGTGAATGGTCCAATAAATCTGGGGTTCAACTTGCCTCTCTTCCCAAATCTCACAACTCCTTTAAATGGTGATACCTTGAGGAAAACTTCATCACCTACTTCAAACTCTAGTTCCCTGCGTCTTCTGTCGGCATAACTTTTCTGCCGGCTTTGAGCTGTTAAGATCCTCTAGCGGATGAGGACAACCTTCTCAACAATTTGTTGCACAATGTCAGGACCAAGCAACTGTGCTTCACCAACTTCGTCCCAGTACAAAGGAGATCTGCACTTTCGTCCATACAGTGCTTCATACGGTGCCATACCGATAGTTGCCTGAAAACTGTTATTATAAGAGAATTCTACTGTACTTGCTCCAAGAACCTTGAAAATCCAATATGCATGCACGAAGCATATCCTCTAATGTTTGGATGGTTCTTTCGGACTGTCCATCTGTTTGAGGGTGAAAGGCTGTGCTAAAGTTGAGCTGTGTACCCATAGCCTTGTGCAAACTTTTCCAAAACTTAGATGTAAATCTAGAGTCTCGGTCTGAAACTATGGTACCTGGAACTCCATGTAACCTAACAATTTCTTGAACATACAATTCAGCAAGTTGATCCATCGAGTAAGTCACCTTTATTGGTAGGAAATGAGCTGATTTGGTTAGACGGTCAACTATCACCCAAATTGCATCATGTCCTTTAGTCGTTCTAGGCAATCCTACCACAAAGTCCATCGTTATTTGCTCCCATTTCCATTCGGGAACTGGTAAAGGTTGTAACCTTCTAGCAGGTCTCTAATGTTCAGCTTTAACTTGCTGACAACACAAACATGATCCTACATAATCTGCCACACTTCGTTTCATACCTGGCCACCAATAATGCTGTTTAAGATCCTTGTACATCTTTGTACTCCGGGGTGAATAGAGAACCTGGAAGAGTGTGCTTCAGAAAGAATCTCATCACGAAGTCCTTTAACGGCAGGGACAAACCATTTATTTCTAAACTTAAGGATTCCATCAGCAGAATAGTTAAAATCTGTTTTGTCCGTAGAATTCATGCTTAACTTGTACTTGTTATATTCGTCATCATTCGTCTGAGCCTCCTTTATTTTCTCCAAAATGGTAGGCTTTAAGGTTATGGCTGAAAGTATAGCCGATACACTGGATACTGCTTCTAAATTAAATCTTTGGAATTCTGACTCTAAGGCTAATGGCATGTTGAAAACCTTAGCTGGGGTTGGTGTTGTCACTCTACTCAAGGCATCAGGCACAACATTTGCTTTGCCGGGATGGTATTTAATCTCAAAATCATAATCCTTTACAAATTCCAACCATCGACGTTGCCTCATGTTCAATTCTTTCTGTGTGAAAATATACTTCAGGCTCTTGTGATCAGAAAATATCTCACAAGGTTGTCTATACAAGAAATGCCTCCAAATCTTAAGTGCGAACACCACTGCAGCTAATTCTAAGTCATGTGTGAGGTAATTCTTCTCATGTACTTTCAACTGTCTAGTGGCATAAGCTATTACCTTACCATCTTGCATCAACACACATCCAAGACCAATTTTGGAAGCGTCATAATAAATGCTAAATTTACCATTTTCAATTGGAAGGGTTAATATTGGGGCATCGGTCAATTTCTGTTTCAAGGTCTGAAAACTATGCTCACATTCATCAGTCCATATATACTTCTCATTTTTCCTTGTTAACTTAGTAAGGGGTGTAGCAATATTCGAAAATCCTTCAATGAACTTTCTATAGTACCCTGCAAGTCCAAGAAAACTCCTAATATCAGTAGCATTCTCCGGTTGGGGCCACTCCTTAACTACTTGAACTTTGGCTGGGTCGACAGATATCCCATCTCCGGAGATCACATGACCAAGAAAGTGAATTATGTCCAACCAAATCTCACACTTGGAAAACTTGGCATAAAGTTAGTGCTGTCTAAGTACTCCTAATACCAAACTCAAATGTCTTGCGTTCTCGTCTTTAGTACGCGAGTAGATTAGGATATCATCAATAAACACTATAACAAATTTATCTAAATATTCATGAAACACTCTATTCATAAGATCCATAAAGGTTGCTGGTGCATTTGTCAATCCAAAAGACATTACCAAGAACTCGTAATGTCCATACCTTGTGCGAAAGGCTGTCTTAGGGATATCCTTAGATTTGACTTTCAATTGGTAATAACCGGACCTAAGGTCAATCTTAGAGAAAACACGTGCACCATTAAGCTAGTCAAATAAATCATCGATTCTATGCAGTGGATATTTGTTCTTGACAGTTAACTTGTTCAATTCCCTATAATCAATGCACATACGCATTGATCCGTCTTTCTTTTTGACAAAAAGGACGGGTGCACCCCACGGTGAAAAGCTTGGGTGTATGAACCCTTTCTCCAATAAATCCTCCAACTGTTTCTTTAATTCCTTAAGTTCTGTTGGTGCTAACCTATATGGATTTTTAGACACAGGCTCGACGCCGGGGTAAACATCTACAACAAATTCGATTTCCCTATCTGGTGGTAAACCTGGAAGGTCATGTAAAAATACTTCAGGAAAGTCTTGGACAATTAAGACATTTTGAGAATTTGCTTTTTCTACGTGCAGTGTGTCTAAAACGCAAGCTAAGAAGCACAAGTACTCTCCATAGAGGGAAGGTCTAGTGTTAATAGAAGTCATCACAGACATTTCCTTACTTTTCTTTGAAGCTTGAAAGGTATGTTTCAAACTACCAGTTGGTTGGAAACTAACTATTCCAGTCCTACAGTCAATCGTGGCATAATGCTTAAACAACCAATCCCTTCCTAGGATTACATCAAATCCCGTTATATCCATAATAATGAGGTCAGCAGGCATATTCATGCTTCCCACTAATACAACGCTATCCAGTATCACATGGTTAGAGTACATGCGCTCACCAGAGGGTAATGCTACGTTAAACACATACTCAGTGGGGGTAAACTATACATCTAGTTTATCAGCAAATGTAGAGGCTATAAAAGAATGTGTTGCACCTGAATCTATTAAAGTAAAGGCAGGGGTAGAGTTGATCAATATGGTACCTGACACCATGGTAGGCTGTTCATCATTGCCCGTCTCCATCATGGAGAATATCCTTGGCTTTACTTTGGCAGGGCCACTCTTCAAGGCTGGGCAGTCCTTGTTGATATGGCCGACTTTGTTACAATGAAAACATCGAATTATCCTGGGCTTTGGGCAATCCTTGAACGAGTGTCCAACCTCTTCACAGTTGAAACACTTTCCCGATCAGAACCTACATTCGCCCAGGTGACTTTTCAGACACTTCGGGCACTGAGGATACTTCTTGGTGTCTTGTACCTTCTTTCTCGTTCCTTGACTGTTCTTGCTTTCACTAGGCCTTTTTGTTCCACTGTGTTGATGTGGTTGGATAAACTTCCGTGGGGTTTCCCTTGCTCTAGTACACTACATTTTCGCATCCTCCACTTCCAACGCAGTGGACACAACCTCACTGAAGGACAAGCCTTTAATGTCAGTAAACTTGACTCCTCGGAAAATCTCTGGCTTTAGTCCATTCATAAACTGAAACACTTTATCTTCATTCCTATGGACGAGATGTCCGGCAAATCTTGACAGGGACTCGAATTGTCTGCTGTACTCAGCCATTGACCCCGTCTGTTTCAAGCTCAAAAATTCAACTTTCTTAGCGGCTTGAACAGTGCTGTTGAAATACTTCTCATAGAAAACTTCTCTGAATTGTGTCCATGACATAGCCAGGGCATCAGCGGCGGTTTCCATCGAATCCCACCAGAGTTGAGCTTCGCCAGCCAGATGGAATGTTGCCAGAGTGACCTTGTCTCCTTCCTCAATATTGGCATACCTAAACATACTCTCAATCTTTCTGAGCCACTCTTCAACAACAGTGGGATTAGTTGACTTCCCATCAAATGTAGGCGGCTGAAGTCTCCGAAATCTGTCTCCAGAGTGCTCACCGCTAGAACTCGAGTTAGCACTTCCTTGTACATCTCGGTTCAATAACACACCCAACTGATCGGACTGTTGGCGCACTAAATCAGTTTGCTGACGCACTAAATCTGTCAGCTTCCTAATCACACTAGGCTCCTCTTCACTTCTCACATTCGGTATTTCTCTTGGTACTCTAGGCCTCCCTGGGCGTCTGGCCATAATACTAAATTCCTGCACAGGGTTAACTACTCTCATAAACATCTTATAGCTAAAGCTAACATAAACACTGACAATTGTTGGAGTACTCCCATGCAACAATTGACAGTGATGAGTAATCTTTTGAACGGTTTAACTGAATGTCTCTGATACCATACTGTAACGCCCCGAGTTTTCTAAACTCAGTTTGTTACACATAACACAGAATAGGACTAAGAAAAATTTGACAAATTTCAAAAAAAACTTCGCTCAAAATCAAAATTTTGACATTTGCTAAAGCCTCAAATTTTAAAACTAGCAGCGGAGATTTTTTTTTTTTTTATGAAAATAGAGTTAAACAAACTGTAAAACAATTTTAAAAGAATCGGTTAAAATATTGAGAAGTAATTCGGCCAGAAGAGATGAAAGTTTAAGTATGAAATGCTTGAAGATCATAAAAGTCAACCACATCATCCGCTGATCAGAGTCAACAAAAATGGGTAGAAACAAAATGGAGGACTTCCACCGATGACGTCAGCCGGAAGAAATACTCTTCCTACTCCAGCCGATGACGTCAGCCAGAAGAATCATTCTTCCAACTTCAGCCGATGACGTCAGCCGGAAGAATCACTCTTCTAACTCCAGCCGATGACGTCAGCCGGAAGAATCACTTTTCCAACTTCAGCCGATCGCAAAACGACAACAATACTTACTCACATCTTCCGGTAGATAAAATACCCGACATCATCCGGTTACAAACGACAAAAGACTTTTACCTTCATCATCCGATGGATAAAATACTCGACATCATCCGGTTACAAAACGACAAATTTTCTACTTAAATCTTCTGATGACTTCCACTGAAGACATCATCCGATGACTTTACTGAAGACATCCTCCGATGGCTTTACTGAAGACATCATCCGATGGTCACAGAATAACAACTTTATATAGTAGCTCATCGAGCATTTTCTCTCTACACAGGGAAAGCTCTATCTACCAAAAGAATTTGAGCATTTGCAAAAGAACATTCAAAACTTCTTAAATTCGTATATTACTCCAGAATTTGGTAGAAACTACTTTTAAAGCCAACAGAGTATTAAAATCAGAAAGGTCTCAAAGGTATTTCAAAACATTAAAACTACCATTTTCATAAGAACTCTCGACATACTCAAATTGAATCATGGTTCACTAGACTTTCTTATCCACTGACACCAGTTAATCCGCCTCATCAGTTTACCAGGCCGAAACATGGATGTACTCCCCCAACCTCCTCTATTCATCTGTGCACTCAGGAAGATTTACCTGCAGTATCCTCAACACCTACATCACAAAACTCATCTATTAGCCTAATGCTAAGTAAGTAAAGCAATAATGAAATGAAATGCTGAACACATAAATTCCTAAACATGCAATTTCTACTTTCTCATCTCAGTTGCATTCACATTCATTCATAAACTGGTCTGATCCTTCGGTTCCCTTGGGAGTGAGATCAATCCTCCCAATGTTATACATCCACTACTCGATTAAGGGGCGGATGAATTCCCTTAATAGCTGATCTGATCCCTCAATTCCCTTGGGAGTGGGATCAATCCTCCCAATGTTATAAATCTCTTCATAAGTTAAGGGGTGGATTAGTTCCCTTAATAGTTTGGCTGTCACATTCAGTTCATGCCTTATCATTCCTTACATGGAAATTCATTTTCTTAATCTTTCAAGAAAAACACGATGCATGACATACAAACTCATTCACACAATATATAATCCTACTGTTTTGTGATGTAGGCCCGAAGGCACATGCATATTTCACTTACCTGGCTCTCCTGGAAATGCTCGGTGTTGCAAACTACTTTGGGAGCTTACTCAACCTAAAACCATGGACAGATATTCGATTAGATTTTACTAAACCTCATTCTACACCATCCAAAAGCCTAAGGAAACTAGTTTAGGAGCTTAGTTCGTTATACATCTCTGATTACCACTAAAACCCGAACTAGTTCGCTCACAGCATTCTCGAAACTCACATTTATCCACTCCCCAAATCATCGATAGTTACCAATGCAGTAAGGAATCGAAATAGAACCCACCTAGTTTGGAGAAAATCGGATGGAAGAATCGCCTAAAGAGCTCTGCTGCTTGAGATGAATACCGAGAGAGGAGAGTAAGGAAAGAGTTGCGGCTACAGTGCATTTAATCACAAAGCCTCTTTCCTTAAATAGGTTATTTATTTTAAGTTCTCAATTTATCACTATGCCCTTACTTAGTCACTCATTAACCTAATTAATATTTTCCTCAATTTTCTCCACAACATGCTTACTATTAAATAACAGAATAGAAATTGGTTTAATAGAACCGAGTGCTATAAAAATCCATCAAAACCCTAACGGTTTATCAACTTAGAAATCAAGAATAACGGCTAGAAAATGCTAGAAACTCACCTAGAATCACGAGGTGAAGAGAAAACGTGAAGAAAACTTGTTGATCGGAGCGGAGGAGAACCGGCGTTGAAGGAGAACGTCGTGGAGAAGAAGCGTCGCCGTTGGAGAGGAAGGAGAGGGAGAGAAAAACGTTATAAGTGTTGAGGGGAAAGGGGGTTTCTCTTATTTAATTTCATTTGACTTGCCAAATGACCATCTCACCCCTCCATTTGATTTTCCTTCAATCTCATTGTTCGACTATCGGTTCGGTTTCTCTAAAATTTTCTTATTTCTCCAATAATCCTGTTTTATTTCTAGGGCTCTAATAAAATTTTCCGTTCGTCAAATGGGTTTATTTTGCTATTTCTACAAATTAAATAGCTATAGGGTCAAAACCGGAAACCTAAGCATTATATCTCGGTTTGAATTCCTTAAATTCCCATAATTCTTCCAAAATTCACATTAATTATAAGGATTCCATTAAAACTCTCAGTTTGTAAAACGGTCATATTTTGATTATTTACAAAATTGTCCTTGCGCGTACAATTCAAAAAAACCCGTAAAACTGGGTATTACATATATGATTTATTGTAGATGGAGAGAGAAGACTCCACTAGTAGAATCGATACACAAGCTGATGATATCACTGAAATGCAAAGGGCTATCACAGCTTTAGCCGATATGGTGAATAGGAATATTGCTCAGCAGAGCAATAAAAGAGTTGAAAGTGCTGACTCAATGGAGATGAAATCGTTGGAGATGTTTCGAAAGGCCAAACCTCTGGTATTCATAGAAGAAAGCAATCCAGCCATAGCTGAAGAGTGGCTGAGACAATTGAAAAAGAAGTTTGAAATGGTGGGAACCAAAAGAGTTCAAAGTCAAGTTCGTTGTGAATCAACTTGACGATAAAGCTGACAAATGGTTAGATCAGACTAAGGCATCCCTGGGCGATCAATGTGAATGAGATCGATTCGAGAATGTCTTCTTGGAGATATTCTTTCCCAAATATGTTCGGCAAGCAAAAACCAAGGAATTCCTGGAGCTGATTCAGAAAGACACGAGTGTTCTGGACTACCTGACAAAGTTTGAAGAGTTGGCCAGGTATGCAGGCCAGTTTGTTCCAGACGAAGCTGCTAAGGCCCAACGATTTGAACATGGCCTTAGATCAGACATTTCCAGTAGACTAGTGGCTTTGAAGATCGAGACTTATCCATATATGGTCGAGAGGGCCATGGTTATTGAACAAAAGCTAGTGGTAAGTAAAGACAAATGGAAAGCCCGAAGAAAGACAAAAGGAAAGAAACTGCCGGTGAAGAAGGTCAACGGTCAAAAAGGCCCAGATTTACTCCACTTCAACCTTAAACTCAGGGTTCATATCATAGTGGACCGGCAAAAAGTGAGGGTGGCAATTCACAAACGACTGATAGTCAAACCTGCTATTATTGTGGTAAAGTGGATCACATCAAGAGGAACTATAGAAAGTGGAAAGCCGACAATCCTTATGTTCAACAGGGAGGTCAGAAAACTCAATTCCCAACTATGAGTCCTCCTTCAAATATACGGCCAAATCAACAAGTCTCTAGACAATATGGGGGAAATGTTTTGCAAGCGGCCAGCTTACAACCGAAAGTACATGCCTTTGGTGTTTTTGGTGAACAATCTGACAACGCAATGATTGAAGGTACTTTCTTACTTTACAATTCCAAAAATAAAAATTTTATTTGATTCTGGAACAACGCATTCATTTGTGTCAGCCTCTGTTGTGCATGCTTTGGGGAATATAAATTTTATCTTTACCCTATGTTTTGAGTGTGGATTCCCCTTTAGGAGGAAATGTTGCTGTAGATAAAATGTGTAAATCCTGTGTTGTGTGGATTAAAGACTATGAGATAGTGGCTGATCTTATAGTGATGGAACTTGAATGGTTGATGTTATCTTGGGGATGGATTGACTATTCAAGTACAAAGCAATTATGGATTGTACCGAAAGAAAATAACGGTATGTCTTCCCCAAGGAGAAACAATTTTATTTTATGGTGAGGGAAATTAAATCAAGTACCACTTCTCTCGGACTTCATTTGAGTTCAATGGATGGATAACTAACTTTTGTTAGAGCCAGATGGTGATAACATGGTTAACTATATTGAAGTTGTGAATGAATATATGGATGTTTTTTCAGAAGAACGACCTAGATTATCTCCAAGAAGAAAGATAGAATTTTCAATTGAAGAGTATCCAGGCACAAATACAGTTTCAATTCCTCCTCATCGTATGGCACCGACAGAATTAAAAGAACTGAAAGTATATGTAGAGGAATTGATGGAGAAAGAATTTATAAAGGCTAGCACATCTCCATGGGGTGCTCCAGCATTGTTCGTCAAAAAGAAAGATGACACCTTAAGGATGTGCATTGACTATCGAAAATTGAATGGAGTGATAGTGAAGATCAAATATACCAACTTCCTCGGATTGACTTGAGATTCAGATACCATCAACTAAGAATTCAGGAAGAAGATATTCAGAAAACTGATTTAAGAACTCGCTATGGTCATTACGAGTATTTGGTAATACCCTTCGGTTTGACGAATGTACCTGCAACATTTATGGATCTAATGAACAGACTGTTCAGACAGTATCTGGACAGCTTTGTGATTGTGTTCATAGATGATATCTTGGTGTATTCCTCTTCGAGATAAGATCATGAGAAACATCTTTATTGTGTTTTGAGCTTGTTGAGACAATACCAGTTGTATGCCAAGTTGAGTAAATGTGAATTCTGGTTGGAAGAAGTTAAATTTTTGGGGTATGTGATTTCAAAGAAGGGTATTATCGTTGATCCTTCAAAGACCGAAGCAGTGCAAAATTGGGAACAACCCAAGTCAATTTCTGAGATAAGAAGTTTTCTGGGATTAGATGAAAATTATAGAAGATTTTTGGAAGGCTTCTTTAAAATTTCGATGTCATTGAATAGGTTAACCAAGAAAGGTGTGAAGTACGAATGGGATGACAAATGCAAAGTAGCTTTTCAGTTGTTGAAAAGAAAGCTAGTGTCTCCACCGATTCTCATAATTCCAGAAAGAAGAAAATGTTATGTGGTTTATTATGATGCATCATTGAATGGTTTGAGATGCATTTTGATGCAAAACGATAATGTAGTTGCCTATGCTTTGAGGCAGAAATTATCCGTTCACGATCTGGAGCTTGCTGCAGTAGTATTTGCTTTAAAGCATTGAAGGTATTATTTGTATGGCGAGACGTTTGAAGTATTTTCAGATCACAAAAGTCTGAAGTACTTATTTACTCAGAAAGAGCTTAATTAGAGGCAAAGACGTTGGATGGAATTCTTGTAGGATTATGACTATACACTTCAGTACCATCCAGGAAAAGCTAATGTGGTTGCAAATACTTTGAGCAGAAAATCCAAAATGATGGCAGCTAACATTGGCTAGATCTTGAAGGAAGAGATCTTGAAAGAATATCATTGCTCAAAATTTGCCATTCACTCTATAAACAACAAGATGTACAAAAACATGAAGAAACAATATTGGTGGAAAGAAATGAAAGCTGAAATCGCTAGATTTGTTTCAAAATGCATGACCTGTTAAAGAATTAAAGCAGAACATAAGAAACCAGCAGGATTGCTCGTTCCATTACCGGTAGCAGAATGAAAATGAGAATTTATTACGATGGATTTTGTGATGGGATTACCAAAATCGTCAAAAGGAAATGATACTGTTTGGGTAATAGTAGATCGACTTACCAAATCGAGTCACTTTTTACCCATGTGGAGTACTCATTCGATTGATCAGGTCAGTAAATCATACGTAAAAGAAATTGTCAGATTATATGGTGTGCCTATTTACATAGTTTGAGATTGAGATTCAAGATTTACCTCGAGATTCTGGCAAGGTTTACAAAAGACTATGGATACAATGTTAGATCTCAGTATATGTGACGGCCCGAGACCCAATTCTGATCGGAATCCGAGAGCCAAGCCATCACTCCGGGACATAACAGAAACACAAACTATATTTTATTTTTTTGAAACTTTTAGAACGTTACAGGGAGAAGAAACCTTCTCTGGAAATGGGACTGGATGACATATGTATAAAACTGGATGACAATTACAGTTCGAAGAACAGAAGACAGAGGATTTTTATAATCGAACCTTTAAAACTTCTCAAAGAGAGAAAACTTTCTCTGGATTTTCAAACTGGGAGCTAATTTATAACCGGATCACAGAAGAGACTGGGAAGAACAGGGAACAGAAAGGGACGATGAGAATAGATAAACAAAATTTAACAGGAAATAAAGGCAGAAAAACATAGGCAGAAGACTGGCGGAAGAAGTGGATTTAAACAAATGTGAACAGTAACAACGGTGGATGTGAATAAGACAAAAGTGTACAGTGGTAGCGTTGGATGTGAATAAACAAAGGCAGCGGTGGATATGAATTTTAAAACCAGCGGTGGATGTGAATACGACAAAAATGTACAGTGGCAGCGGTGGATGTGAATAAACAAAGGCAGCGGTGGATATGAATTTTAAAAGCAGCGGTGGATGTGAATATGACAAAAATGAACAGTGGCAGCGGTGGAGGCGGGCAAAAATGCACTATTCACCGGTGGACGTGAATAAGACAAAACATATGACGTCAGGCGGAAGATGAAATTGTAAAGACAGCGGTGGATGCAGTTTTAAACGGGCAGCGGGCAGCGGTGGATATGATTTTTGCAAGTAGCGGTGGACGTGATTTTTCGAACGGGCAGCTGTAGAAGTGAATTTAAAGTAGCGGTGGACGTGATCGGAAGATGTAGTTTAAAGGGGGGCACAATTTGACAACTTTTGACAGGATTACACAGAAACAGAAATCGTGAAAACAGAAAGTATGAAAACTTCACACTTCAGAAAAACGATTCACAACATGATTTTGGGCATATCAAGAAAACAGGACAGAATTCTAAGGAAACAGATTTCATGGATAACTCTAAAACCAGAGATAATCCATGCACACGCTAAAAGAGAAATATTTCAAACAATTCCAGAATACTTCAGAATATACACAACTGTCAAATACAGAGTTTTTAAGACTTAAACATCAGAACTTATACATTATTTTAAGATCTGGAAGACTGTACAGAACTCAATATACATTACCAAAACTTCACCAGACAGGGAATTTCAAACATCAACACCAATCCTATACACCGGTTTAAAATTTCAAAAGTTATACTGGACTTGACATAATTTTAAAATACCCTCACAGAAATAGAATGTGTCTGGCTGCAGCAATCAACCCCCATGAGCTCGATCCGCCAACTACATCAAATCATCATCTTGAGGCACAAAGTCCTCGTCCACGGTTTTAGTACTTACATCAGAGAGCTCACCTATGAGTCTAAAACTTAGTAAGAACGTATAAATGCAGTGATGCATATGCTATGCATGAACTTTTCAGAATACAGTGACATTACAGAACATTATTTTTATCTGTCAGAGGGGTATAAGTGGGGCTTATAGGGGAACTGGAAAGTGCACGATAGGCACATAACAGATTTACAGAACAGAAACAGAACAGAATAGACAGAGCTGTACAGAACAGTAGGCCAGTCCCCGTCCCGCACTTAACCAATACATTACAGTCAGATTGTATCTTTCTTAACTTCAAAACCGTGCACAGAAAACTTTTGCATGTCTTTCGGAAAAATCGTGTATGCATGAGCATTTACAGTGCTTAAACATAAAACGGCAGGCAACAGAAATATTACAACATAACGTAATGTGTGACAGAGATAACTCAGAACTTAACTCTAACTTCCTCTACCGGAAACCAGCAGACATAAGAAATACCTAGTATCTCCGTGATGTAGGGCCTTAAGGGCCAACTTACAAATATGAACTTACCTGTTTGCTGTAGAGTTGATAGTCTTGAACGTCTCGGTTATGCACGGACCTAAAACATGCACGTAGAGAAAATAAACAAGCTGCAAATGCTAACTAATAACTTGTAGGATATGCTCCTAACTCCATTCCGACTTTTAGAAAACAAACCAACGTATTTTCATGCAATAACAGCGAGTTTTCTCCAAAATATCACAACCCTAAACTTCAACAAAACTGTCATTTTAACTTGTCCAGACACGTTAGCATAGGCAGATGCTTACCTTAGGCAGAAACAGAAGAAAAATTAAGGAAGATCGAAGGTGCTTCAATGGATGATTTTCGTATGGAAGAGAGGGAACAGAGAGGAAGGGATGAGTGTGAAGGTTCACGTAGAAGAGAGGAGAATAGGTAGGTTTCTCAGCAAGTTATTGACATTTGGCAACCATCCATTGGCTCCCTCCCACCAATCTTAATTTCTTTCCAATTTACCCCTCCATGCATCTCTAACTAATGGTTTCATTCACTCATACATTAGTTTGGTTTTTATCCCATTATCCAAATATACATATTCATATGTATCTATATATAATTTCCATCGATTTTGTTTCCAACAAAACGTTCATTGTATTAATACCAAATTAATCCCATATAATGATTCGGGGAGAAATTACATAGGTAAAATGCCGGGTGTTACATTCCACCCACCTTAATAGAAGTTTTGTCCCCAAAATTTGTTTAAGCAAAGAGGTCTGGATATTGAGCCCTGGCATCCTCTTGTCTTTCCCATGTGACTTCCTCTACATTATGATTTCGCCATAAAACTTTCACCAATGGGACTACCTTGTTGCGCAACACCTTGAGCGAAGTATCCAATATCTGTATGGGCCTTTCTTCATATGTCAGCGTCGGCATGATATCAAAGTCCACATGTTTCACGATCTGGGTTGGATCTCGTACACATTTTCTCAGCATCGAAACATGGAAAATATTGTGAACTCCATCCATAGAAGCTGGCAACTGTAGTCTGTAAGCCATGTTTCCCACATGCTTCAATATGGGAAAAGGGCCAACGAACCGTGAGTTGAGCTTTCCTTTCTTACCGAACCTCATTACGCCTTTGAAAGGTGACACTTTTAAGAATACTTCATCGCCCTCAACAAACTCTAAGTCTCTTCTTCTATGGTCCGCATAACTCTTCTGTCGACTCTGAACAATTTTTATTCGTTGTTTGATAGCAGCTATCACATCAGACATCTGCTGTAATATCTCAGGGCCGATAAGCTTGGTTTCTCCGACATCATCCCAACACAATGGGGATCTACACTTTCTGTCGTAAAGAGCTTTATAAGGAGCCATGCCAATTGTAGCCTCGTAGCTATTGTTGTAATCAAACTCCACGAGAGGCAAATATCTACTCCAAGGAGTATGAAATTCCAGCACGCACGACCTTAGCATATCCTCCAGTATTTGGATTGTTCTCTCAGATTGTCTGTCAGTCTGTGGATGAAATGTCGTGCTGAAATCCAACTTTGTACCCAAGGAGTTCTACAACCTTCTCCAAAACCTGGAAGTGAATCTGGGATCACGGTCTGAGACGATCGACACAGGAATGCCATGCAGCTTAATAATCTCGTTAATATACAGCTCTGCGTATTGATCCATGGAGTACGTCGTCTCCACAGGTAGAAAATGGGCCGTCTTAGTCAATCTGTCCACTATGACCCAAATGCTATTATGGCCCTTAGCTGTCCTTGGAAGGCCAACAACAAAGTCCATTATGATGTTCTCCCATTTTCATTTGGGGATCGGGAGAGGTTGAAGCGTTCCACTTGGTCGTTGATGTTCAGCTTTGACCTGTTGACATATCATGTAAGACTCCACATATTTGGCCACTTCATTCTTCATATTCGGCCACCAGAAGTGAAGTTTCAAGTCCTGATACATCTTTGTGCTTCCGGGATGCACAAAGAAAGAAGATGAGTGGGCTTCCGACAAGATGTGCTTCCGTAGCTCTTCGTCTTTCTGAACATACCATCTGTTTTTGAACTTCAGAACTCCATCTCCCGAATAACTGAAATCGGAAGAGGCCATTGGTATCTTGCTCACAATATCAGCCATCTCCTTTGAATTAGTCTCCTGGGCTTCCTTAATTCGGTCCAGAATGGTGGGCCGTAGTGTCAAGTCTGCTAGTATGGCCGATAGCCCAGAAACTATCTCCATATCAAACTTTTGTATCTCTGTCCTCGAAGGCATTGATATGGCCGACATAACTGGTTGCATAGTAGTTGGCATCCTACTCAGTGCATCAGCTACCACATTAGCTTTACCTGGGTGATATTTCATCTCAACATCGTAGTCTTTCACAAATTCTAGCCACCGTCTTTGTCTCATATTCAATTCTTTTTGGGTAAATATATACTTCAGGCTCTTGTGATCCGAAAAAACCCCACATGATTGTCCGTACAAGTGGTATTTCCATACTTTCAGCGCAAATACGACTGTCGCTAGCTCGAGGTCATGCGTAGGGTAGTTTTGTTCATGGTTCTTCAATTGTCTGGATGCGTATGCTACCACTTTCCCTTCTTGTATTAATACACATCTCAAGCCAATCTTGGACGCATCACAATATACGCTGAATTTGCCATCTTCAATTGGCAATACTAACAGAGGAGCAGCGGTTAATTTCTGCTTAAGTGTCTAAAAGCTCACCTCACAAGCTTCAGACCACTTGAACTTAACGTCCTTCCTCGTTAAGCTGGTCATAGGCTTCGCTATAATAGAAAATCCCTTGATAATCTTTATTTAATAACCAGCTAACCCGATAAAACTCCGTACCTCACTGGCATTTCTCGGTCTCAGCCATTCTTTCACTGCCAGAACCTTGGTTGGATCCACGGACACTCCTTCTGCTGACACCACATGGCCTAGGAAGTTAATCCTGCTCAACCAGAATTCGCACTTTGACAGTTTGACATACAACCGGTGCTGTTTCAGAGTCGATAACACAATTGTCAGGTGCTTCTCGTGTTCGGCCTCACTTCTGGAGTAAACCAGGATGTCGTCGATGAAAACGATTACAAATTTATCCAAGAAATCTTGGAATATCCTGTTTATCAAGTCCATGAATGCCGCGGGGCCATTAGTCAATCCGAAAGACATTACCAAGAATTCGTAGTGTCCGTACCGGGTTCTGAAGGCGGTCTTTGGAATATCATCAGCCCTGACCTTCAACTGGTAGTAACCGGAGCGCAAGTCAATCTTTGAAAATACCCGAGCCCCTTGTAGTTGGTCAAATAAATCGTCGATCCTCGGCAACGGGTACTTATTCTTGATGGTCAATTTGTTCAGTTCACGGTAATCAATGTACATGCGTAGGGACCCATCCTTCTTCCTGACAAACAAGACAAGAGCACCCCACGGAGAGAAACTAGGGCGCACAAAACCCTTGTCCACCAACTCTTTTAGCTGAGCCTTTAATTTCTTTAGCTCAATTGGTGCCATACGGTACGGATTCTTCGATACCGGTTCAGCACCAGGATATACGTCAATCTCAAACTCGATTTCACGATCAGGTGGCAATCTTGGTAAGTTATCCAAGAAAACCTCTGAGAAGTCTCGAACTACCGGAATATTTCGAAGTTCCACCTCACCTTGCCTTTGTACGTCTACTACGTGGGCCAGAAATCCAATGCATCTTGACTTCATCAGCTGTTGAGCTTTTAAGGAAGATATAACAGGCATACTGTGTTTCCTTGGTATTGCTTGATAAGAGAACTCTACCTCGTTCGTGCGCTTAAACGATACTAGCCCGGACCTGCAGTTGATGGTAGCGTAATGTCTAAACAGCCAGTCCATCCCCAGAATAACATCGTATCCCATTATACTGATGGCGATAAGGTTGGCATACAACTTCTGGTCTCCTACTGACACTATATCACCCCGCACAACCTGTTCGGAGTGCATAAACTCTCCGGATGGTAGCATAATGCTGTAGGGTTGATCTGACGGCGTACAACAAAACTCCTGTCTAACTACGAAGTCCATTGCCACAAACGAATGTGTGGCCCCCGTGTCCCACAAGGTATAAGCAGGTGCATTGCATATTGAAATTGTACCTGTAATTTCTGTATGCTGAGCGGCATCATCAACATCCTCCATCATTGCAAAGACTCTAGGTACGGCCTGATTCGGTCTCGTGTCGGGTATCGGGCAGTCTCGGACGTGATGGCCTTCTTTGCCCCATCGAAAACATTGGCCGGTTATGAGTCTGCATTCTCATCTATGAATTTTTTGGCATTGTGGGCATGCTGAAAGTTGAGAAGCTCCCATTGGTCTCTTTCCCTTGTCTTGGTAGGTGGCGGTCTCATTGGGCCTCTTAATGCCCCTGTTCTGTTGCTGTTGAGGTTGTAAATTTTGACCCCGTTGTTGTTGTTGTTGTGGAACATTCCGAATAATCCCTCTCGGTTGATCTCTCTGTCTCTGGGACTTCGCTTTTAAGGCCTCCAACTTATAGGCCTTGGCCACCACTTTTGTGTACGGTGCCTCATCAAATCCCCCGTATGAAATCCCTCGCAAGAGGTCCAGCTTCAAACCCTGAATAAATTGGTGCACCTTGTTTTCGTCAGTGGCCACCAAATGAGGTGCATAGCGGGATAAAGATTCAAATTTCTGAACATATTCGGCCACTGATCCATACTGTTGTAGCCAAGAGAATTCTATCATCTTCTCCTTCTTCGCACTTCTGTCAAAATACTTCTCATAGAATATTCGTTTAAATCCCTCCCAGCTTAACGCCATCGTTGTTGCCTGGATGGTGTCCCACCAAAATCCTGCATTCTTGGTGAGCTGATACGTGGCACATAGAACCTTCTTATTTTCTTCTACCTCTGCGCATCTAAACATCCTCTCTATCTACCAGACCCATTCCTCAGCGTGAGTTGGGTCAGTAGATAGTCAATCAAATGTAGGCGGCTGGAGTCGCCTGAATCTAAACCCACCCGTGTCGCGTGGAGCATTCCATTGATTGTTATTGTTATTCCCGTTGTCTTCTCGGGCCATCAGGCGTTCCACCATGCGGGATTGTACACCCACCAGCTCGGTTAATCTGTCAATGGCACGAGAACTCTCGCTCGATTCATCATGTTGTCCTCTCACCATTTCTAAGAAAACCCGATAAATAGAATAACCTAATTTAATAAACAGAACTTTTACGGGAATTTAAACACTTACAGTTGGTGGAGTGATCTCACGTGGCGGGTTGCGCAGTCAGACATTTTACAGAATCGCTTTTAAAACCTTATTTTCTCTGATACCATAACTGTGACGGCCCGAGACCCAATTCCGATCGGAATCCGAGAGCCAAGCCATCACTCCGGGACATAACAGAAAACACAGACTATATTTTATTTTTTTTGAAACTTTTAGAACGTTACAGGGAGAAGAAACCTTCTCTGGAAATGGGACTGGATGACATATGTATAAAACTGGATGACAATTACAGTTCGAAGAACAGAAGAGCGAGGATTTTTATAATCGAACCTTTAAAACTTCTCAAAGAGAGAAAACTTTCTCTGGATTTTCAAACTGGGAGCTAATTTATAACCGGATCACAGAAGTGAATAACAGAAGAGACTGGGAAGAACAGGGAACAGAAAGGGACGATGAGAATAGATAAACAAAATTAACAGGAAATAAAGGCGGAAAAACATAGGCAGAAGACTGGCGGAAGAAGTGGATTTTAAACAAATGTGAACAGTGACAACGGTGGATGTGAATAAGACAAAAGTGTACAGTGGCAGCGTTGGATGTGAATAAACAAAGGTAGCGGTGGATATGAATTTTAAAAGCAGCGGTGGATGTGAATACGACAAAAATGTACAGTGGCAGCGGTGGATGTGAATAAACAAAGGCAGCGGTGGATATGAATTTTAAAAGCAGCGGTGGATGTGAATACGACAAAAATGAACAGTGGCAGCGGTGGAGGTGGGCAAAAATGCACTGTTCACCGGTGGACGTGAATAAGACAAAACAGATGACGTCAGGCGGAAGATGAAATTGTAAAGACAGCGGTGGATGCAGTTTTAAACGGGCAGCGGGCGGCGGTGGATATGATTTTTACAAGTGGCGGTGGATGTGATTTTTAGAACGGGCAGCTGTAGAAGTGAATTTAAAGCAGCGGTGGACGTGATCGGAAGATGTAGTTTAAAAGAGGGCAGAATTTGACAACTTTTGACAGGATTACACAGAAACAGAAATCGTGAAAACAGAAAGTATGAAAAATTCACACTTCAGAAAAACGATTCACAACATGATTTTTGGCATATTAAGAAAACACGACAGAATTCTAAGGAAACAGATTTCATGGATAACTCTAAAACTAGAGATAATTCATGCACACCCTAAAAGAGAAATATTCCAAACAATTCTATAATACTTTAGAATATACACAACTGTCAAATACAGAGTTTTTAAGACTTAAACATCAGAACTTATACATTATTTTAAGATCTGGAAGACTGTACAGAACTCAATATACATTACCAAAACTTCACCAGACAGGGAATTTCAAACATCAACACCAATCCTATACACCGGTTTAAAATTTCAAAAGTTATACTGGACTTGACATAATTTTAAAATACCCTCACAGAAACAGAATGTGTCTGGCTGCAGCAACCAACCCCCATGAGCTCGATCCGCCAACTACATCAAATCATCATCTTGAGGCACAAAGTCTTCGTCCACAGTTTCAGTACCTACATCAGAGAGCTCACCTGTGAGTCTAAAACTCAGTAAGACATATAAATGCAGTGATGCATATGCTATGCATGAACTTTTCAGAATACAGTGACGTTACAAAATATTATTTTTATCTGTCAGAGGGGTATAAATGGGGCTTATAAGGGAACTGACAAGTGTACGACAGGCACATAACAGATTTACAAAACAGAAACAGAACAAAACAGACAGAGCTGTACAGAACAGTAGGCCAGTCCCCGTCCCGCACTTAACCAATACATTACAGTCAGATTGTATCTTTCTTAACTTCAAAACCGTGCACAGAAAACTTTTGCATGTCTTTCGGAAAAATCGTGTATGCATGAGCATTTACAGTGCTTAAACATAAAACGGCAGGCAACAGAAATATTACAACATAACGTAATGTGTGACAGAGATAACTCAGAACTTAACTCTAACTTCCTCTACCGGAAACCATCAGACATAAGAAATACCTAGTATCTCCGTGATGTAGGGCCTTAAGGGCCAACTTACAAATATGAACTTACCTGTTTGCTGTAGAGTTGATAGTCTTGAACGTCTCGGTTATGCACGGACCTAAAACATGCACGTAGAGAAAATAAACAAGCTGCAAATGCTAACTAATAACTTGTAGGATATGCTCCTAACTCCATTCAGACTTTTAGAAAACAAACCAACGTATTTTCATGCAATAACAGCGAGTTTTCTCCAAAATATCACAACCCTAAACTTCAACAAAACTGTCATTTTAACTTGTCCAGACACGTTAGCATAGGCAGATGCTTACCTTAGGCAGAAACAGAAGAAAAATCAAGGAAGATCGAAGGTGCTTCGATGGATGATTTTTGTCTGAAAGAGAGGGAACAGAGAGGAAGGGATGAGTGTGAAGATTCACCTAGAAGAGAGGAGAATAGGTAGGTTTCTCAACAAGTTATTGACATTTGGCAACCATCCATTGACTCCCTCCCACCAATCTTAATTTCTTCCCAATTTACCCCTCCATGCATCTCTAACTAATGGTTTCATTCACTCATACATTAGTTTGGTTTTTATCTCATTATCCAAATATACATATTCATATGTATCTATATATAATTTGTATCGATTTGGTTTCCAACAAAACGTTCATCGTATTAATACCAAATTAATCCCACATAATGATTCGGGGAGAAATTACATAGGCAAAATGCCGGGTGTTACAGTATAACTTATCACCCACAAACTGATGGCCAATCTGAGAGAACAATCCAAACTTTAGAGGATATGCTACTAGCATGTGTTATAGATTTTCAAGGGAGTTGAGAATATTACATACATCTTGTGGAATTTACTTACAACAATAGCTACCAAGCAAGTATCGACATGGCTCCATTTGAAGTACTGTATGGGAGGCCTTACAGATCTCCGTTGTGCTGGACCAAGATAGGTGAAACAATATTATTGAGACCTAACTTGGTAAAAGAAACCAACAAAAATATCAAACTCATTCGACAACGATTGGAAACTACTAAGAGTTGTCATAAGAGTTATGCTGATAGACGGAGAAGACCACTTGAATTTGATGAGGATGATCATGTGTTTATCAAGGTAAAATGACACAAAATCCCTTAGGAAAAGGATCCGTGTTCAAACCCACAAATATTCAAGAAGTGCTCGGGTGACTAGTGTTGTGCAAACTTAAAATAAAGAGAAGAAAATAATAGAAATAAAGTGCAAGAAACTAAACTAATGCTAGATGATGCAATGGCCGAGAGTTAGATGTTAGATGATGGCATGAAGCATGAAGAAAAAAAAAATAAAAATAAAAATAAAAAAATAAAAGAAAATGAAGAGAAAAGTGGAAGAAGAAGTAATGGAATGAAGGAAATAAAAATGCAATAAAATAAAGGTGATTTGTGTGGCCGAAATTTAGAGAGTGAATGTGAGTGAATGTGAAGACAATAAAATAAAGAATACCCTTGGCGGATCCGTAGAGCGATCTTACGGGTTAAGCTCTCGGATAAATATTTTCCGGGAGGAAAACGACCACCGTAGGCCAGGATTTTCGACCTCAATCCTAATCCCAATGGAAAAGGTGAGGGAATAGCTAAGAGCTATCCTAGCAACCCAAGCTAGGTTAGCAATGGAGGGCTACTCCACTTGGTTCAAAGAACTAAGGAAAAACTCTAAAGGTTACCCACCTTAGAAGAGAGAAATAGAAATTTCATAAATGAGCAAAAATTGTCATACATGCACCAATGCCATGAATTTATAGAAATCCTAGGGTGGATTAGGGTTTCCATAAGGATGAATGAATGGTGGCCCTTGGATGAAAAATGATGGATGGCCAAGATCAAAGCAAACAAGCACACATCTTAGGGAGGAGATGAATGCCATGCCTAAAGGGATTAATGGAGGGAATCTTGCCACATCATCAATCCATGTTGCCACTAACTCTTATACTTGCAAAATCATACCTTTAAATGTGGGCTCTTCTTTGGGCCATGGCTTCCTTTGGGCTCCATTTGTTGTAGACTTTTTCCTTGAATATTTGAGTTGAAATTCTTTAACCCATAATCCACCATCATACATCTACTCCTAACCACACAATCTAATGCATGAAATACAATTATAAAATCCTTACAATAAAGGCGAATGTATGCCAAATAAGTTCAAAAATAAAAATTACAAATTATTGGGCCGGGAAGACAAATTCCCATGGGCCAAATGGTGAATCCTCCAAGTGCTCCATATGCAATCCTTCTTCATAAATTTTTTCTACAAAAATAAAAACACGTAATAAGTAAAGAATTTAGATAAGGCACGAGATTCTACTAAATTTCTTTTAGTATACATCCCGAGGCATGTCATAAAATCACACCGGAGTTTGAGTAAATTTGGAAAGGGTTGCAAATTATCTCCAAGATTCATTGGACCTTTTCAGATATTACAAAAGGTAGGTCCGGTGGCTTATAAAATCCCACTACCTCCTCAATTAGCAGGAATCTATGATGTATTTCATATTTCAATGTTGAGAAAATATGAGCCAGATCCTTCGCATGTGTTATATTGGACTGAATTGAAACTTTAATCTGATATGATAGTAGTGGAAGAATCGATCGCTCTTCTGGATTCATAGGATAAAGTGCTACGAAATAAAGTGATTCTAATTGTCAAAGTCTTATGGAAGAGAAGAAGAGTCGAAGAGTCGAAGAAGCTATGTGGGAGCAATAAAGTGAAATTAGAGAAAAATATCCCCAACTTTTTGAAAATTTAGAGATAAAATTCGGGACGAAATTTTACAAATGGGGGGAGAATGTAATGGTTTGAACTTTTAACACTATATGGACAATGATGTATTTGTGGATATTTATATATATGAATGATATAAAAATATAAGTTGTATTGAAGAAAAGATACATTAAAAGGTAAAATTTGACAATTTGAAAAATTGTTTAATTTCAAAACAGAGTCGATCAATCGCCCAAGATAAGCGATCGATTGCCATTTTGGTCGAAATAAGGAGCTCGGACCTGAGAGGATGCTGATCAATTGCCCTTGAGGAGTGATCAATCGCCCCTTTCTAAAAAATGAAGGGGTTCAGAATAGGGGCAACGCCGATCAATCGGCTAATGCAGGCAATCAATCCGCTGCCGTTTAAAAAAATATATATATAAATTATACGATTTTCAAATCTTAATTTTTATTAATTAAGTAAATTAGATTATAATTAATCTAATTTGTGTTAGATTAAAACTAATTGTGGTTAAAAATTAATTAATCATGGTTATTTTGTGATTTTCTAAGAAATTGAGGGTTAAATGGTCATTTTAAAGGGATAAGTATGATTAAAGGGTAATTTACCCTTAAAAGTTAACTTGGTGAGGTGGCTTTCAATGAATTACGTGAAGGAGAATAAAGATAAACCAGAAAAGAAAAAGAGAGAAGGAAAAGAAAGGAGAAGAGAAAGAGAGAAGGGGAAAAGAGAGAAAAATGAGAAAATTTGAGAGTTTTGGAAATTTATGCTTTAGAGAAAGTTGTTCATCTTAGTGAGAGGAGTATTTTGGTGCAAAAATCGATAGATTGGTGGAAAAATTTGTGTAAAGTGAAAGAACCGACATACGGAAAGTAAATCTATCGTTTAGAATAGTTAGTTTAGGCTTTATTGCATTATTAGGTGGAGATAGTTTAAATTTCTTCCTTGGTTCTAGATAGGTTTAGAAATTATTATGATTGGTTGAGATTGGATGGATTGAAGTAATTAATTGATATCGTTTTTATGCAAATTAGACAATGAATTGTGAAAATTATTTATTTCTGATTTTATTGAAATATTAAAACGTAAAATTTTAAAAACAAGGTTTACGTTGAATTGAACATATTGGTTTTAAATATCAATTGCATGAGTGGGTTGCGTTATTTTAAA
This sequence comes from Begonia masoniana, assembly GCA_022432975.1. Classification (NCBI taxonomy): domain Eukaryota; kingdom Viridiplantae; phylum Streptophyta; class Magnoliopsida; order Cucurbitales; family Begoniaceae; genus Begonia; species Begonia masoniana. The sequence continues at coordinate 18,818,077 of CM039505.1, read as the reverse complement.
CGTACATATCATTTACTTTATAAACGTTTTAAAGCATGCATTTTAGGAAGGAGGAAGTTGGAAGTCTTGGTAATACAGGAACCCAATGGACTGAACTTGCCTCTTCGTGTGCGATGATTATGACTATAAAACTAAATAGGAGATTAACTATATGTTCTCATTGGGTTGAAAGTCCCTAAACCTCGAGAGGAAGCAATGCAAGAGAGGTTCTACAACCCTACTAGAGAAAGTCCGGAAACTTGTAGAGGTATGTGATGGTCATATGAGGTCAGTTTATAGTGAAGGGCATTTTGACATTTACAATTGAATGTTAAAAAAAAAAAACTGCTTTTGGAAAAATTTGCTTAAAAAGATGGTTTTAAATCGTGCAAACTTGTTTATATTTACATTGGATCGATTTAATTATTAAAAATAGTTTGAACAGTGGTTGATAGATTTTTAAAAGGTTGAATACAAACTTACATACATTTTATAAAAATGACATAGATTTTAAAGCATAATTGTATTAAAATTTGGATTTCAAAATAACCACTGTCAGGTGGAGGATGAAGAATGATCTTAGATAGTGTGGATATAGTTTGAGTTAGCTATTCTAACTGCTAGACTCATTTGCTGGGCGTAAAGCTCATTATGTGGATATTGTATATTTTTCAGATAACGAAAACGTTTACCGAGAGGATAAAGCAAAAGCAATATAAGATTGATAAATAAGCATAGGCAAACCATTGAGGTAGATGATATTCTTTTTTAGTTGGGATTGGGTTTAGTTAGTTTTAGTAATTGTATAAACTCTTTTTGAACTGTCACGAGTGGTGACCTATAACTCTGTAATAGCTTCCGCATAATGTGAATACTTTGACAGATAATGATGTAAATATTGAAATGTATAATCTATATATGTTTGGAATATCTATATTGTTTGGAATATATGAAATATCTTAATTTGAGATACCAGGTTAAAGAATGGAATAAATTAAATTCAAACGGATCCATGCAAGTGAGTTCGGAGGACTCCGCTTCCCATCTCGGGACGGTCCAATTTTGGGGAAGGAATCGGGTCCTAACAGATTTGCTTCAGTATGGTAGACCGATCATATGCTTAGATTGTTGTCATCTTAAGGGCTCTTGTCTAGGCCAACTATTGACAGTTATCAACGTTGGTGGAAACGATGAAATTTACCCTGTTGCTATTGCAGTTGTGGAAGCATAATCAAACACTCATGGAAAAGATATAATTCATTTGCAGTTATTTATGATATGTTTGTTCGTACAGACTATTGAGGATGCTTTAGTTGTTCGTTCAAATGTTAAGGGTTGTTGTCTGCCGTGGATGATGTATTGCCTTTAGTTGAACACTGATATTGCCTAAGACATTTTTATGTAAATTTCAAAAAGGTCTTTTGGGGGGAGGGGCATGGGGCGGGGCACGGGGCGGGGGAGCATACAAAGATTCAATGTAGAATACACCTAGAGCTACCACGTCCTCTCATTTATAGTGGGCAATGAGACACTTACACGCCATTGACCCGACCGCCCACGCAGAGCTCTGCCTCATTAATCCAAGATTTTGGGCAGCTCATGCATTCACTTTGATCCCCAAGTGTGACATGAGACTAAACAATTTGAGTGAGTCTTTCAATGAACTTCTAATACCTACAAGGGATAAACCATCTTTGACCATGTTTGGGATGATCAGAAAGTATTTGATGTCTCGAATTGTAAAATAGAATGAAAAGATGACTCAGTTAACAGCCTTCTTATGTCCTCAGATTAGGAAGAAGCTCGCGAAGCGAGAACTTGCTGCATGAAATTGGAGTCCTATTTCTTTAGGAGCGGCTCGATTTAAGGTGAGCAACTGCTACGAACAATAGGTGGTCAATTTGAATAGACGGGATTGCAACTGTTACCAGTGAGAGCTTACTAGCATTCTGTGTGTTCATGCGATTCCGTGCATGCATTTCATGAAGGTTGCACCGAAAGATTATGTTCATCATTGCTATTATCAAGAAACTTTTCTCAAGATGTACGAAAACTTCATTCATCCGCTAAGTCGCCTACACATGTGGGCCGAAGTAAATATGCATGAAATTTGTCCACATGCTAGAAAACATCAACCTAGGAGGCTGAAAAAAAAGAGGGTGATCTATCGATGAGCCACGAAGCACAACAATATGTAGGAAAAACTCGACAATGACATATGGAAGACGTCAGCGTGCATGTCATAATAGTCACTCATGTACAAAGTTTCTTTCCACTTCAGGTGCTACTTCTGCTTCAGCATCACATGACACATTAATGGGGTTCAACATAGCCGGGACTCAAGTAAGTGCTAATTAAGATTTGATACATGAATGCCGTTATTTGAGTATATGTTCTAATTGTTTTTGCTTTTTTTTTTTTTTTGTATTTTTGTGCTGGAGTCATTTATCCATGGTCGAGATAGCCATTTCAAGTCGTGATGTAAATTTGTGAACAACTTGTAAAGATTCTGTGGAACTTGTAAAGATGGTGAATTTGTAAGATTGTAAATTTGTGAATTTTATATGATCGTGAATTTGTGTGAACTTGTAAGATTGTAAATTTGTGAATTTTATATGATCGTGAATTTGTGTGAACTTGTAAGAAATTGTATTTTTGTTTAGATTGTGAAAATTGTTTTCCATAAAAAAGTTGAAAAATTGGGAAAAGTTTTATTTATTTATTGACTCCCCCATAACTATTTTAAACAGTTCCTGCATAACCAAAACACAATATATTCACCAACAACAAATCCATAAAATAGAGTACAGTCATTATCATGTAGAAAGTAACGTACAACAATACAAAATAGTGAAAGTAAATTACAACCACTCTCATCCAGAAAGTAAAAGTAAATAAATAACAACCATTCCGAACAATAAATTGCAAACATTACAAAATAGTCTTCGTCTTCAAGTTCAGCCTTCGATGGGTCCCTCACCACCTCCCATCATCTAGAGCTCTATATGACTGCCATAGCTTCTCCACTGAGGCTTCCACGTCTCTTTGGGCCATAGTTAGTTGGTCTACTCTGACAATAAGGATGTCTAACGTTTGCTTAACTCGATCCTATGGATTGAAATGTTGAGTGGGCTGCACGGGCGGCTCCTCCATAGGAATATCCTGGGATGTGAATGTGGGTGGCAGAGTTGCCAAGGTGGAGGCTTCGTGATTGACCTTGAACACTCATTTATCTTTGACTTCAATTATGTTCATCTGAAATAAATGCTTCTTGTCGAAGACATCACTCGCTCTTGAGATTCTCATCGGCTCATTAGACAACGTTTGAATATCAAATAGCTTAAAGATCTTCTGCATCAATGTGCTATACGGCATGTTCTTATTGCACGTCCGACTAATCTCGAACATGTGGTTCAAAATCAAATACCCCGAGTCAAACATCTTTCCATTATATAGCTTCTCCATTACGTAGAGATCCATATAGTTCACCAAATCTTTGTGGCTGTCCCGTGGTAGAATAGCGTGAGTTATAACATTGTGAATAACCCGAGCTTGTACATTGAAGTCATTTGATTTCAGTTTGCTGAACACTTGAATCTCGAGATTTAGGTGAATTTTTCTAAGGAGCTCAAGTCCTTCTCCTGCTATGATAAACTGGCAATCCCAAGAAACATGGTAATATTGTTTGAGATTTTCCTCGTCATCCACTGTAAAACCAATCATCTGATTTACCTCCGATGGGGATATCATCACTTCCGTACCTAAGATATACGTCTTCACCTTACCATACTCTCCTTCCGGAGCCAAATTGGCATAGAACAGGTTAATCAGACGCTCACAACAATCACACTTCAACTCACACAAACCTCGTAGTTCAATTCGTTCAAATAGATTATAAACTCCCAACGATTCAAAACTTGAAAACTGAATAATCTTCGAAAAATAATTGATCAGTTTGTCATGTCCTCGTCAAATTTACGTTCACAATTCTAAATTAACTAGAATGATATACGGTATCTGGTGGACAGACTTTTGCTGGCCGTCGGTTAGTCAGACCACCTTGTTGTGCTGAAGGCCAGTTAGTTGGGCAACTTTGTGATGGAGCACCTTGTGTGAATAGAGCTCTCTATTTGAACATCACTTTCAGAGCCATTCTAAGCATGAATAAAGAGATTTCGCGCAATGAGTTCGGTTTGGTACGGGTTGACCAATTTGGGGTCAATTTAGAGAGGGGAGCAGGATGCCAATCATTTTGTGCGAGCGATTGGACTGGTTTGGCGCGGTTATGAAGGCCAATTGTCTCTGAAACGGAGTCGGGGAGGGTTTTCGAGGGCTAGGGTTCACAAATTGGGGGTGAAAATTGCTAAAAAAAGAGGTCGATTTATTTATAATCTCGCAGATCACGATCTCTGCCCTAAATAGAGATCGGGGGGTTCCCTCGTCAGGAGTTGATTTGTTGCATTTTCAATAAATTGAGGGTGAAGTTATTAACAAAATGAAGGATCATTTTTATTAAATACTTCATAATTTGAGAGTCCAATTGAATATTTCTTTGCATAGAATTCTCCTCATTTCATAATTTGTTTACTTGTGTTTCTCGTTATTTAAATTATTGATACGTAATGATTATTTCATTAATGTCCATGTTTACCTTCTATCATTTTTTTTTTATATTTTTATAAAATAATTATGATAAATTATAAATAATTAAACTAAAAAATTATTAATATTAATATATGACAAATAGACAATACATAAATCAAGAATTAAAATATAAAATTAAATGTATGTTCAATTTAAATCTAAAGTCCTCCTGTCATTTGTTTTGTTCAAATATTCTAGATAGAAATTAAATAAAATTGATCAACTGATAAAGACATATTAATTAGGACAATTATCATATGGCTTTAATAATCATATTTATCGAATAGTCAATATTACTTTTGGTTTAAACATATTTTTGACTCTTAAAACTATAATTATGACGTAATAACTTTTATACTGTGAGAAAAATGTTTTTAATACTTTTAAAAAATCTTAAAAATATTTATGTTTGTCAGTATATGAAGACAAGGGCGAAAAGTCGGAAACGAAAATATATTAAATAATGGGGTCAAGAAAAGAAAAGAAAAATAAAGGAGGGGCGAATCTAATAAAAAAAAATTCACTTGAAGGCGGGAAAGCTATTTAGTATTTAAGTGGCTGGACATCACGGCGGGAGAGGAGACAGAGAAGGGAGAGACGGCAGTTGCAGAGGGAGAGGAGATAGAGGAAGAGGAAGAGGAAGAGGGAGAGAGAGGGAATGGAAGGAGAGAATTCGAGCAAAGATTTGCGGTGCTTACTCGAAGCAATTAGATCAGCAGATGTAAGTGTGATCTTGAATCTCTAATTAACTTTTCGAATCCCCTTTTGAAAATTTCAGTTTCCCACGTTTAATTGTTGATACAATAAGTTTTATGAACTTGTTAGTTTGATTCTACTTCTCAATTCTTAGTCATTGTTCTAATTTTGTGTTTCGTGCAGATTTAAGCAGTTTCAATATACTTTACCTGATCTTGGTTCATATGAATTGTTCAAAAACAAATTATCTACTCGCTTTATATGTGACTGATTATTTTCATTTCAATTCCCAAATCTGCTGTCATTCATTATACTCCAACTTCTATTTTGTATGCTACAGGTCGTAGAGAGTCGCGTCCAACTGCTTGTCAAACTTCTGGATTTCAAATTAGAGACATCAGACTTGGTTTCTCTTGGGGGTTTTCTCACAGTATCCATTCTACTACTTCTATCTCCAAAGTTTGCCATTTTTCTTATTCTGCCTAATATAGTTTCTACATTTTCCATGCTATATGTCTAGTTTTGAAAAATTTGTTTTAAAGTATAAACAGTATAAAGGCCACACATCAATATCACCAAAAACAAAGATAGAGTGCTGTTTTTTTCCTTAACAACAAGCTCGGAATTTTGGGAAGAGTTTACGTGTTTGGATGTGACTCAATGCCTGTTAAACCGAACAATTTTACACGTTGCTAGTAAATGCATCGAGGCAGATATCTCTGACTGTTTAGTGCAATTTCTCACTCTTGGAATCAAGGTAAGCATGTCTCTGAGATCTTCACTATTAATTGCACAACTATTTGAAGATGTACTAGTACTTGTAACATCTGTATGCTTTGTGGTTGTCTGGACCATAAACTACATGTATATATTTAGGCGAGTATGTGGTGTGAAAAGCATCTACAAATGACCATCATGTCAACTCAGGAGTCTCAAGAAGAGGAACATTCTAACCTATTTTTTCAGGTAATTGGTACTTGAGTCTTATGCTCTTGCTTCAATATTATTGTTGCCGCATTGAATTGCCCACACGATGATGTATCTTCTTTTCTTATTTACTTTTGAAACATTTTTCAGAACATTTATGATTATAACAACTCTTTTATAATAATATTTTCTAATATTTTTTTGTCGCATTATAAGTTTTTTAATATCATGAAATTATTTTTGCTAGATGCTATTGGATATGTTGAGATTTTCTGCCGCCAGTTTCTCAGCATTGGCACGATACCCTGTTTCTGAAGATTTGGCGGCTGTAAATCTTGTTGAGAATTTCATTTTGGAACAGTTGAAGTTAATGAAAGATGTGATAGCTGAGATCAAGGTACTGGATCCTGAACTGAACTTCATTTGTGGGTTATGTGATAGAGAGAATTGGAATTACTTTGCTTTTCTAAAATCGGATTGGCCTTTTCAAAAAAATTGGCAATTTCCTCCTCCCTCCTTTTTCTTTCTTTATTCCCGCTTACATAAATTTATCTTCTTATTTATGTCGTCTAACAGCTGGGCACTGTATGCTGTACTATTCATTAGAAGTTTAGTTTCTATATTGTGGTGTTTCCTGTTATTGGAGTTTCCAGATTGGGAAATATGATGTCATGCAGATTGAAAATAAATGGTGTTTGTTTTCAGTTAGTAGGTGAGAGAGAGTTGGAAATAAATGTAATTTGTTTAGTCTATTTTCAACCTAGGGGTGATGCCTGCAAGGTTTAGATTTAGACTATCCGCACAATATTCATACACAAAAGGCATTCTCTGAAGTAACAATGTTACTTTAAATTTTAAGCAGAAGATTCAATCATGTGGCCCAGAATTACTCAAAGCTACACAAATGATTATTGAAGCTGTTATTAAGCTTTGTGGAGTGTATTTCGAAACTCTAAGTCTGGAATCTGGTGGTGATAAACCTCAGACACATGGAAGCATTATGGTCTGTGAAGAGGCTCACAATGTCAATCATGTTGTCAATATATTCAAATATACTATAGAAAGACTGTGCGAACTAGGAATTATTGCAGCTAACGGTGGTGGGAGTTTGGTTACCATTCTCAATGTCTCATGGAAAGGAGTTGTTACCTTGCTTCAATATAAAACTAATGTGTTAAAAAAGAATTTAAATGTAACACATATTTTGCTAACATTAGTTTCGCTGGTCATTGAGCCTTTGAGATGTGCTGCTGAAGCGTGGTCTTCTCCAATGAAGGAAACTGTTTCTGTAACAGAAGCCAGGCGTACATTTGTTCCTGTAAAGTTTTACTTGATTAATGCAGTGAAAATAGTCTCCATGTATCCTTGCCAAGCCCATCTCATATATAGGGATATTATTCTCTGCGTCCTGAAAGTTTACACTTTTAAAATTTCAATGAGCAATCAAGCATGTCTCAGAAGTGCAACTGAAGTGATGACTGAACTTTTGGAAGAAACTTCTTTGGATTTACTGAAGGCTTTGCTGAATTCCAGTGATGTCCAGCAGGACCTGAAGGTTGATATTCTTGATACACTGTTTACTTATGAAAGTTGCTTAAATTCTACAAATGGCAATACATTCAATAGGAAGATTTTGCTGAGTGATATTTTTAGTTCAAAATGTGAATCTATGAATAGAGCCAGAGTATCCCTTCTTGGACGAGTTACACTTTTTCTTAATTTCTTGAGATATTCTCACGACATTGATGAAGACATGAAACTCCTGATTACCAAGAAGCTTCAATGGTTCCTGGACATAGTAGTTGATGAAAATGTATATACTGCCATTCTTAGTCAGGAAATTCCTGTGTTGAATGGTTCAGGAAAAACCGCTGAGTTAGTTTGGCAAACTCTTTTTTGTTCTATTTTATGTGCACTGAAAGCATTCACGATTGTGGTGTCCTCAACTCTTGCTTGGGAGCAACTGAAAGCATTCCTGCTTGAAAATTTCTTTCATCCGCATTTTCTCTGCTGGGAGATTGTTATGGACCTTTGGTGCTTTACACTTCGTCATGCAGATATTTCTTTGGCAAATAATGTTATTGATTACCTATATTCGTTAATGAAGTTATTTTCATCTTCAAAGGCAGTTCTTGCTCCCGATTCAGCTTTGAGAAAAGTGGCAAGATCTATTAGCATGCTTCTAACTTATGGAGCAAAATCGTTGGTAAATGAGTTCTGTGCATTCCATCTTGCCGAGGAAAAATCGCACAATTCATCAGCTATACGGGCTGCTTTATTCCTGGAAGGTTTTCCATTGAATTTGCTTTCAGATAAGTTGAAAACCACTGTTACTGAACAAATTCTTGACGAATATTTTGGCTTTATTGAGAATTTCAATGATTCCACGATGGTAGTTGATGGATCACATATTTCTGGATTTCCCATTTTTGCTCTTTCAGCCCTTTTGCATTCTCTGTAAGTACATTATTCTAGTCTTTATAAAAATCATATTCTTCTGCTTTGTTGAAGATGAACATTAACCATTTAGTTTGCAGTGATTTATGAAATTATTTCTGCCGTTAAGATGTCCAGGCCTTCTATGTGCTGATTAGTTATTTCGATTCACTTTTTTACTTCTTTGATTGAGCTGTACATGTCCTGTAGGAAACCAAGCATATCTGATACAAATGCAAGGACCCTGAAGTTCATACTTGTTCTCATTTGCAACTACAAAATTTCAGCAAACCAAGAAGTAAAGGATCAATGTTGTAAGCTTTTGAGCGAAACAATGGTGATTGTCTCGCACATGGACCACCTATATTCATCAAATGAGATGGAAAACGTAATCTTAGAGCTCAAAATGCTTTTTGTCTCAGGGACAACCGCCTCTGATAGCTGCTTCAAGCAATGCAAACCAGGCTTGGCCATTTTTATGGCAGGGCTTTCTCACATGAAGTTGGTAGAATCTGATGATGATGCTAAATTTTCTGCTGTGTGGGAGTTATATCACATGTTATTGGCAGAAAGGAACTGGATACTTATTCATTTGGCACTGACAGCTTTTGGGTATTTTGCTGCTCGAACATCTTGCAATGAGCTATGGCGATTTGTGCCGCAAAACGCAGCTCTTTCCTACAATCTAGAAACTGGAAACGAGTTAAATGATGGCTTCATGGCTGAGTTCAAAGTGTTTCTTGAAAAGGAAATGGCTCTTCTTTCAGTTGCCCCAAGCCCTGAACAGCTGGAGCATATTGGAAGAGAAGGCACAATCTTGAAAGAAATGCTTAGGAAGATTTCAAGCTCATGTGAAGAGTCTAGGAAACGGAAAGACATCGAGATTGATGGCGAAACACAATCCAGCAAGAAAAGAAAGCTACCGGACGAAATTAGCCAAGGAATGAAATTAGTGCTAAGTGGTTTGAAGGTTTTAGGTGATGGCTTTTCCCAGTGGCAGCAAAATCCTATCTACTCGGCTGAAACTCGTAAGAAGTTATTGACCCATTTTTCTCGTCTGGAAGAAGAAATTGCTCATTTGGTTACCCTTGCTGATGATGATTAAAACTGCAGATATTACTGATTTTCTTTTTCTATTTTGATTCAGATACTTTAGGATGATCCACTATCTAGATTAGATTTAAAGTGAATTGGTGAAGTAGAACTTAAGCAACAAAAAGAAAAATCTTAATAATTGGTGAAGTAGAACCTAACAAGTACTCTCTTAATGACGTTTTTGCATGCCTCATTGTCATATGAAGTCGGGCATCAGCCATGGGGGAGTGTAAAATGATTACAGTGACACTAAAACGACAAGAGCAACAAAACTAATTACAAAGTAAAATATTCTTGTGAAGAAAAAGAAGACATAAAATCTTAATTACGAATGAATAAAGTACATCTTGCTTATTGGTCAAACATCTCAAATTTCATTATATAACAAAATATTGTAAAACTTTACTAACCAATTTGAGGGAAGAAAAAAGATTGAAGTTTCATATTGAAAGCTTGATGAGAAATATAGTTGAAATAAGAATATAAAGTTAAACTCTAATTGCAAAATAAAAGACTATTGTACCTTTAATAATAAAAGACGAAACAATAATTATTTTACACCTCTCCTCAAACTCGTATCGTGTGGCATTGAGGGTTTGCTAAAAAGAAAACTAAGTCTTGTAGTAGGATGTGATTTTGTGAGAAAGTCAATAATTTATATGGTAGAAGGGATGAAAGGAAGAGCGAGAATATAAATTTGATGTCAATGTCAGACAAGATGACAATGAATCTTAATATGTTTATACTGCTCTTGAAAATTGAATCGTGCAATCTAAATAACACTCTGATTGTCACGTATAAGGTAGTAGGTTGATGAATAAAAACACTCGTGTCTACAAGCAACTAAGTAACTATATTATCACAAGAAGCATAAGTCAATAGCACGATGTTTTAAAATATAAAGAATATAAAATACGACCAATAGAAATATATTTTACAAACAAGGCAGAGGCATGATGACTAACATTAAAACCAACTGAAGTAATTATTGTAGAGAACTTTGCAAACCAAGTTTGATGTGTCTGTTTGAGACCATAAAGAGTTTCAAAACTTACAAACTCCGTTAAGTTGATGAGAAATACCAGGAGAAAGTATTATGTGGACTTCTTTTTAAAGATCTACGTGTAAGAAAACATCTTTAACTTGGCATTTGAAATTTATGTCACCAACTACCAGGTGCTACATCAGTAAGGGTTCAAATAAGAGTCATTTTCGTCACATGAACAGAAGTCTCATGATCTATGCCATACTCCCAAAAGTATCCTTTGGGTTATTGTGAAGAGTTATTTGATTAGACTTGGTTTGCTGGAAATCAGATGGATGAACAGCAGTGAAACATCAACTCCAGGCTTGCTGTGTAAAATAGCATTTTTATCTGCGCAGTTTGCATAATCCGGTTCAGCCCAACCGATCTAAAAAGCATTAAGTCAGCCCTAATTTCCTCTCCCAACCCATCCATAATTGACAGTGAAAGAAAAAGAATCCTAATTGATTCATTGATGCAGAAACTATTGTTGTCAAATCTGAGCTTGTACGTGAAGGAGAATCATTGAGGCAATATTGTTTGAACAAAGAAAATCGTCGTATGTCCATATTCGATCAAGTAGATTTCAAAAAGACTAAATTACATATTTTTATCTTATTCAAAATATTAAGCAGATGCCGATGCAAAATATTTTATGGGGAAGATTATAAGAGGAGCCTTGTGACAAATCAAAGGAGCGGAAGCCGTCCAAAATGATTATTTGAAGATTTGATGTACCACATGAGCTAGTTGTCTAGAGTTTAATTGTTAGAGTTTAGTGTAATCTGTATTTTATTTAAACTAAATTGGACTTATATTCAATATATTAGAGTTTTGAAACGGATAAAAATACATAGGACATGGAAAAAACTACAGACATGGAGAAATCTACTGTATGGAAATCGGGAATGACAAATTAATTTTTGGAATATTTTGCATGCTTTTATAATTGATTGCTTAAAATAATGGACGAAGTTTCATATTTATTTCTCTCCAACTTAAAAGATACAATTAGCATATTTCTAACATCATTAACCATCGATAACCAGTGAGTTTGTTTGAGTTTTCTCTTTAAGAAATTACCTTCGAATAATTACTTGGGTGTTCCTACCGATTGCAAGTCACGTGTGTCAGATAATGCCTGTACATAAATTCATGAAAAGTAATCTCGTTTGCATGCATTCTGATGCCCAAAAACTGGTAATGACAAATTTTTGTAACCATTTTGTAAAATCCACGTAAACGTTATAATTGCTCTAGGGATTCGTGAGATTTGTTTTAATTGCCCCCCTTGGACATTTGGCTGAGTCTTAGATCTTTAATTATTCTTTGCATAGATACGTATGATCTCAACCCACGTCTAAAAAATGAGTTTCCCACCCATCCAATTAGCTTTGATTCCACTTCTTTTTCTTCTCTTATCCGAATGTGTTTCCCACCCATCCAATTAGCTTTGATTCCACTTTTTTTTCTTCTCTTATCAATTCAGAGTGACGGGGGAGTTCTTCCACCAAAGATTCATCTATTAATCGTGAATAATCTAGAAGACAGATTGGACCTGAACATTCACTGTAAATCTAAAAACAATGATTTGGGCGTCCGTGTGCTGAGCTACCAAAGCACGAGTGGTTTTCACTTTGATTACGGGTACTTCGACATACAATGCTCAAAGAGACGTAGATCTATGCAAGGATTGTATGTGGATCATTACTCAAAAGAATCCATGCAGGTTCACGTCCCCTCCTAAGTCAGTCGTCTGTTTTCCTTGGGAGAAAAAACTAGAGGCCAAGTGCCATTTTGAAAATTTTAGACTTTGAATTTATGAATAAACAGCTTTGCTATTTTAAAAGATTTTTATGTTGTTATTCTGCGTTGGAAACACTCTCATTTGTCACTTCGTTGGTGGTAAGAATTTACAATACAATATATAGCATTTTTCGGGTAGCACAAAACATAATGAACTCTTTATATTGCGATGAAACATTCTTGTTCTCTGTTAGCCGACATGCTCCATTTGTTGATCGTGACCTCCTTCGACGGTCTATGTATCTTCCGATGACCACCTTATGTACATCAGACGTTGCCTTGTATCTTGGTTGAATATTATTAACCGACCTCTTTTCATCACATTATGAGTGTGGCTCATTCTAACCCGTTATGCTTATTTCCTCTACGAGCGGGATGTGTGACACTGTGACTACTGTTTTTTTATTAGCATGTGAAGTCATAAAATAAGAGGGTGTTTCACAAATCCAAACTTAATGTACGAGCTTAATTAACTACGACAAAAACAAAGGGAAAGTTTGATGGATTGAAATCCAATGGAAGAAACAGCCTTATTTAATCAAAGATCGGACATTAATTTAGTTTTTCTCATAAACTTAGGTAGTTTCATGTCCAATAGAAGCATCTTTCATATGAGGTCGCTTTTTTAGGCATCAAAATAGTGAAACTGTAACGCCCCGAACCCGTCCCGGCTCGGTGCGTCATTTTGCAACCCAACCCGCGTTAAAAACGACGTTTAAAAAATTTTGTGATAAATTATAAGACTCGTTTTCGGATTTTCCGAACCCTAGAAATTTTATTGGGAAACGTGCCCAAAATACGTATAAAATACATCAGAAAATACCGGGTTAAAATAATTTGGAAATAGAAAAATTAAAAGAATTTAAAATCAAAACGGACGGTATAACGCCTAAAATTTGATAAACCAAAACCTGCAATTTAAATTCATAAACCAAACTAGGTCAAACCACAACACTTACAACCCTTATCCATCAACACCATCAACTTTTAAAACCATAAAACCATCAAGTAAGTACAAAACAAAAGTACCAAAAATGCTTCCAAATATAAAGTACCAAAAATGCTTCCAAATATAAAGTACCAAAAATGCTTCCAAATATAAAGTACCAAAAATGCTTCCAAATATAAAGTACCAAAAATGCTTCCAAATATAAAGTACCAAAAATGCTTCCAAATATAAAGTACCAAAAATGCTTCCAAATATAAAGTACCAAAAATGCTTCCAAATATAAAGTACCAAAAATGCTTCCAAATATAAAGTACCAAAAATGCTTCCAAATATAAAGTACCAAAAATGCTTCCAAATATAAAGTACCAAAAATGCTTCCAAATATAAAGTACCAAAAATGCTTCCAAATATAAAGTACCAAAAATGCTTCCAAATATAAAGTACCAAAAATGCTTCCAAATATAAAGTACCAAAAATGCTTCCAAATATAAAGTACCAAAAATGCTTCCAAATATAAAGTACCAAAAATGCTTCCAAATATAAAGTACCAAAAATGCTTCCAAATATAAAGTACCAAAAATGCTTCCAAATATAAAGTACCAAAAATGCTTCCAAATATAAAGTACCAAAAATGCTTCCAAATATAAAGTACCAAAAATGCTTCCAAATATAAAGTACCAAAAATGCTTCCAAATATAAAGTACCAAAAATGCTTCCAAATATAAAGTACCAAAAATGCTTCCAAATATAAAGTACCAAAAATGCTTCCAAATATAAAGTACCAAAAATGCTTCCAAATATAAAGTACCAAAAATGCTTCCAAATATAAAGTACCAAAAATGCTTCCAAATATAAAGTACCAAAAATGCTTCCAAATATAAAGTACCAAAAATGCTTCCAAATATAAAGTACCAAAAATGCTTCCAAATATAAAGTACCAAAAATGCTTCCAAATATAAAGTACCAAAAATGCTTCCAAATATAAAGTACCAAAAATGCTTCCAAATATAAAGTACCAAAAATGCTTCCAAATATAAAGTACCAAAAATGCTTCCAAATATAAAGTACCAAAACTTAATGTACGAGCTTAATTAACTACGACAAAAACAAAGGGAAAGTTTGATGGATTGAAATCCAATGGAAGAAACAGCCTTATTTAATCAAGATCGGACATTAATTTAGTTTTTCTCATAAACTTAGGTAGTTTCATGTCCAATAGAAGCATCTTTCATATGAGGTCGCTTTTTTTAGGCATCAAATAGTGAAACTGTAACGCCCCGAACCCGTCCCGGCTCGGTGCGTCATTTTGCAACCCAAACCGCGTTAAAAACGACGTTTAAAAATTTGTGATTAAATTATAGACTCGTTTTCGGATTTTCCGAACCCTAGAAATTTTATTGGGAAACGTGGCCAAATCGTAAATGCTTCCAAATATAAAGTACCAAAAATCCTTCAATTTTCTTAACTAATCTCCACAACCAAATCTTTACAAAACACTTAAATAAAAACTATCCACAACCAAATATTTACATCCAAAATAGCAACCTCCAACAAACCTGAGGAAGACAGTGGTCAAGACGCCCCAACAATAGCCTGCACCGGCGGACTCCGTACTCCTCCGACTGCGGCCTAATCCTCGGTGGTCTTGTCTACCTCACCTGTATAGAACTCGTCACCTACACCATAGAACACAAAAAGGTAAGCATAACGCTTAGCAAGTAGGGAAATAATGCACAATACACACTCAATGCTCGACTTAACCCTAACATGCAGTTTCTACACACTCTGTTGTTTTCTTTTCATTTTGGTTGTATTTATCTTTCACTTCCAGGTGAATCAAGTAGGCACACGCCCCCACACAGTCCAGGACGGCCACACCTTGATTCACGGAGCAAGACCGGAGGCACACGTCCTAACACAGTCCGGGACGGCCAACACAAATCTCCCCCAATCGATCGTAGAATCCTCATTGTGCCTTCAAGCACGGACAGGTCAAGGCATTCTTACTCACGACACATTACATACATTAGCAGGGCATCTCGAATAAAATCCCTCGTGGGGTGCTCAACGAGCCACTTGCCCAACGAAGCTATTCTACTCAAGACCAAGTTACAATAAATTCTTATCTTGCATTTCATCATCCTCACCACTCGAACATGCAAAACACGTGATTTCGGAGTTTAGAAAACAATAATGCATGACACCCAATGCATGACACAAAGCAAAACATAACAAACAAGCAAAAAATCCCTACTGTTCTATGGTGTAGGCCCGAAGGTAATAAACATTCATCCACTACTTACCTGGTTGCTCGATATTTTCTCGTCCACTTCGTCCAACCAATCACACGTTCGATCACCTAAAATAATGAAAACTCAACTTAGTAACACTCCAAAGGATTCTAAAGAATTCAACTAAATCAACTAACACAAATCTTTCAACCTAAACACTCAAACCCGTTTTTTACCCAAAATTGACCGTTAAATTTCAAACGGTCATAACTTTTTCGTTTTTCAACGGATTTTGACGTGCCACCCCAACTCGGAAAGCTCTACACGTCTACTATCCATTGAAACACTTAAATTAACCAAACAACTCACTTAACCAATTCGAAATTGCCAAAGACAGATTCGGCCCACTAATGTTCCTAAACCGATTTTTCCCACTTACTTTCAAATCTTTAATCTAACTCCATAAATCACCTAAACCAACTTATCCAACAACCAAATCATCAAAATGGAAAAGAAATCCAACACTTAAACTCAAAATTCGGACTCCATAAACTAGGGTTTCCAAACCTTATGAAATCCCTCACAAAATACCTTAAAAACCCTTAAAAACTAACCCTAACCAACATTAAACTAAAACCCACTTATTTTTACCTCAAATCACCTTGAAAACTTGAGCCAACGGAGAGGAAGAACTTCAATGGAGGGGCTGGTTCGTGGGAGAGAAGAAAAGCGGAAGAAGATGGAGAAAACTTACCACTTTTTGCATTTTAACTTACCAAATTTTCTCCACTTTTAAATTTCTCCCCAAAATCTCTTTAAAATTATAAATTAAACCCCCCCCCCCCCCCCCCCTTTTCTCCTCCTCCTCCTCCCCCAACGTGGCTGCCACCATTAGTTCTCTCCTTTTTCATTGAATTTGCTAACAAGTTTCTATTGGTTGTTATATTTTGACTATTCAAACACTTAGCATTTTGACTTTTTAACGCCCTTTATTTACTCTTTGACTTTTCAACTATTCTTATCTCTTTTTCTTCTCTTGACTTTTCCAACGTGAAAGGCTCCATTAACATCACATTTTTCATTCATTTAATGCATATACATTCCTTTGAATTTTCATTGGTTCATAGGTTTGACTTTTCAAACCCTTTGGTTTGAATTGTCAAACCATATTTCTCCTATTTCTCTTTCAATACACAACATACAACTTAAATGAGTACTCTCCTAACACATCTAATCGTAGGCTACGCACGTTACAGAAAATTCTCGGGTGTTACAGAAACATTGTTAGTTAGAACGTAAGTTTAACATTTGATCAAAATAGATGGAAGCTTTCTATGTCAATTGTGGCAAAACCTTGACTGTAAGAGAATGGTTCAAGTTACCAGTTTCTTTGTGCAGGTAACGTGGACTCAGGGGTGAGGAGAAATATTTATTAAATTAAAATTTCTTATTCAATACTTTTGAACTTCAGATCTGGTCACATTGCATCGGGTGGATTTATTGCTATTACATTGTTGGACTTGCGTCAGTCTCAGATGTGTAAAAACCGTCAGTGTCAGATGTCCTTCATTTTCTTACCATAAAATAAATATTTATTGCCATATTATTGACTTAATTAAAAAAAAACTGAGGTTGACAAATGGGATTAATATTGCAGGCCAGGGAGAATATTTAACTCACGACCCTGAGGTCGTCTAGATGGAAAAAACGGGTCGAACGACTTGATCTTCAGAGAGGATCCAATGGACCAGTACAATACTTGGTTTGTAGTGAAAAATTTAAACACAACTCAAAGTCACACGAGATAGGTCTTAGTCCAAATAGTGATAACGAAAATAATAGTACAATAAATAAATTAAGAGTGCAACAAAGTCTTAACAATTAACATTTTATATTAATATTTTTATACAGATCCAAATAGAAAACAAAGAAATCACTTGAATGAAAATAAAGGAAACATGAAATAGGAAACCACTTCCGTCCTTGTCCTCTGGTTTTATCTTTGCCTAGAAAAAGAGTGTAGTTTGAGGTGAATGACTAACTTAGTAGGAAATTTATACAAAATGTGATGCATGTAAATCTTGTTGTACCTTGGATCTCAAACCATGATCAAAATGTTGTACATTGGTTTCATATATACTTTTGAAAGAAATTTCAAAATTTTAATAAATAGACTCCACGAGACACCGATGAGACAATAATCAAACTAGTGTTGTTTACATAGACAACTAAATTAAAAATAGGTTGATATCGTACTTATCATTTAATCAAAGAAAGAAGGCGATATGAAGACCAAAAAATACCTCATGAGTCAGAAAGAAATAAAAGTGACGACGATCGAAAATCCAACAACGTCACCCGAGTTGCCAGCAAACAATGATCAGTGACGACACAACCCATAAAATCGCAATCAACAAACATACCCTAATTAGGTTTAGGAATTCGAAACCCAAAGAGCGCGTCATCACTGTCTTATTACCTATTTTCGTAGCTTGCAAACAAAACATCTTCATACAACATAAAATATGTTGGGATAGCCTCATGATACTTTGACACTGAAATTGTTCAAAGCGTCAAGATGATTCATCCTCCAGTATATGACATAACAAGAAATGAAATACCATACACTAATGATTAATGTGTAAAACATACTATAAACATTTACCTTGACGACGATTGTTTTTCTTGCTAACTGGAGCTACAACTTCTGGTACCAGTTTGTAATCTTCAAATTTACCAGAACCCATCACAACTGAGAACATGAATATTCCTTTCGAATAGTAGGAAAAATGGATGGGTCCTATGATTGTCTAGGAACCCAATCCGAAAGAAACTACAAATAGTCGTGAACTTCACCGAGGCTACAAAATTTTCCAGTAAATATAATATTGTGCAGCATTCGAACTCTGCAAATCGACCCTTTAGTGTAGCAACCGGTAATTGTCAGCCCTGATTTTATTAGTAACATTTTGTGACTTGTATTTTTATAAAATTAAGTAAATTTGATTGGTTGCTTAAATAGGTTAAAGTTGATTAGCCAAGGACATTTGAGTAATTGTAAAGCAAGTGTTATAAGTAGAAGGTTTAATGAAGGTTTAGCAGCCACTGTTTCATTTTTTCTCTCTTTCGGCATTCAAGCTCAGTGGTTCCTCGAGGGGATGTCCTCTTTCGATTCTTCTTCGACTTAGGTAAGTTTTACTTCGATCTCTCGCTGTTTTAGTGATTATAGGTAATAGAGAGGATTGTAGATGCGTATTTTGTGAATGCTGGAAGTAGGAGTTGAGTTCGGTTTTGTAGTGAATTGGGAATGTACGAAGAACAGAGCCTCCAAACTAGTTTCCCTTAAATTTCTGGATAGTTTAGAATGAAGTTAAGTAATGTTGTGCTTATGTTTTAGGTGAGCCAACTCTTGAAGTAGCTTACAACTAGGAATCTCTCATGAAACCAAGTAAGTGGAGTATGTGTGTGCCTTCGGGTCTACATCACAAAATAGTAGGTTTATGCATGCTTGAATGTTTCTAGTATGTCATGCATCATGTTTTATTGAATGAGTACGAAAATGAATTTACATGTAATGGCATGGTAAGGCATGAACAGGTTGTAACAGATAAACTATTAAAGGAACTAATCCACCCCTTAATCGAGTAGAGGATGTAGACTCTGGGAAAATTGATCCACTTTCCATCGAGATTAGGGATCATATCAGCTATTAAGGGAACTAATCTACCCCTTAATCGAGTAAGATGATGTATAACTTTGGGAAAAACTGATCCACTTCCTATTGAGATCAGGGATCATATCAGTGAACAAACATGAATGCAACTGAGATGTGAAAGTAGAAACTGCATAATTAGGGTTTACGAATTTACAATTTCATTTCATTTTACTCTACTTATTTAGCATTAGGCTAATAGATGAGTTTTATAATGTAGGTGCTGAGGTTACAACAAGTGATTTCTTTGAGTTTACAGAGGGATAGGTGAAGTTGATGGAGCATATCTATGTCGTGGTTTGGTGCTCTGATGAGGCGGTTTGACTAATGTCTGTATGTGAAATCTAAATGGATTGATGTTTGTCGAAGTGTGCTGAGAATTTTAATGATTGTGATAGTTTTTAGTATTTCTGATACATTCTGAGATTTCTCGGATAATGATACATTGTTAGTTCTAACTGTGATTCTTACTGGTTTTCAAGCATTTCACTAGGTCAGGTTGTTTTGAATTATTTCAGTAAAAATTTACAAGTTCTTCTAGCAGTCAGAGTTATCCTTTGTTTAGAGTGTAAATGGTTGATGCGCTGTTCTGTTGTCTATCGGTAGATGTTGTCTATCAGTGGATGTTGAGTGTTACTGTTTACCGGTAGATGTTATCAATCGGTAGGAGTTGTCTATCGGTAGATGTTGTCTATTAGTGGATGTTGAGTTTTACTGTTTACCGGTAGATGTTATCAATCGGTAGGAGTTGTCTATCGGTGGATGTTGAGTGTTACTGTTAACCGGTAGATGTTATCAATCGGTAGGAGTTGTCTATCAGTAGAGGTTGTCTATCGGTGGATGTTGAGTGTTACTGTTTACCGGTAGATGTTATCGATCGGTAGAAATTGTCTATCGGTAGATGTTGTCTATCGGTGGAGGTTGAGTGTTACTGTTGAGCGGTAGATGTCGGTAGCAGAAGACATATTCTGTCTTTATTTCTACCGCCGAGACTATTTTTTCTCTATTTCTACCGTTGGGACTATTCAGTGGTAGATGTGTTCTATTTTATATTTTTTTTGTTTTCTTTCAACCAATTGTCTGTTATATTTTAATTAGTATATAAATGCTGTTTTATACAAAATTGGTTTCTGCTGCAAGTTTTGACGTTCTTTTTATAAGGTCAAATTTGATCCTTGAGTGAAGTTTTAAAAATTTTCTTTAAATGTCATAGTTCGGTTCAGTATTATGAGTAGCAAACCGGGTTTATTAAATTCGGGGCGTTACATTTAGGGCAGGGGTCGACCTTTGTTCACTGCCATTTGAACAAGGATCGACCGCACCAGTCGACCCTTATGGGCAAGAGTTGACTGCATCGGTCGACCCTTCCAAACAGGGGTCGACACCTCGGAGTGTCGAACAACTTCTCTAAGGTGTCGACCTCGAATTTGAAACTAAAATTTACCCTAACTTTCAAACTCAACAACATAGGTTTAAGATCGAAGTCTCTTCACAAAAATTGGTGCTTGAAGTCTCGCGGACACTATTCTGGCCTTGAAATGTGACGAATCACTCGTCCAAAAATTGCTCCCTTTCTCTCCTTTTGTTGGTGGACGCGTTAAGAAAAAAGGGAAGAAAGAGTTTCCTTCCTTTCATTTGAAAATAATTTAATTTAATGAAAAATTTAATTTATTTAATATAAATATAAATTATATTAAATGAAAATTTATTGAATTCTCATTTTTTCAAAACTCTGAATATTTCCCCAAAGTTCACTCAAAAATAATTTGAACTTATCAAATATTAATTTCCTAGGATCTTCAATCACACTGTAACTCTCAAATTTGACCTGTTTGACCAATTGACTTAAAAATTATGTGTGACCACAATATGATAAAATGAGTCAACCCATGACACGTTGATTATTAAAAACACAAAAAAAATTACACATGAAGTTTAATTAATATAAAAATGACAGCTTTTACAATTTAACATACTTAACTTGTCAAACATGTTTGCTTTTCATTTAGCCTTCAAGAGAGCCTTCAAGAGAGAAATGACGATGGAAAGAATGACGTGTGAGAGAGGATTTTGTTTGTTTTTAGGACATAATTCCCAACTGATTTTTGGCAGAGGTATCAAGAGTTTTTGTTCAATCTCGCAATCACACGAAGAATTTTTGGAGGTAAATTGAGTATACTAAACGTTTTGTCATTCTTTAAGAAAAACTTGGATTTTAATGTAGGTTTTGATGGAAATCTAAATTCCTATCAAATGGGCGTTAAATTAACATTATTGAAAACTAAATCGTTAAGAAATTCATGTAGTCAACGATGGTATGTTAAATTTTGGGATTATTGTTATTCTTTGGTAAAATTCAGAACTTTGATATTTGAATTTGGTTTAGATATGTGCTCTTATCAAAACGACACTAGATTAATGTTGTTGGGCATGAGTCTTCAAGAAAATCAAGGGAGTTCGAGGTTGAGACAAGTCTCGACTCATTTTTTTGTTGCTTTTACGAATTTTGAGAGTTCATGCGAAGTTTGGATTTTCTTTTTAGACCTAAAAACATGATTTAGATAATGAAATTCAAATTTGTGAATGAAAGTTAAGGAAATCATGTAAATCAAGTTACTATCGTTTTAGGACAGAAACATAAGGAGATTAGAAGAATTTCTTAGAAGAAGATCGTTGCATTGTCGAATAGATCGACCGGTCCGAAGCAGATCGACCTAGACCAAACCATAATTAGACCAAACAACACCAGACCAACTCGCACCAGACCGGATAGGACTGAACCAAATCGGTTCGACCAGGCAACTCATATAATGGTCAACCAAACAGGTATGAACCCTGTTTTCAGATCAAATCTTCGAAAGATTGTTTTGTACGTTCTTAAGAGTCTTCGATATTTACTAATGATGAATTTAGGGTAGATTTTGAGTCTTAATGTTTATTTGGACTTTCGAATTCAAATTTTGATAGTTTAGTAGTATTCAATGGTTGAGGTAAATATGTTATTTATTATGTTTAGTTATGCATATCATGATTTTCTAAAACCTATTTTGAGTTTTATCTCACACTTATGATATGTCCTATATATATATATATAACCAGAGAGGGGGAGGATCGGGAGAACACAGATCAAGGGAGAAAAACAAAATATTATTCAAGAAACTAAAAAAATCTTACAAAGAGAAGAGAGATCAGGAGAGCGAGCGGAGGTACACGAGAGAGAGTGGGAGTCTAAAAGCTTATCTAAAAACTTGTACAAACTCCTTTATTTAAAGGGAGCAAGATTATGAAATAATGCTGAAAGGCGTCATGGCTGATGCAGATGCTGAATTATTGCTGAATTATTGCTGGAAGACGTTGCCATGGCTGATGTTGACAAAAGCTTGATGTTGACAAAAGCTGATGCTGACAAAAGCTTTCGGCTTTTTCTTCTTTTCCTTTTTCCTTTCTCCTGACTGCTTTCTGCTACATCTTTTTCTTTCCTTTATTTTTCATCGACTTTATTTCAATTAACGAATCCCATAAGTCTGCTTCGATTGGAAAAACCTCGTCATCTTCATTAGAGTCTTGGGATTCTCCTGCTAGTACAGAAAAGTGACCAGAATCCGCTTCTATTGAATTCATAGAAGTGTCACTTTTATTATCCGAATAAAGTTTATCTTTCTCTAAAAATAGATACTGTTCTTTAATGATTTCTAAAATCTTAATCTCCTGATCATGAGAGTCTAGATCTGGAAATTTATTCTGAATCATTAATTTAATCTGTTGAATAAAATTAATTGATTCTGATGATGAATTTTTTTTCTGTTAAGACTTGATATTGTCTTGATATTGCTTTATGACAGCAGTCATTTCTGATAAACATTTTTCAAATTCCAATCGAGACAGATTCAAATCGAGACCATCATTTCACGAAGAAACTCCGCTGAATCTCTGGGATTCCCAGATGGTCCTCGGAGAGCTCAAGGTCCCATTGCCAGATCCAAGTGATTTGGAATTGAGTACAGAACCAAAGAATATCCTGGCCAATCCAGGGCTTTTGTACTGATAAATTTGGGTGATATTTAACCCATAAAGAAAAGTTATCCTGAAATTGCTTCGAAAATATACTCAGTTCTGGGGAATGTAATTCCCACCAGTGAAGATATTTGGTTTCCGATTTTAATATCTCTGGATTTAAAATATAGAACCAGGAATGAGAGCGGACTGGATTTTGATAATAAAAGGCAAACGTCCAGGCCCTCTTATAATCTCAGTAGTTGTATTTCTGATCATTTAGTTTCAAAGTCCTGGTGGCTAAAGTGGATAATCCTCATTCTTGAGGATGAAGCACTCTTACGATATAACACTTGGAATGTGTAATCAGAGTTTTACTGTTCTCTTCTTCCAGATAATGATGAAAAAATTGTACTGATAATGTTTCAGTAAGGATAGCCTCGTAACTATAACGAGGTTTTTCTTCTGGAACAGTATACTGTTGAGTCTGTAAGTATCTTTCCTTAAGATACGACGGATCTTTCTGATTTAAATTTAGATCATTTGCTGATAAAGTAATTAAAAGTTCAGAAACCTTCTTTTTAATGTACTGAGGTCCTTGTTCCAGAGCCTCTTTTACTGTTTTTAAGTTAGAAGGCTTTACTGATTGAGAAGAAGATACTCCAAGAGCTGGAAAGTTGTACAGATTGAGTCCAGATCTTTTTCCACAACCGCGACCGCGGCCCTTACCTCTAAAAGGGGGTTCCATTCTGCAAAAATTTACGGGTTAAGAAATCTGGTAAAGAATTCTTATCGCCTTTAATATATTCAATAGAAAAGTCAAAAGATGATAATTTAGACTGCCATTGAGCAAAAATTTGCTCAGAGGCTAAATTTTTAACATCTTTTGTTAAAATATATTTTGCAGAGCTACAGTCAATACGAAGAATAAATTTCTGATTTAATAAATCATCCTGAAATTTTGAAATGCATTTAACAATAGAAAGAATTTCCTTTTTAACAGTTGAATAATTATGCTGAGTAGGTTTTCAAATTCCAGAAGTAAACCTAACTAATTCTTCTTTCAAAGTATTAGGATTTAACTGTTTTAATATGCCGCCATAACCAATGTTGGAGGCAACAATTTTCTTCCAGTTAGAATTAGATAAACACAAACAAGACAAAGCTCTTGCTTTTAGTTTAATTCGTTTCACAGCATCAGTATGTTCCTGAGTCCAAGGTAAGGGATTCTTCTGAAGTCGTTTGTACAACAAAAAAGTATCTTGGGCTAAATAGTGATAATAGTCTCTTAAATTGTAACGACTGACTGGGTTCTCCCGGCCCAGCTGTGCAGTCCGCACCATAGGCCTAGGCACTGCCACATGGCAGGGCCCTGTGGAAGCATGGACTGCACGGCTTGGGCGGGGAAACCCGTCGAGTCGTTAAATAAATAATTAAGACTACCAAGAAATCGTTGTCATTGGGTTTTATCTCGAATTTCATCAGGAAATTTTGAAGCAAACTCAATATTACGATTAATTGGAACAATAGTTCCTTGATTAATAGTATGACCTAAAAATCGTACTGATGTTTGAAATAACTACATTTTTTGAGCAGAAATATTTAAACCATTTCGTTTAATAACATCTTTTAAAATTTTTAGATGTTTAATATGCTGATCAATAGATGAAGAATAAATTAGAATATCATCAATATAAACTATACAGAATTCACTATGCGGGGAAAATATACTATTCATAATATTCTGAAATTCTGAAGGGGCATTTTTTAAACCAAAAGGCATAACGTTCCACTCATAGTGTTCGAAAGGGACAACAAAAGCAGTTTTATACCTGTCTTTTTCGGCTATTTGAATCTGCCAATATTCTGATTTTAAATCAAATTTTGAAAAGATTGATATTGATTGAAGTCTATCTAATTGATCTTTTTTGTTTGGAATCAGATACCGAATCCATTGCAGAACATCATTTAAAGGTTTATAATTAATAACTAAACGAGGAACTCCGCGTTTCTTTTCATTACTGTTATTAACATAAAATGCAGTGCAACTCCACGGAGAGTAGCTTTTTCTGATGAGATTTTCTCAAAAAGAGTTTTAATCTCGGTTTTACATAATTCCAAGTATTCCTGTTTCATCTGACTTGGACGGGCTTTAGTGGGAATTAACTTTTCATTAAAAGTTGCAATATAAGGAAGAGAAATGATATGACATTTTCTTTCCCAGAAAGCGTTGGGTAAAGTACTACAAACTTCGGATAAAAATTTACTTTCAATTTTCTTAATTTTTTCTTGAAAAAAAGAGATTGAAGTTGTTGAGAAATGTTTAAATAATTAATTTTAGTTTTAAGTAAATTCAGTTGTTTTTCCTTACTTTCATAAAAAGTTTTTAACTCGTTTATTGCACGAGTTTCGGGATCAGATACAACAGGATAAATAATATCTTGATCCTGAATAGTAGTATAAATTCTAGTTTGATTAATCATTTTGATTGGCATGATTAAATTTAGGAAAGGTGTTCCTAATATTACATTCTGTTGAAGATTTTTTACAAGCAAAAAAGTTGTCGTTAGACAAGTTGCATCATTACAGATTGAAACATTAGACAGTTTATATTTTATTTTCATACGACTACCACCTACAACAGTTAAAGATTGAATATTTTTTTCAAAATAACGAGTAGGAATTAATCCTTCCTGAATACAATTAATATCAGCCCCGCTATCAACAATAGTAATGATATTTATAATTGTATAATCTGGTTTAATCATAAGAGTTATTTGAATAAATCATTTCTGTTAAGTAATTCGACTTACACTGTTTAAATAAGAAGGAGTACTGGATTCTTCAATTTCAGTTTTGTTCTTAGGTTTGGTTAGATGTTTTTCCTCAAGTTTAACTAACCTGTCATTGGTTGTGATTTTACACTGATTAAAAGTATTTTGAAGTTGAATTAATTCTGATTTTAATTCATTTACTTCGCGACGAAGATCCTGAATTGTAGCTAGTTTAGAATTATTTTGGTTTTCGAAACGATCGAAAACTTCATTAAGACTGTAATATTTTGTTGTTGTAGGTTTAGATGGTTCAGAGTCTAAATCTACTATTTTATGAAGGATAATTTCAATAATTTTTCTACGGATTTCGGGATCAGAAATTTGATCGATTAAGTTAATAACTTCCTGTTGAGATGTTGTTAAAACATTTAGGGATAAAGATTTTTTACAACAATTATTTATATAGTTATCTTCTTAAGAAGAAAATGAAAAAAAGTCTTCGGTACAGCAAGGACCACTAGTGGATTCATCATCAGTGGAATTTAAAGGGAGTTTAGATAATTGAAGGCGAAGATCTTCATCCATATTAAGTTCATTTAATTTTTTCTTAGTTAGGCACTTACTTGCGTAATGTCCAAATTTTCCGCACTTGAAACATTTTATTTCTGATTTAGGTTTTTTATAACCTTTTCGATAACTCTTTTCCTGATGACTCTTATCTCTAGAGTTTTTAGAGTGATATTTTTCTTTATCATATTTTTTCTTTTTATAATATTTTTCTTTTGATTTTTTAAGATTACGGGATTTAGGGAATTTACTTGGTAAATTATAGGCAAATTGTTCACAAAACTCACATATTTTCTTTTTTCTTGGTTAGATTCTGTTTCTTAAGTTGATACTGTAATTTCATATCATTACAGAGGGAAAGTTCTACTTGGACACAGACACTGATAAGGTGTCCATAGGTGCACAGCTGGACCAAGAAATTATATTTCCTGAGTTAAGATCCATCAATTTCTGACGAACCTTTTGAGTGAATAAAAGAGGTAAGCCATCAATAAATTTGCTTTCCAATGTTTAGAATTCGCATATTTTCTTTGCATTACTTTTGTGATAAAGACATCTTTATACCAACGAAAATGCGTTAAAGAAGGACAACATAAATTTTAGAGTAATTCGTGACCACGTTCCTGTTGTTGTTCTACCGCACCAATAAAGTGTAAGATAATTGCTTGGATAAGAGAGTAGACAACATCCTCAATGGCTGTAACGCCCCCGAATCCACCCTGGCTCGGTGCGCTACTTTGCTAACCAATCCCGCGTTGAAAACATAATTTAAAATAATTTTTGTTAAAATTTTGACTCCAAAAATATTAGTAAAAACGTGAAAACAAATGACCCCGACGTTGCTTGTTATAAAAAAAACGGGCAGCGTAACGGCTGAAATTACTAAAATCAAATCCTGAAAAAAATCAAACATGTATAAACACGTTCAGAGAAATCCCAAAACAGTTCTCAATTTACACTTACCAAATCAAATCCAACAGAACGATCAATACTTTAAACCTACAAAATAACTAAAATCCAAGAAAACCCAAATGTTCATAAAGCACGTTCAAAGAGATTTCAAAACAATTCACTACCACATTTATAAAATCGAACCAACAAAATAGTCAAACCCTTCAAACATCCCGAATAGATAGAAAACTATACAAAATCCCAAAGTACCGAACCTAATACACCCCCGAAGATCCTGGTCGAGGCACCCCGACAAGTGCCTGCACCGGCATGCTCCATGCGCCAACCATGCGCCACCGCTGCCACCCAGTCCCGGCTTCCTCATCGAGCTCACCTGATCTGTCTTCACCTACACCACAGAACACAAACACACACGTAAGCTTTCGCTTAGTAGTAATGAATAACGAATGTAAATATGCACCATGCACCCACGAATGTTAACATGCACCATGCACCCACAACCCCCTAAAAATGCCAATTCCACTCACTCTGCTGCTTCTTACTATGCACGTTAACAACGAGACGTTAACTCTCTATTGCTATGGCGACTTGCACTTTAACACCGAGGCGTTAAACCCTCTAGTGCCACTTGCACTTTAACACCGAGGCGTTAAACCCTCTAGTGCGACTTGCACTTTAACACCGAGGCGTTAAACCCTCTAGTGCGACTTGCACTTTAACAACGAGGCGTTCAACCCTCTAGTGCGACTTGCACTTTAACAACGAGGCGTTCAACCCTATAGTGCGACTTGCACTTTAACACCGAGGCGTTAAACCCTCTAGTGCCACTTGCACTTTAACACCGAGGCGTTCAACCCTCTAGTGCCACTTGCACTTTAACAACGAGGCGTTCAACCCTATAGTGCGACTTGCACTTTAACAACGAGGCGTTCAACCCTCTAGTGCGACTTGCACTTTAACACCGAGGCGTTCAACCCTCTAGTGCGACTTGCACTTTAACAACGAGGCGTTCAACCCTCTAGTGCGACTTGCACTTTAACAACGAGGCGTTCAACCCTATAGTGCGACTTGCACTTTAACACCGAGGCGTTAAACCCTCTAGTGCGACTTGCACTTTAACAACGAGGCGTTCAACCCTATAGTGCGACTTGCACTTTAACAACGAGGCGTTCAACCCTCTAGTGCGACTTGCACTTAACAACGAGGCGTTCAACCCTATAGTGCGACTTGCACTTTAACAACGAGGCGTTCAACCCTATAGTGCGACTTGCACTTTAACAACGAGGCGTTCAACCCTCTAGTGCGACTTGCACTTTAACAACGAGGCGTTCAACCCTCTAGTGCGACTTGCACTTTAACAACGAGGCGTTCAACCCTCTAGTGCGACTTGCACTTAACAACGAGGCGTTCAACCCTCTAGTGCGACTTGCACTTTAACACCGAGGCGTTAAACCCTCTAGTGCGACTTGCACTTTAACACCGAGGCGTTAAACCCTCTAGTGCCACTTGCACTTTAACAACGAGGCGTTCAACCCTCTAGTGCCACTTGCACTTTAACACCGAGGCGTTCAACCCTATAGTGCGACTTGCACTTTAACACCGAGGCGTTCAACCCTCTAGTGCGACTTGCACTTTAACAACGAGGCGTTCAACCCTATAGTGCGACTTGCACTTTAACACCGAGGCGTTCAACCCTCTAGAGCGACTTGCACTTTAACACCGAGGCGTTCAACCCTCTAGTGCCACTTGCACTTTAACAACGAGGCGTTCAACCCTCTAGTGCGACTTGCACTTTAACACCGAGGCGTTCAACCCTCTAGTGCCACTTGCACTTTAACACCGAGGCGTTCAACCCTCTAGTGCGACTTGCACTTTAACAACGAGGCGTTCAACCCTATAGTGCGACTTGCACTTAACAACGAGGCGTTCAACCCTCTAGTGCGACTTGCACTTTAACACCGAGGCGTTAAACCCTCTAGTGCCACTTGCACTTTAACACCGAGGCGTTAAACCCTCTAGTGCCACTTGCACTTTAACACCGAGGCGTTCAACCCTCTAGTGCCACTTGCACTTTAACACCGAGGTTCGACTTGCCACTTTACACCGAGGCGTTCAACCCTCTAGTGCCACTTGCACTTTAACACCGAGGCGTTCAACCCTCTAGTGCACTTGCACTTTAACAATGAGGCGTTCAACCCTCTAGTGCGACTTGCACTTTAACACCGAGGCGTTCACCCTCTAGTGCGACTTGCACTTTAACAACGAGGCGTTTCAAACCCTCTAGGGCACTTGCACTTTAACAACGAGGCGTTCAACCCTATAGTGCGACTTGCACTTTAACACGAGGCGTTCAACCCTCTAGTGCGACTTGCACTTTAACACCGAGGCGTTCAACCCTCTAGTGCGATTTGCACTTTAACAATGAGGCATTCAACCCTCTAGTGAGACTTGCTACACATTTCATGCTTATCATTCACATCATGCTCCAACACTTATTTTTGTAGCTTAACATGACACATGCCACTCACACAATACTCAAACACCAAACAAACTACAACCCAGCAATTCATTCACACACTACTCAATATAAACAACACAACTATCAAACAATAAATCCTACCGTTCCGTGGTGTAGGCCCGAATGCGACAAAACACACAATCCATTACTTACCTGACTGCTCGGCACTCGATTGCTCACTTCGTCCAATCAATTCACTCGCTCGATAACCTAACAATATAAGGAAATAACTTAGCATAAACCTAAGAAAATTCTAAGGAATTTATCTAAGCATTTATCTAACTTAAATCTATACACATTTTTAACCAATTATACAAACCAATACATAAAACCCAATTTTACCCACATTTCCTACCGTCAAACTTCGAACGGCCATAACTTATTTGTTTTTCAACGGATTTCAACGTGCCACCCCAATTCGGAAATCTCTACACGTCTACTATCCATTGAAACACTCAAATAAACCAAATAATCCACTTGGCCAAATCGAAAACCAGAAATCAGAACCGGGTACACATTTGCTAAAAACCGGTTTTTCACAACTTACTTTCAAATCTTCATTCTAACTCCATAAACCATCTAAACCAATTCATACAACAACCAAATCATCAAATTTGGAAAGAAAACTAACACTTAAACTCAATTTTCGGATTTCATCATTTAGGGTTTTCAAACCCTACACAATCTCCACCAAAAACGCATAAAAACACTAACAAACTACACCTATATGTGTAAAATTAAAAACCCACTTCATTTTACCTTGAAACACCTTGCTAAAAATTGAAGAAGAGATGAAAATGCCCTAGCTATGGCTGCTGCAAAAATCGTGGAGAAGGGAGGGAAGAAAAGGTGTTTTTACCATTTTAACACTTAATTCATTATTTTTATAAAATCAACTTTCCACTTTTTCCTTTTCACCACTCATTTTCTTTAAAATTGCCAATCCACCTCCCTTTTTCCTCTTCCAACGTGGCTGCCACCATTAACCACTTCTTCCATTCATTTATTTCATTTAAATTCCTAGTTGTTTTTTTTTTCTTATTAGTCCACTTATGCTTTTGACTTTTCAATAATTTCTTTTCTAATTTGACTTGTCAAAACTCTTCCCTTCTCTTTGCTTTACTTTAGACCCTTAATCACTTAACATTAAACTATCCTAACCATTTAATCCCAGGCATAAATACGTTACTCGAATTTCCTAGGTGTTACAATCCACCCTCCTTACAAAAATTTTGTCATCAAAATTTAAGCTTAGTTATTCCTCAATTTACTCACCCACACTCTACCTTCTATCCTTTCGGTTGCCAAGCTGCCACGCTAAATCTCAACTACGCTATGACCCTACACATCTATCAGGTGTCCCTAATCACCTCTCGGATAATGACCATTTCTATATCTTTAAATTTCGAATTTACCTAACTCTGCACCTCATAGCTCAAGTACTCACTTTTCTTAGTTTTGACCTCACCTAACTTTGCACTCAACTATTCGCTCACTACTCAAAATGGTGTATCGCCACTTCAACTTCAATCCTATTCGTTACGAAAAGTAACTTTCATAAGTCCTTTTTCATCTACCTATCATTTAGTTTTGAGCTCCTGCTATAACCTTGTAGCACAACTCACTCCATTAAATACTTTCAACTTCACACTACATCCCAGCCTATCAAATAGAAAACTACCAAATTACAAATGTTCTACCTGAGGTCATGGCTGGTCAACCCTACCATCTGGCTCGATCATGGCGAAGATCCTCAGTTCTGCCTTCATTGGTTCCTTCTTGGCTGTAGGGCAATCTTTAACTAAAGCAATTATAACACTTTCCCCATATTGCCCACACTCTTTGGCTTTGGACAATCCCGGGCAATATGGCCAGTTTCAAAGCAATTATAACACTTTCCCCCATATTGCCCACACTCTCCTGGATGATATTTCAAACATTTTGGGCACTGAGGAAATCTTTTCTACTTCTTTTCTCCTTGCTGATCACTTAAATCTCCACCCAGCCTCATTGTTTCTTGAAACTGGGAAGATGATCCTTCTCCGCTCGTCTGAGCTGTAATATCCTTAAACATCCTCTTCGGTGCTTCAACAGGTTTAAGAATTTTACTAGCAGTTGCCTCCACTTCTAAAGCCTTGGCCGTCACTCGAGTAAATGGTATTCCATCAATTCCAAACGTTTTCACCAGCATCTCAATTTCTGGCTTCAAACCCTGTACAAACTGAAATATTTTGTCTTCTTCTCTGCTAACTAGGTGGCTGGCAAACTTGGACAATGATTCAAACTGCTGAATGTACTCTCCCACTGATCCGGTTTGCTTCAATGCCATAAACTCTAATCTCTTTGCAGCTTGGACTGTTCGGATGTAGTATTTATCATAAAATAACTCCTTAAATTCTTCCCAAGTCATGCTCTGAATAGCAGTTGTAGCCTTTACTGTCCCCCACCAGCTTTGGGCACTGTTCGACAGGTGGAAAGTAGCACATTTCACCTTATTTACTTCCTCCACCTCCGCAACATTAAACATGTTCTCCATAGTACATATCCAACTTTCGGCAGCTGTCGGATCAGTCAAACGTCCTTCAAATGCCGGAGGCTTTAACCTTCTAAATTGTTCTCCACTTGAGCCCGCTCCAGAGCCGGACCCTGCTGTCAAACCTCCTAGTAAGCCTTGATTCATAAAAATGCCCAACAACTGTGATTGCACATTCAATAAATCCCTGAGTTGTTTATTAGGATCCTCAGGCGGTTCTGGTTTGTTTCGAGGTCGTCCGGGTCGTCCTGGGTTTCTCGGCATTTTTCTATTCCTGAAAAGGGTTAGAAAATCTAATCTTAGAAATGGAACTAACTAGGGTTAAAGTAATACTTACAGTCGGTGAAACACGTTGCATGGCGGCCGGCATTGTCGGGTAATCCTTTGAACGACTCGACCATTTTGCTCTGATACCATCTTGTAACACCCCTGAAGCCACCCTGGCTCGGTGCGCTACTTTGCTAACCAATCCCGCATTGAAAATATAATTTAAAATATTTTTTGTTAAAATTTTCCTTTTCACCACTCATTTTCTTTAAAATTGCCAATCAACCTCCCTTTTTTCTCTTCCAACGTGGCTGCCACCATTAACCACTTCTTCCATTCATTTATTTCATTTAAATTCCTAGTTGTTTTTTTTTTTCTTATTGGTCCACTTATGCTTTTGACTTTTCAACAATTTCTTTTCTAATTTGACTTGTCAAAACTCTTCCCTTCTCTTTGCTTTACTTTAGACCCTTAATCACTTAACATTAAACTATCCTAACCATTTAATCCCAGGCATAAATACGTTACTCTAATTTCCTAGGTGTTACAATGGCTGTCGTTCTCTGACTTGTTAAAGTCTGTCCAGTTACTGGATTGACAGAGACGTCCATAACATTTTCTTGCTTTACAGCACGAAGGATTTCTGTTTGTTGGGATAAGGACAAATAGTTATCCCACCAACCTTTCAGGCATCCCGTAAAGCCATTAATAATGAAGATGACATAGTCATGATCATTATTCTTTGCATCTTTACAGACACTTGAATACATTAACATTTTATGAATAACTTTATAAATTTGGTATTCTGATAAACCATCGATATTCTATTCGTAGATGGTTTTAGCACTATATGCTTTCTGATCAAGATATAAATTTTCTTCCCAAAGTAAATCTTGGGGAGTTGGGCGTTTATAATAGGTGCGTCGAACACTATCAGCACCTGAACCATTATCGTAAGAAACATGATTAATAGTCGTATCCTAAATATCTTTAAAAGATTCCTGAAGTTTTTGAAGTTCTTGGTAATTGAAATTGGATTCAGTTTCATCAGTACTTAAGTACTGATTTGAAGCTTTTTATCCATTCGATTGATTATATGATCAATGAATTCAGAATTTTTTGACGGGTTTGTGAAATTAAAATTTCCTAAAGGAATAGGAGGTTTAATATCCGGTTTTGATAATTTAGTAAAAGTTTCTTATGTTAAGGGAGTTGAATTCAAATATGGAATTATCTTATTAATATGATTTTCGATACAAACTAATTGATTCCCTATTGTTTGAAGATTAACATTAGTAAAATTATTCTGTTTGATAATGACCTCTTCTTTTGAAGGGATAGATTTTGATGGATCAGCTAAAGGAATGACATCTAAAGTAGTTTGATCATTCTTTAGCTGAATGGGTTCTAAAGGAGGATGGACCGACTTTACAGTAGAACCATTAGCTTTCATCCAGAATGTTTGAAAATCATGAAATTCCTGAATAATATTGATTTGACCGTTTCTTTTTGCATACCAATTCCAGAACCAATGAACAAACAAAATTAACGTTTGTTGTATTTCTAAATCGATATAAAATTGCATTTTTATATCTTCTAATTTGGTTTTATTAAATCTGTAACGCCCCTGACCCGCCCCGGCTCGGTACGTCACATTTCTAACCAATCTCACGTTTAAAACGACGTTTAAAATAACTTTCGTAAATTTTTTGACTCGGTTTTTGAGTTTTTCGAAACCTCAAAATTTATTGAAAAACAGGCCCAAAATACGTTTAAAATACATCGGAAAATGTCGGGTCAAAACATTGTAGAAATCGGGAAAAATTTGAAGAAAAACAAATTTTGGCTCAAAAGGCGCGCTGGGCGCTCAGGGCGCCGCGCGCGCTGGGCGCACCCCGTGCGTGCCCAGCCGCAATCGATCGTGATTTGCCCAATCGATCGGGCACGCTCGGGCTATTTTCACCCAAAAACATCCCGACCACGATCGGTCGCGCCCCGGGCCCGATCGATCAGGCCAGCTCGGGTTTTTCTCAACCAAAAACCCTTAAAAATGCCCGTTTTAACCTTTCCTCACCTTTTTACACTTTTCTTCACTCCGAACACCTCCAAAAATCCCGAAACTTTAACCATATCTCCCCGACTCCCAAATCTTCAAGTTCCATAAAAATTTCGTAAAACCGACTTAAAATGAATATTAATAAAAATAGCTAACTTAAACCCGACGTCGTTTATTTTAAAATCAAAACGGACGGCATAACGCCTAAATTCTTTAATCCAAAAACTTGCAATTTAAAACCCGAAAATATATAGTTTAAATTTTCAAATACGAAAACCAATCTCCACAATACCTCCGACGCAAAACTTTCAAAATAATTACGAAAACATTTACAAATACACGTACTAAATCTTCCACTTTATCTAAGTTATTTCAAACCAAAATTCTTACAAAACCATCACAAAACTATCTATAACATTCCCACAAAATACCCGAATAAAGACAGTGGTCCAGACGCCCCGACAATAGCCTGCACCGGCAGACTCTATACTCCTCCGACTGCAGCCTAATCCTCGGCGGTTTCGTCTACCTCACCTATGAAAAACTCGTCACCTACACCACAGAACACACACACACACGTAAGCTTACGCTTAGCAAGTATGGAAAAGAAATGTAACATGCACGATGCACCGATACCACCCTAACATATGCCATCTCTACT
Organism: Begonia masoniana; assembly: GCA_022432975.1. NCBI lineage: Eukaryota > Viridiplantae > Streptophyta > Magnoliopsida > Cucurbitales > Begoniaceae > Begonia > Begonia masoniana. Next base: position 18,782,297 of record CM039505.1, on the reverse strand, counting down.
CACTCTGTTGTTTTTCGTTTCGTTTTTGTTTTATTAAATCTTTCCACTTTCACGCGTGAATCAAGTAGGCACACATCCGAGCTCCCCGCTCATTGGACGGCCACGCCTTGACCCACAGAGCAAGATCGGCCAGCTCACGCCCGGGTCCCCCTCATTGGACGGCCGCACACAATCTCCTCCCTTCCTCTGTCACCTGTGAATCAAGTAGGCATACATCCGAGCTCCCCGCTCATTGGACGGCCACGCCTTGATCCACGGAGCAAGATCGGCCAGCTCACGCCCAGGTCCCCCCATTGGACGGCCGCACACAATCTCCTCCAACAGCACGTATTTTCAACTTTATATCTCGAGTAGAGTCCCAACTTACTGCCTCCCCGGCATATTACAAGTGCCTCCCCGGCAACTTGCATAACCTGGCGACTCTACTCAACTTTATTCTTTCTTAGTTACGTTTCATACTCACCTTTCAAATTATGCACAAACTCATTTTCGTAATTTAAAAGACAATGCATGATACTTAACACGTGCATAACATAACTCAACCAACAAACATACACTACTCAATAGAAAAGAAACAACCAACAAACAATAATTCCTACCGTTCCGTGGTGTAGGCCCGAAGGCGACAAAACACACAATCCATTACTTACCTGGTTGCTCGAATTTCAATTGTCCACTTCGTCCGATAATTAAATCACTCGATTACCTAAAATAACGAAACTTTATTTAGTAAACTCTAACAAAATTAAGCCTAAACTAACCAAATATCCAAAACACCAAACCCAAATTTAACACAATTTTTGACCGTCCAACATTAAACGGCCATACCTTTCTCATTTTTCAACGGATTTCGATGTGCCACCCCAACTCGAAAACCTCTACACATCTACTATCTATTGAATCATTCAAATTAACCAAACAAAATAAATGGCCAACTCGAAATCCAACAAATAGAATCGGGTATCTAAGTGTTCTTGAACCGTTTTTGTGGAACACTTCTCCAATCTTCCATCTAACCCAAAAATCTACCTAAACCAATTCATCTAACCTCTTAATCATGAACTTAAGGAAGAAAACCACCATTTTAACCCCAAGTTTCGAAATCCATGGTTAGGGTTTTCCAAACCCTAACCAAACTCTCCAAAAACACCCTAATAACTCCTAAAATCAACACCTAACCATATACAAACAAAAACCCATGCTTTCTTACCTTGCAAACACCTCGAAAATGGAAGAGAGCAAGCCCTCCAATGGCTGCAAGCTTAGATGGAGTTTGGGGAGGATGAAGATGGCTTTTTGCCATTTAGTCAACCCTTATTCTTATTTTATAAAACCTAATCTTTTTCTCTTTTTGATTCCCTCCACCAAGGTTTTAAAATTTGCAAAACTAACCCTTCTTTTTCACTTCCTTTTTCCTCCAACGTGATGGCCAATTAACCATTTCTTTCATTTCCACTTTTTCCCATTCATTTAATGCTTGAAAATTCCTATTGGTTGTTTGACTTTTCAAAATTGTTTTGGGTTTTGACTTTTCACCATTCTTCTTTCCTTTGCATAACTTAATTCCAATCCACTTCTTATCCCTTGATCACTTATTATTAAACTATCCTAACCGTCTACCCTAAGACGTACGTGCATTACAGGAAATTCTCGGGCGTTACAAAATCTTTTGAAATAACAATCCCTAAACATTCTATGTTCGGGAAACATAAATTCTTTATTGATTATTTTCCATATTTTTGAATTTGGGGAAAAATCCATAAAATTAGTTATATTTTAAAATTCATTTCGGATATAGTTGGGGATTCTGCATTTAAATTTCTATTATAAATTCCATTAGGAATTTGTTGTTCAAATATCTGAATTCCTTCGATTTTAGAATCAAAGGCAGAATCATTCTGATTATCAGAATTTTGCTGTTCAGATATAGAATATCTAGAACTACTGGGAATAGAAACTCGATAAGGAGAAGGATCATGCCTAGATTATAAACTTCTAGATAAGGATATTCTCCTAGTAATTTCTAGAGTGAATCAAATTTCTAAATTTCCATTATCAGTTTAGATTATCTAATCTATTTGATTACTGATTACTGGTTAAAGAGTTACAACATTAGGAATAGTTCAACTTGATGGAAAGACTACTTCATCCCAATCAATTAGACATGAGATAACAACATTTGTAGTTAATAAATTACTTTCAATGACTACTATTTTGCCTACATCGCTACGGAGCATAGCATTAGGACACATCGTATTTAAAACCTTATAATGAATACGATAAATTACTACAATAGTTTCAGATCCTGCAAGATAATCATAACCATGGGTTCGAACATGTAAACATACGGCATCAAATAAATTTCTATCAGATAGAGATAAAGATATATTCATGTAAACATTAAAGTAAATTGGTCTATGACATAGACTAGTCTGGACAATTCCCATTATGGAAGATTTCTAATCATTACATCTAGCATCTCTGTGAGATCTGCTTGAATGCTATAGTTTAAACCTTGTAAAATTAGTGGTTTAAAAGCAACTTGAATTAAACCAATATGCATATATTTAAAGGTATTTAAATATTTCTGAATATCTTTTAAACACAATAATCTAATAGTTTTATCCTTTGTATCTAATATATTGTTTGTTCAGATGTTTTTATGGCACGTTTACTGATTGAATCAAAGAAACCTAATTTATAAATACATTTCGATTCAACTTCGGGTATAGTCCATTGATTAAGTTGTTGAGCCTGAGAATACTCAACAATTTCTTCATGTTTTATTGATACGGAATAATTGTTCAAAGAGGATGCATCACTCATCTTAATTGTGCTAATTCATGTTTAAATGACCTGAGGAAAAAAAAAATTAATCTGGAAATCATAAGTTGTAGCTATTAACTATGCTCATTAAATCCTCAATTTTCTCCAGTGTACTCGTCAGTCAACGATTTATGAGTCAAGGCCACACACCCCGACTATGCTAATTAAATCCCTAATTTTCTCCATGTACTCTTCTGTAAATGATTTACGAGACAAAGCCAACATCCCATCCCGAGACCAAATGGCACAACCTCAACGCGACTTGGGTGAAGATCCATACATGAAGAAAATTAAAAGATCCAAATTACACAGTTCATCTAGGTGACACACAAAACCTCAACGCGACTTAGATTCGCACGCAAAGAAAATTCAAGAGAGAATTAGACATAGCTATAAAGAAACAACAAATAATTTAAAGATTAACTTTGATTTTAACAATTCATTCATACATGAATTAACTACGGATTTAGCAAGCCATTATGGTATGGCTCTGATACTAGAGAGGGGGAGGTTTAATATCTCTACTTAAGACTTTTCTTCAAAAGATAACTATATAAATAATTGTTGTAAAAAATCTTTATCCCTAAATGTTTTAACAACATCTCAACATGAAGTTATTAACTTAATCGATCAAATTTCTGATCCTAAAATCTAAAGAAAAATTATTGAAATTATCCTTCATAAAACAGTAGATTTAGACTCCGAACCATCTAAACCTACAACATCAAAATATTACAGTCTTAATGAAGTTTTCGATCGTTTCGAAAACCAAAATAATTCTAAACCAGCCACAATTTAGGATCTTCATCGCGAAGTAAATGAATTAAAATCAGAATTAATTCAACTTCGAAATACCTTTAATCAGTATAAAAGCACAACCAATGATCGGTTAGTTATGTAACGACTGACCGGGTTCTTCCGGGATGGTGAACCCATGGTTATGAAGCCTGGGAGCCTGGATTCGAATCCCTGGGGAGGCAAAAACTCCCTTCAAACCAGGTGGAGGGAAAAGACCGTGAGTACACGTGGTGGGCCTGTGTGGCTGCCACATGGCGGTGTCGGTGGGCCTGTGGGCCAAACTGCACGGCTCGGCCCACCCTGGCTCGTACGCTACTTGGCTCACTATAACCCCAATAATTAAAAAAAAAAGGACCACAGCAAATTTAAAACTAAATCTCCCGAAGCTCTCTATGTTATACTAGCTGCCTATACTCACTAATTTATCTTAATCCTAACCTTTAACACCACGACGTCCTTCCCGAAAATTTCGGCAAAGTAACGCCTGAAAATGGCGCCTCAAAAATGCTAGGTACCTGCAACTGAATCAATTCTCACCAGATCCAGAATACTCTTACTTAACTAACCAGCATAACGAATCTCCAAATAGCAGTAAAGAGGGAAACTAAAATACGAACATCCCTAAGTGAAGAAAGTCCACAGTATAGGGCGATACATCACCCTTAACTATGACTATATACAACAATTACAAATAACTATACCATAACTGTCAAAAAACTCAACCAAAATACAAAGCCCCACATTCCCCCCGAAGACCATGGTCGAGGCGCCCCGACAACTGCCTGCACCGGCATGCTCCGTGAATCTCTGACAGGTGCCTTAGTTGCCCGCACCGAAAGGTGCCTTAGTTGCCCGCACCGAAAGGTGCCTTAGTTGCCCGCACCGAAAGGTGCCTTAGTTGCCCGCACCGAAAGGTGCCTTAGTTGCCCGCACCGAAAGGTGCCTTAGTTGCCCGCACCGAAAGGTGCCTTAGTTGCCCGCACCGAAAGGTGCCTTAGTTGCCCGCACCGAAAGGTGCCTTAGTTGCCCGCACCGAAAGGTGCCTTAGTTGCCCGCACCGAAAGGTGCCTTAGTTGCCCGCACCGAAAGGTGCCTTAGTTGCCCGCACCGAAAGGTGCCTTAGTTGCCCGCACCGAAAGGTGCCTTAGTTGCCCGCACCGAAAGGTGCCTTAGTTGCCCGCACCGAAAGGTGCCTTAGTTGCCCGCACCGAAAGGTGCCTTAGTTGCCCGCACCGAAAGGTGCCTTAGTTGCCCGCACCGAAAGGTGCCTTAGTTGCCCGCACCGAAAGGTGCCTTAGTTGCCCGCACCGAAAGGTGCCTTAGTTGCCCGCACCGAAAGGTGCCTTAGTTGCCCGCACCGAAAGGTGCCTTAGTTGCCCGCACCGAAAGGTGCCTTAGTTGCCCGCACCGAAAGGTGCCTTAGTTGCCCGCACCGAAAGGTGCCTTAGTTGCCCGCACCGAAAGGTGCCTTAGTTGCCCGCACCGAAAGGTGCCTTAGTTGCCCGCACCGAAAGGTGCCTTAGTTGCCCGCACCGAAAGGTGCCTTAGTTGCCCGCACCGAAAGGTGCCTTAGTTGCCCGCACCGAAAGGTGCCTTAGTTGCCCGCACCGAAAGGTGCCTTAGTTGCCCGCACCGAAAGGTGCCTTAGTTGCCCGCACCGAAAGGTGCCTTAGTTGCCCGCACCGAAAGGTGCCTTAGTTGCCCGCACCGAAAGGTGCCTTAGTTGCCCGCACCGAAAGGTGCCTTAGTTGCCCGCACCGAAAGGTGCCTTAGTTGCCCGCACCGAAAGGTGCCTTAGTTGCCCGCACCGAAAGGTGCCTTAGTTGCCCGCACCGAAAGGTGCCTTAGTTGCCCGCACCGAAAGGTGCCTTAGTTGCCCGCACCGAAAGGTGCCTTAGTTGCCCGCACCGAAAGGTGCCTTAGTTGCCCGCACCGAAAGGTGCCTTAGTTGCCCGCACCGAAAGGTGCCTTAGTTGCCCGCACCGAAAGGTGCCTTAGTTGCCCGCACCGAAAGGTGCCTTAGTTGCCCGCACCGAAAGGTGCCTTAGTTGCCCGCACCGAAAGGTGCCTTAGTTGCCCGCACCGAAAGGTGCCTTAGTTGCCCGCACCGAAAGGTGCCTTAGTTGCCCGCACCGAAAGGTGCCTTAGTTGCCCGCACCGAAAGGTGCCTTAGTTGCCCGCACCGAAAGGTGCCTTAGTTGCCCGCACCGAAAGGTGCCTTAGTTGCCCGCACCGAAAGGTGCCTTAGTTGCCCGCACCGAAAGGTGCCTTAGTTGCCCGCACCGAAAGGTGCCTTAGTTGCCCGCACCGAAAGGTGCCTTAGTTGCCCGCACCGAAAGGTGCCTTAGTTGCCCGCACCGAAAGGTGCCTTAGTTGCCCGCACCGAAAGGTGCCTTAGTTGCCCGCACCGAAAGGTGCCTTAGTTGCCCGCACCGAAAGGTGCCTTAGTTGCCCGCACCGAAAGGTGCCTTAGTTGCCCGCACCGAAAGGTGCCTTAGTTGCCCGCACCGAAAGGTGCCTTAGTTGCCCGCACCGAAAGGTGCCTTAGTTGCCCGCACCGAAAGGTGCCTTAGTTGCCCGCACCGAAAGGTGCCTTAGTTGCCCGCACCGAAAGGTGCCTTAGTTGCCCGCACCGAAAGGTGCCTTAGTTGCCCGCACCGAAAGGTGCCTTAGTTGCCCGCACCGAAAGGTGCCTTAGTTGCCCGCACCGAAAGGTGCCTTAGTTGCCCGCACCGAAAGGTGCCTTAGTTGCCCGCACCGAAAGGTGCCTTAGTTGCCCGCACCGAAAGGTGCCTTAGTTGCCCGCACCGAAAGGTGCCTTAGTTGCCCGCACCGAAAGGTGCCTTAGTTGCCCGCACCGAAAGGTGCCTTAGTTGCCCGCACCGAAAGGTGCCTTAGTTGCCCGCACCGAAAGGTGCCTTAGTTGCCCGCACCGAAAGGTGCCTTAGTTGCCCGCACCGAAAGGTGCCTTAGTTGCCCGCACCGAAAGGTGCCTTAGTTGCCCGCACCGAAAGGTGCCTTAGTTGCCCGCACCGAAAGGTGCCTTAGTTGCCCGCACCGAAAGGTGCCTTAGTTGCCCGCACCGAAAGGTGCCTTAGTTGCCCGCACCGAAAGGTGCCTTAGTTGCCCGCACCGAAAGGTGCCTTAGTTGCCCGCACCGAAAGGTGCCTTAGTTGCCCGCACCGAAAGGTGCCTTAGTTGCCCGCACCGAAAGGTGCCTTAGTTGCCCGCACCGAAAGGTGCCTTAGTTGCCCGCACCGAAAGGTGCCTTAGTTGCCCGCACCGAAAGGTGCCTTAGTTGCCCGCACCGAATCGGGTTACAAGTTAAACTTGAGGAAAAACATCTAACTGAACCTAAGAACGAAATTGAAATTGAAGAATCCAGTACTCTTTCTTATTTAAATAGTATAAGTTGAATTACTTTATAGAAATGGTTTATTCAAATAACTCTTATGGTTAAACCAGATTATACAATTACAAATATCATTGTAACACCCCCGAACCCACCCTGGCTCGGTACGCTACTTGGCTCACTATAACCCCAATAATTTAAAAAAAAAAGGACACAGCAGAATTTAAAACTAAATCTCCCGAAGCTCTCTTATGTTATACCTAGCTGCCTAGACTCACTAATTTATCTTAATCCTAACCTTTAAACACCACGACGTCCTTCCCGAAAATTTCGGCAAAGTAACGCCTGAAAATGGCGCCTTCAAAATGCTAGGTACCTGCAACTGAATCAATTCTCAACCAGATCCAGAATACTCTTACTTAACTAACCAGCATACGAAATCTCCAAATAGCAGTAAAGAGGGAAACTAAAATACGAACATCCCTAAGTGAAGAAAGTCCACAGTATAGGGCGATACATCACCCTTAACTATGACTATATACAACAATTACAAATAACTATACCATAACTGTCAAAAACATCAACCAAAATACAAAGCCCCACATTCCCCCGAAGACCATGGTCGAGGCGCCCCGACAACTGCCTGCACCGGCATGCTCCGTGAATCTCTGACTGCCCCTAATCCTTGGTTCCCTCATCAAGTTCGCCTGTAAACTGCATCACCTACACCATAGAACACAAAGTAAGCCTAATGCTTAGTAAGCAGTGGATAATGAATGCAACAAACACACAATGCAACCCAACAACACGCCACAACACGACAACACAACACAATACGGCCAAACAATGCCACACAACACAACAACGCAACTCAACAACACGAAGCAAAACAATAACTCAACACTAGTTGCCTGCACCCATAGGATGCCTTAGTTGCCCGCACCGAAAGGTGCCTTAGTTGCCCGCACCGAAAGGTGCCTTAGTTGCCCGCACTGAAAGGTGCCTTATTGCCCGCACCAAAAGGTGCCTTACTCTTTAATCGACTACCATGCCAAACAATGCAACACCACACAACAAAACAACAACTCAACACAACGTAACAACACAACACAACATGAAACCAAACAACCAACCAACTCAGGATGAACACTCCCAACGTCAACCAATACCACACAACACAACAATGTCAAAACAATGCAACACAACACAACAAAACAACAACACATCACTAAGCAAAGACAAATAACCATTATTTACCGTTCTATGGTGTAGGCCCGAAGGCAAAAAGGATAACAACCACTATTTACCTGGTGTCCTAGCTCGCTGAGGTTACTCGGTTCCCTGCCCATCTACAACTCGACCTACGACAAATATTCAAACTTCATTAAAATCAAGCCTACATCCACAAATTACTCTCAAACTACTAGTTCTAGCATAATCCAACTAAAACCTAACTAAACGTTCCACTAATTTGAGTTCGGTAAAAACCGACCCGAAACTTCAAACATGGATAACTTTCGCGTCGGTTATCGAAATCGAACGATTCCAGCGGTCACGTACTCCTCTAATACCCTATTTTAATCTGCCAAAAAGAATTTTAAAACCAACGACCGTAGCTAGGTCAAAAATTAGAAAACCTGATTCTGCTCTAAATCAGAAATTTCATCCCTCTCGGTTTTCCATCAATTTTCACCAAATTCCTCACCAATAAACCACCCACACCCACAATTAGCATAAACAACCAAAATTTCGAGGCTACACATCACAAAACTCGAAATGCCCAAATCGGGCTTGCTGAATTTTTGCCCAAATAGGGCTCCTCACGGCCAGGCGATGAAAGTCGGTCCAAGGGTCGGCAAACCCACGCCGGAAACAACCAAAATCGGCTGGTGATCGGAGCTCAAACTCGCTTCTCACCCTCGGCCTCGAACAGAGCAAAAACAGGGAAAAACTCATGCTTACCAGTCGGTGCGCGAGCAGAGACGGCCGGAACCTACTCGCCGGAGTCGTCTGACCGGAGAGCGTCGAATCGCCGGCGGTTTTGGTCGGCGATCCGCCTCTCGTCGCTCTCCTCTCCCCTGTCTTCGTCGCTCGTCGTTCGAACAACAGAATGGCTTCGGCCATTCTGTTGTTTTATTATATTTTTTAATAATAATAATAATATTTCCTATTAAAACATTAATACAAATTACATCTCCTCCCATACAATCAACTGTTAAATCTCGTTCTTAATTATAACTCCCGACTTAATTTCATTGGGAATACTCGAACTTAAATTAAGAAACCATTTACTTTTCTTTTAAATTAATTAAAACAATCTATTTTATTATTCTTTTATTTTCTCTCCAATTTTTCCTTTAAAAATCCCGGGTGTTACAATCCACCCTCCTTACAAAAATTTTGTCCTCAAAATTTGTGGCCTTGTTATTTCTTAATGTACTCATCTCATCTCACCTACCCAATACCTTTACTCATCTATCTGTTACGCTCTAACCCGAATACTCACATGTTCACTAACTATAATCTAATTCATACCCTCAAACCCTTCTAACTGAATTTTCAACTCGATCTTTTTCTCTAGCTAAGTTCATCTTTTTCTACTTCTGTGTCTACTAAACACGTACAACCCACTACGACTCTCTATGCTACCATAATCGAGAAATCCTAAGATACTAATGAGTACAATTCTTACCTCAAGTTTTACTAACCTCTATAAATTCTTAGATCAGGACTCACTCGTTCCTAACTCTTCACACAATACTCTAAATGGTGTACAACATATCCTTAATGCCCATTGTCTTCAACCCCTTGAAGACTCTCAACTTAAATCCTATTAGTGAACATCATTTGCATATTCCGAATTCTCTCACTACCTAAATTAATTCACTATACACTCGAAGTACTAACTGAGTTTTCATTCACTCCAAATTGGCAACTCTCCACGATTCTAAATTGGGTCATTCTAAACTATACATCCCAAACTATACACCACAATGCTCAATAATCCCTACAATTATTGACTTCACTACACTTTTCTACATCTCCCAAAGTTTTCATTTTCCCAACTTTGCTTCCTATAGCTTAAGTATTTATACTTCCATTAACTTCAATTATCACCTAAACTTTCAAACTTTTCCAACTTGATACCGTAACACTAAGAACTCAGTACATAAACGTCTTACCCTAAATCCATAAGTTTTAACTTTCTTTCCACTCTACCATCTCACTTCTAACTGATCACTTCTATCTCTTACACTTTCTTACATCAGCCAATCAAGACAATTTATACCTTGAACAAGCATAACATTTCATTTGTTATTCCAACACAACTCTCATACTCAAAGCTCTCATCTCTTAAACCTGTCACTATTTCTCAAAGCTCTCATCTCTTACATTCACTATGCTCAATTTGTCTAACTCCTAATTTCAGTCATTACCAAACACTCAAATTCTTAGGTCTAATTAAACTTGTTCCCAACTTTCTCAACACTCATCACCCAACTACCTTAAATGATCTATACCCACTTTGACTTCAACCTCATTAATTTCAAAATTGAAACTTCCCTAGATTCACAGCCTTCCTGAATTACCCTTACTCCTAAATTTAGTTGTAAACTTTCTGTGTGAACTTTCTTTCCTTCTATCTGATATTCTCTAAATACCGCAGTTTCACACGGACCTCTAATTAATCAATGGCTAACCCTTTTATCTAACCTTCCATTAAAATTTACTAATCTCCTCACTTACCTCACTCTTCACCCACTAACATAGTTCAAACGTATAACTTAGTCTAACTTTTATAACTATGTATTCTTACACATTTCATTAACTTTAACTTAATCACTCCTTACCTATCCTTTCAAACTTTTACAATTTAATTCTCAATATCCTCTAAGTTCTTCAACTTCATATGAGGGCTAACTCTCTTATCCTAACTCTCTCTCTTAGTTAACTAATCTCTCTCATATGTCCGTCCCAAATCTAGAATTTAATCTCATCGTTCTTCTAGCTTACATCTCTCAACCTCTACTAATACTCGAGTTCATATTCACATCTCACGCTTAAGTTCGCCAACTCTTAAGCTTATTAACTCTAACCTAATCTATTTACGACATCTGCAGTTTCGACTTCGTTACATACGAGTTGAACCCTCGAAACTTTCTGACTTAAACTTTATCCATAAGGCATGCTAAAGTTCTTCGACGAATTCTCATTATTCTCATTATTCTCATTCAACAACTTTTATATTTCTTTAGATTGTATTCCACTCAACAGGTATGATCTAAATCTCAAATCTTTTTATCTAATACTATTGTTATTTTCTTTTCCAAGGCTTTCTTCCTTTATACACATACTTAATTTTCCTCCACCTGTAGACAAATATTTAATTTTCCTCCAGATTCATTCCAAAAATTTATAATTAATCTACTCTCTTTTATTTTTCCAACTCGGTTTCTCGATATTATCCTAAATTTCTTTACCACAAGTCACCCAACAACCTAAACTTGTTGTAGCTAACTTAACACCCTTACTCCCAATATCCTACTTATTCTCACTGATTCACCACACATCCTAACATTGCGTACCTTAGTCTACATCCCAAAACATTATCTTAATTCAAGAGACTCTACTTAATCAAGGCATCTAAATTTCTAATCCTTCTAATCACGTACTCTCACACTCAACCACTCGCGTACCTCATAATTTCATAGTAATGGCATTACGACGGTCTAAAGTGTCTCCCAACAATTTCATTTTCAAGTTCAAACTTCTATCGAGTTCATCTTATCCTAATACTTTCTAGTACTCCCAAGGGTTTGCTAACTAGGGTCAAATGTCTATCTATTCTAATCTTATCCTTAAAGGTAACAATCGTAGGCGTACCATTTCTACAAACACCTAGGTTAGTTATGTTTATGCATATCACCTTACATTCAACCCAACATATTCGCATTCTTTTAACACTAAGATATAACTCATACCTTTCCTAACGACTATCACGTCTACTCGGCTAACATTTACCTTTAACTCGGATCGACCCTACCCTTTTTCCCACATTCCTCCTAGAGTATTCGACTTACTCTCATCCTAAGATTCTCTAATCTCTGTTTCACTGTCTCCAAACCAATCTAATCTTAGATAGAAACTAACTAAAAGTAAAAGTAAAGAAATACTTATAGTCGGTGAAGCACATTGCATGGCGGCCGGCATTATCGGGTAATCCTTTGAACGACTCGACCATTTTTGCTCTGATACCATCTTGTAACACCCCCGAACCCACCCTGGCTCGGTGCGCTACTTGGCTCACTATAAACCCAATATTTAAAAAAAAAAAAAAAGACACAGCAGAATTTAAAACTAAATCTCCCGAAGCTCTCTTATGTTATATCTAGCTGCCTAGACTCACTAATTTCCCTTAATCCTAACCTTTAAACACCACGATGTCATTCCCGAAAATTTCGGTAAAGTAACGCCTGAAAATGGCGCCTCCAAAATGCTAGGTACGTGCAACTGAATCAATTCTCAACTAGATTCAGAATACTCTTACTTAACTAACCAGCATACGAAATCTCCAAATAGCAGTAAAGAGGGAAACTAAAATACGAACATCCCTAAGTGAAGAAAGTCCACAGTATAGGGCGATACATCACCCTTAACTATGACTATATACAACAATTAAAAATAACTATACCATAATTGTCAAAAACATCAACCAAAATACAAAGCCCCACATTCCCCCGAAGACCATGGTCGAGGCGTCCCGACAACTGCCTGCACCGGCATGCTCCGTGAATCTCCGACTGCCCCTAATCCTTGGTTCCCTCATCAAGTTTGCCTGTAAACCGCGTTACCTACACCATAGAAGACAAAGTAAGCCTAATGCTTAGTAAGCAGTGGATAATAAATGCAACCCAACAACACGCCACAACACGATAACACCACACAACACGGCCAAACAATGCCACACAACACAACAACGCAACTCAACAATACGAAGCAAAACAATAACTCAACACTAGTTTCCTGCACCCATAGGATGCCTTAGTTGTCCGCACCGAAAGGTGCCTTAGTTGCCCGCACCGAAAGGTGCCTTACTCTTTAATTGACTACCATGCCAAACAATGCAACACCACACAACAAAACAACAACTCAACACAACGTAACAACACAACACAACATGAAACCAAACAACCAACCAACTCAGGATGCACACTCCCAATGTCAACCAATGCCACACAACACAACAAAACAACAACACATCACTAAGAAAAGACAAATTGTAGCGACCCTAATACTGTACCCGTAATTTCCGTACCATATTTTTTTTAACCTAATATCTTTAATTAAATACTGTGAGGAACCTAAACCGAAATCGAAACCAGAATCGAAATCGGAATTTAAATCTAAGTTTAAAACCATTTAAAACAAATGTTAAAACTATTTAAATTAAAATCAATTTTCGATTTAAAACAAATGGGAGGGCAGTTCTGTCATTCTGCCGATGAAAGGAGGGTAGCGCCCGATCGCTGCGATATGCAGCGATCAGCCGCTGCGCGCTGCGTGCTGCAGCGATCAGTCGCTGCGTGCTGCAGCGATCGCAGCGCCCGATCGCTGCCCTTGGCAGCGCTCGATCGCTGTACGCCTCACGCCCTGTTGCTTTGCTCTCTGCATAAAATGCTCTCTGTATTTCCACTTAATCACTTAATCCTTGCTCTCTGGAATCCGATTCCAGAGAGCAATGCTTCACCCATTTAACACCCCCCACATCAATAAACACAATAACTTACACTTCCACTCAACCCAAAATGTACTTAAACTCAACCGACTTGCAGCGGACTTTACGAAATCCAACTGCATGGATAGCTCTAAAAATCGAGCTTATCCGTATCCAACCTACAACATTTCAAAAACATTTCTATAACGTTTAAATATCGTTTTAAACCAGAATATTTTCTATAAACAGTTTACCCAAAACATTCAAATGTAAACCTATCAACTACCAGAACCAAACATCCTATAACGTCTACACAATTATCCAGCCAAAACATCCTAAAATCTATACATACTATCCCCACGGGTCAGGTGAGCCTCGACTGCGCCAGCACACCTCCGCAGCCATCCTCCGTCAACTGAATCATGCCTCAGGAGGAGGAATCCCATCCTCACCTGGTTCCTCGATATCTAGATCACCTACACCATACAATACACTATGAGATGAAATCCCAGTAAGCTCTACGTAAATGCAATGCATGCTGTGCGTATGAGTTCGATAAACCATGCTTTATTTTATCTTACTATGCAATGCTCAATAGGTGTCACCGAGATCCTATCCCTCTAACCAGAGAGAGCTCATCCAGCGGGCGGACTACTCTTTCCAGCTAGAGACGGGGGGTGCACGCTTACAACACGTACAGCCGTGCCTGAGCCCCACCTCGCGTGACCAATACGCCTTTCGGCCAATACGCTTTTCGGCCAATACGCCTTTCGGCCAATACTATGCTCAATACGCCTTTTGGCCAGTGCTATGCTTTACGTTATCTTTAAAACTCTGTGTGGAAGTTCATTTTCATGCTTTTCTTTAAAACAAGTGATGCGTGAACAGTTCAATATCATACAGTAAGCAAGCAATAATATGTACCATCAAGACTGTAAAGCGTAAACTATAAACTCCTAAAACCTAGCTACCCCAAACCAAGTAAAAATTAAATAAACGCATCTCCAAAACTCCTCGAGACGACACGACGTACGGTGTAGGCCAATCGGCCAAAGAAGATCACGAGAACTTACCTCGTGTCCAAAGCAGCTCAAGCTCCGTCCACGAGCGTTGTTTGTCTGAAGCAAATCACATTATCGATGTTAAAACGAGTTTAAACAATCGATCGTCCAAATTCACAAAACCTTAACTAAGGAAACTTTCCTAAAGTCCTAATCCAATTCATTGAGCTATTTATTCGAGCAATTCGCGCTTAGCACCGCAAATTCCAATTTACGAGTTATTCCTAAAATCTCGAAAATCCCTAATTTTAACATTTCCACAAATTGATTTAACTTCGTCCAATAACGTCAAATACGTGCAATATATACTTAATCACGGCTAACCTATTAATTACGAACCCTAATTTGCATTTTTAATCGAAAACCTAACGAAAACCCTAAACGTATAACTCCGAAAAACTCGAAATAAACATTCTAAAACTATAGATCCATACCTAGAGCGTCGATTGGAGGAAAAATCACGAAGAGAACGAAACGAACAGAGGTCGGATCGGAGTCGGATTGAAAATTTCGTCGGCGGCCGAGGGAGAGAAAGCTCTCTGTTTTTCGTGGATTCCAGGGAAGAAGAAGAAGAATGAAGGAGAAATAGATTTAGGTTAGATTTTATAATATTAACTTTGTAAGTTACTATTCTGCCCTTCTTTAGTTTTTATATTGATTTCGTTCTTCGGTTCGTTAATCGTCTAGCTATTCGGTTTCATCAAATTTCCATATTTCACTAATAAGTCCAACTTGTTATTTGGGATTTATTAAAACTGTCCGTTCGCAATTCGGACCTCGTTTACTATTTTTACTAAAACGTCCTCCATATTATGAAAAGTTTAATTGCTCGGAATATAGTGTTTGATCTCTGAAAATTCCCGTAAATTTCTTAAAATTCCTATTATTCGCTAGGATCGTAATGACGCTTTCTTTTTGTAAAACGGACCTGATTTGACATAATTACCAAAAATGCCATTATATAACAAAATATGAATATAATATATTATATCTGAAATCCGTACAAGCTGGGTATTACACAAATAACCATTACTTACCGTTCTATGGTGTAGGCCCGAAGGCAAAAAGGATAACAACCACTACTTATCCGGCGTCCTATCTCGCTGAGGTTACTCGGTTCCCTGCCCATCTACAGCTCGACCTACGACAAATATTCAAACTTCATTAAAATCAAGCCTACATCCACCAATTACTCTCAAACTACTAGTTCTAGTCTAATCCAACTAAAACCTAACTAAACGGGCCACTAATTTGGGTTCGGTAAAAACTTGCCCGAAACTTCAAACGTGCATAACTTTCGCATCGGTTATCGGAATCGAACGATTCCAGCGGCCACGTACTCCTCTAATATCCTATTTTAATCTGTCAAACGGAATTTTGAAACCAATGACCGTAGCTAGGTCAAAAATCAGAAAACCCGATTCTGCCCTAAACCAGGAATTTCATCCCTCTCGGTTTTCCATCAATTTTCACCAAATTCCTTACCAATCGACCACCCACACCCACAATTAGCATAAACAACCAAAATTTCGAGGCTACACATCACAAAACTCAAAATGCCCAAATCGGGCTTGCTGAATTTTTGCCCAAATAGGGCTCTTCATGGCTAGGCGATGAAAGCCGGTCCAAGGGTCGGCAAACCCATGTCAGAAACAACCAAAATCGGCCAGGTGATCAGAGCTCAAACTCGCTCCTCACCCTCAGCCTCGAACAGAGCAAAAACAGGGAAAAACTCATGCTTACCAGTGAGTGCGCACACGGAGACGGCCGGAACCTACTCGTCAGAGTCGTCTGGCCGGAGAGCGTCGAATCGCCGGCGGTTTTGGTCGGCGATCATCACCTTCCGTCGCTCTCCCCTCTCCCCTGTCTTCGTCGCTCGTCGCTCTAACAACAAAATGGCTTCAGCCATTCTGTTGTTTTATTATATTTTTTTTAATAATAATAATAATAATAATAATAATAATAATAATAATATTTCCTATTAAAACATTAATACAAATTACATCTCCTCCCATACAATCAACTGTTAAATCTCGTTCTTAATTATAACCCCCGACTTAATTTCATTGGGAATACTCGAACTTAAATTAAGAAACCATTCACTTTTCTTTTAAATTAATTAAAACAACTTATTTTATTATTCTTTTATTTTCTCTCCAATTTTTCCTTTAAAAATCCCGGGTGTTACAATCATTGCTACTGTATCATTGATATTAACTGTATCCAGGAAGGATTAATTCCTACTTGTTATTTTGAGAAAACTATTCAATCTTTAACTGCTGCAGGTGGTAGCCGTATGAAAATAAATTACAAACTGTCTAATGTTTCAATTTGTAATGATGCAACTTGTCTAACGACAACTTTTTTGCTTGTCAAAAATCTTCAACATAAAGTAATATTAGGAACATCTTTCCTAAATTTAATCATGTCAATCAAAATGATTAATCAAACTGGAATTTATACCACTATTCAGGATCAAGATGAAAAGTTAATTCCCACTAAAGCCCGTCCAAGTCAGATGAAACAAGAATACTTGGAATTAGTTAAAACTGAGATGAAAACTCTTTTAGAGAAAAATCTCATTAGAAAAAGCTACTCTCCGTGGAGTTGCACTGCATTCTATGTTAATAACAGTAATGAAAAGGAACACGGAGTTCCTTGTTTAGTTATTAATTATAAACCTTTAAATGATGTTCTGCAATGGATTCAATGTAACGCCCCCGAACCCACCCTGGCTCGGTACGCTACTTGGCTCACTCTAACACAGATTAAAATGACGTTTAAAATAATTTTTATAAACCCCAAAACATAAAAAAACGGACACAACGGAATTTAAAGCTAAGTCTCCCAAAGCTCTCTTATGTCATTTCTAGCTGCTTTGTAACACCCGGCCTTTTTGCATGTAATTATTTCTCGAACCATTTCTCGGGATTAATTTAATATAAATGCAATATGTGTTTTGTTGGAAAACCAAACTAATGTTTAACTAAGCATTACACTAAGTTAAAATGCATGGATGGGTAAATTGGGGAGAAATTAAGGTTGGTGGGAGAAAACCAATGGTTGAGTGACATGTGGCAGCTTGTTGAAGAAGTTAAGTTCTCCCCCCTACGTGAAACCCTCTTCACTTCTCTTCTCTGCTCTCTCTCCTTTCTCCTCTCTGCATTCTCTCTTCTTGTCGACAAACAACCATCGAAGTTACTTCGATCTTCTCAGATCCCTTTCTGCTCCTCCGCTAAGGTAAACATCTTCTAATGCTAACACATTTGGACAAGCAAAAGCTATGGGTTATGCTGAAGTTTTAGGTTAAGATAGTTGGGAGAAAACTCTCGGTTTTTATATGGAAACACATTCGTTGTTTTCTACAAGTCTGAATGGAGTTTACTGCATAATCTTCCAAGTTATTTGTTAGCATTTGCAACTTGTTTAATTTCTCTACATTGCAGCAACAGATCCGAGCGTTCCAGGGACATTCGAGCATTCTACATTGCAGTAAACAGGTAAGTTCATATCCGTAGGTTGGCCCTTAAGGACCTACATCACGGAGGTACTAGGTTCTCTGTTCTGTCGGGTTGTTCTGGGTAGAGGAGTTAGAGTTATGTTCTGAAATGTCTGGCTTTGATTTACTTTCTGTTGTCTTATTTCTGCTGCCTGCCTGTTTAAGTTCAAGCACCGTTCATGCATACACGTTTTCTCTGAAAGACATGTAAATGTTTTCTGTACACTGTTTGAAACTAAACAAGATAAAATCTGACTGAAATGTACCGGTTAAGTGTGGGACGGGGACTGGCCCTCTGGTTTTATCCCTCCCTGGGATTCTGAAAAAAATTGTCCTTGCCAAGGACCCTCTAGTTTTATCCCTCCCTGGGAATCTGAAAACTACTGAATGTGCCTGATAGTGCACCTACTGTTCGCCAGTTCCCCTATAAGCCCCACTTATACCCCTCTGCCACTGAAACGTAATGTTCTGTACTGTCACTGTATTTCTGAAAACCGCATGCATAGCATTTTGCATCACTGCATATCCATTATGTAATACCCAGTTATACGGACTCATATATTATATTATTGGATGACATTTTTATATTATGTCGAATCAGGTCCGTTTTACGAAAAGAAAGCGTCACTACGATCCTAACGATTAATAGGAATTTTAAGAAAATTATGAGAATTTTCGGAGATTAAACGCTATATTCCGAGTTAATGCATTTCTCGTAATGTAAAAGACGTTCTCGTAAAAATA
This sequence comes from Begonia masoniana, assembly GCA_022432975.1. Classification (NCBI taxonomy): domain Eukaryota; kingdom Viridiplantae; phylum Streptophyta; class Magnoliopsida; order Cucurbitales; family Begoniaceae; genus Begonia; species Begonia masoniana. The sequence goes on along the minus strand of CM039505.1, from coordinate 18,763,302 downwards.
GCAAACGAGGTCCAAATTGCGAACGGATAGTTCTGTTGAATCCCGAATATTAAGTTGGACTTATTGGTGAAATAAAGAGATTTGAGGAAACCGAATAGCTAGACGATTTACGAACCGAACGACGAAACAAATAGAAATAAGTGTTAAGGGCATTTTAGTAATTTTCAAATCAATATTATAAAAACTAACCTAAATCTATTTCTATTTCATTTTCTCTTCTTCTTCTCTGGATCACGATCGCCAGTGAGCAAACCCTCTCGGCCTTCTCCTCTGCCGACAGCGATTCTTCTCCAATCCGACCTCCGTTCGTTTCCTTTTCTTCACGTTTCTTCCTCCAATCGACGTTCTAGGTATGTCTCAACAGTTTTAGAACGTTAAATCTTTAGTTTCGTAGCGTTTTAGGTAATTAGGGTTTTGATTTATTTTCAATAAAAACGCGAATTATGGTTCGTAATTAATAGGTTAGCCATGATTAAGTGTATATTAAACGTATTGGACGTTATTGGACGAAGTTGGATCAATTCGTGAAAAAGTTTAAAATCCGAGAATTTTAGGATTTTCAGAAAAGTTCGTAATTCGAGAATTGAGGTGCCGAGCGCGAATTGCTCGAGTTATAGCTCAATGAATTGGATTAGAGCTGTAGGAAATTTCCTTAGTTAAGGTTTTGTAAATTTGGACGATCGATAGCTTAAATTCGTTTTAACGTCAATCCTTGTAAATTGCTTAGGTGAAACAGCGCTCGTGGATGGAGCTTGAGCTGCTTTGGACACGAGGTAAGTTCTCGTGATCTTCTCTGGCCGATTGGCCTACACCGTACGTCGAATGTCGTCTCGAGGAATTTTGGAGATGCGTATGTTTATTTGTTTTGGTTGGGTAGACAGGTTTAGTTGTTTTATCGGTTATAGGTTGTGTGTTTTATAGTCCTGATGGTATATATGTTATTGTTTACCTTATGGCATATTGAACTGTTCACGCATCACGTGTATTGTTTTAAAGATAACGTAAAGAATAAATTGGGCCGTAAGGCATACAGTTTAAAATCGGCCGCAAGGCTTACAGTTCACCGGCCGCAAGGCTTACAGTTCACCGGCCGTAAGGCTTACAGTTCACCGGCCGCAAGGCTTACAGTTCACCGGCCGAAAGGCTTACAGGCCGAAAGGCATACAGTTATAGGTCACGCGAGGTGGGGCTCAGGCACGGCTGTACGTGTTGTAAGCGTGTACGCCCCTCCTCTAACTGGAAAGAGTAGTCCGCCCGCTGGATGAGCTCTCTCCGGTTAGGGGGATAGGATCTCGGTGACACCTACAGAGCATAGCATGGCATAGCACAGCATAGCATGGCATAGCACAACATAGCATAACATGGCATAGTATTTGCATTTACGAGTCTTACTGAGATTTTATCTCATAGTGTATGTTGTATGGTGTAGGTGACATAGACTTCGAGGTACCAGGTGAGGACGATGTCCCTCCACCTGAGGCATGATTCAGTTGACAGAGGATGGCTGCGGTGGTGTGCTGGCGCAGTCGAGGCTTAACCGACCCGTGGGAAGTATGTACAGAGTTTTGAGGGTTTTTGGGACATTTTGGGCTGTTGGTTGTATAGATATATTATGATGCTTGGTTCTGGTAGTTGATAGGTTTACTTTTGAAGTTTTAAACGTATTGGAAAAACCTGTTTTGTAAACTGTTTTGTAAAATCTTATTGGAACTGCTTGGGATTGTCGATTTTTAAACATATTCATGCCGTTTGTTTTTGCGAAAGATTGACGTGTATTAGATCATATAATTTGGGTGGTTTTACAAGTAAAGATGTACGTGCGTTTAGAGTTAAATGTGGGAGAAATTGGGAATCTGTTAAAATTGATATGTGCATGGGGGATCGATGTTTGGATGAAGTTGCTCTCTGGAAATTCTGATTTCCAGAGAGCGTATAGGAAATAATTGTAAGGCAAAGAGCAAGGAAGAGATCGCTCATCTGGGTTGTAGCCAGCGATCGCTGGCAGCGATCACTGCCAGCGATCAGTCGCTGGGCAGTGGCTGCCAGCGATCAGCATAGGTGATCGATCTCTGGATCGATCGCCCCTCCTTCAATTCGTCGGATTGACGAATTTGCCCTCCCCCTTTCTATTTTTAAATTTTAATTTATTTACTGAATTGTTTTCTTTTAATAAATGTTTTAGGTTTGCTTTTAAATAGTTTTGAAACTTCGATTCCGATTTAAATTCTATTTTTGACTTCGTTTTAATTTCCGCATAAGTTTTATTTAAAGATAAGAAGAAAATGAAAAATTTGTATGGGAAATTTGGGTACAGTTTTAGGGTCGTGACACATTATGTTCTTACTGAGTTTTAGACTCATAGGTGAACTCCCTGATGTAGGTACTGAACCCGAACGTGAGGACTTTGTGCCTCAATCTGATGAATAGGTGGCTGGTGGCTCGAGCTCTCGGGGGGGTGGTTGCTGTAGTCAGACACAATTTTCTGTCCCGAGGTTTAAGTCTTAGTCTTTTAAGAAATGTTCATATCTGTAAACTCTTCTGAAATTCTGGTGTGTTTGTTTTAAAACTCTGTTGAGGTCCTGTGTTTTGTTTTAAAAACCCTGTAGGAAATTCTGTTCGACATATATATAATGTATAAGTTATGATGATCGAGTTTTAAATCTCTGTTGACAGTTGTTAGTTGTTTCCTGTGAAATGTCTTGAAAACATTCTGGAACTGCTTGAGTTCTCCCTTTTTAGGTCTTGCATGGATGGTCTCTAATTTTAGAGTTATCCATGCAGTTTGTTTTCTTGAAATCTGTTATTTGTAATGAAGGTCTGAAACCTGTATGCCTTCTGTTGTGTTCGAGAACCATGTTTTGAATTGGTTTGAGAATCTGAGACTTTCATATTTTCTGTTCTTTAAGCTCTCTGTCTATATGTGTTTCTGTCAAAATTTGTCGAATTCTGCCCCTTTTAAACTGTATCTTCCGATCACGTTTAATGCATCCACTGATAGTCACTGTTCACATTTTGTCTTATCTCATCCACCGGTGAACAGTTGATTTCATCAGTCTTAGTTACTTCTGCCGGTTTCATCTGTCTCTCAGTTTAACTTCATCTTCCGATGACGTCATCTCCTCTTCCGATGACGTCACCATAGCTTTTCTTCTGCCGATTACGTTTACTGCCTCTATCCGCTGATGACGTCATCACATCTTCTGATGATGTCATCACACATTCCGATTACGTTTACTGCCTTTATCTGCCGATGACGTCATCACATCTTTCGATGACGTCATCACATCTTCCGATGATGTCATCACACATTCCGATTACGTTTATTGCCTATATCTGCCGATGACGTCAACACATCTTCCGATGACGTCACCTATTTTGTCGTATCTGCATCCACCGATAGCTTTTACCTTCCACCCAGTTTTACTCAGCATCTACCGACTGACGTCATCCCTACTTCTGTCTTTGCAAATGCATCTTCCGCCTGACGTCAGCTCACATCTTCCGCCAGTCTTCCGCCCAGTTTAATTGTTCTTCCCACCCCGTTTTAAATACATCTTTTGCCTTACCTTTTCCGGTCCGGTCCATTTATATTTCCTGCTCACTTCTTCTCCAGTTTAAGTTCTCTTTAATGTCCCTGTCTTCCTGCAATTCGGTTCCTTTTGCTATCCATTATTGAAACCTGTTTTGCTTTCAACTACAGAGATTTCTCTCTCTCTGTCAGTGTTTTAAAAGTATAATGTACAAAAAAAAAATATAGTCTCTGTTTTCTGTTAACTGTCCCGGAGTGACGGCTTGGATCTCGAACCCCGATCGGGTTTGGTTTCGGGTCGTAACATTCTTAGACTCACTAATTTCCCTTAATCCTAACCGTTAAGCACCACGGCGTCCTCCCCAAAAATTTTGACAAAGTAACGCCTGAAAATTGCCCTCTCCCTCCTTCACCGATCGGGTCTTCGGCACTCGAGCGCTCGAACCCGAACAAAAGAATGGCTTCGCCAAACTCAAACACACATAACCCTAGGATCAATCTAATGCTACGTATGTTAGAGGAAAAATTCTTGGGTGCTACATTCAATTTTTTACAACAATTATTTATACAGTTATCTTCTGAAGAAGAAGACAAAGAAAAATCTTCAGTACAACTAGGACCACTAGTGGATTCATCATCAGTGGAATTTAAAGAAGTTTAGATAATTGAAGGCGAAGACCTTCATCAAGATTAAGTTCATTTAATTTTTTCTTAGTTAGGCACTTACTTGCGTAATGACCAAATTTTCCGCACTTGAAACATTTTATTTCTGATTTAGGTTTTTTTATAACCTTTTCGATAACTCTTTTCCTAATGACTCTTAACTCTAGAGATTTTAGAGTGATATTTTTCTTTGTCATATTTTTTTCTTTTTATAATATTTTTCTTTTGATTTTTTCAGATTACGGGATTTAGGGAATTTAATTGGTAAATTATAGGCAAATTGTTCACAAAACTCACATATTTTCTTTTTCTCGGTTAGATTCTGTTTCTTAAGTTGATACTGTAATTTCATATCATTACAGAGGGAAAGTTCTACTTGGACACAGACACTGATAAGGTGTCCATAGGTGCACAGCTGGACCAAGAAATTATATTTCCTGAGTTAAGATCCATCAATTTCTAACGAACCTTTTGAGTGAATAAAAGAGGTAAGCCATCAATAAATTTGCTTTCCAATGTTCAGAATTCGCATATTTTCTTTGCATTTCTTTTGTGATAAAGACATCTTTATACCACCAAAAATACATTAAAGAAGAACAGTGCAAATTTTGGAGTAATTCGCGACCACGTTCCTGTTGTTGTTCTACCGCACCAATAAAGTGTAAGATAATTGCTTGGATAAGAGAGTAGACAGCATCCTCAATGGCTGTCGTTCTCTCACGTGTTAAAGTCTATCCAGTTACTGGATCGACAGAGACGTCCATAACATTTTCCTGCTTTACAGCCCGAAGGATTTCTGTTTGTTGGGATAAGGACAGATAGTTATCCCATCAACCTTTCAGGTATCCCGTAAAGCCAGTAATAATGAAGATGACAATGTCATGATCATTATTCTTTGCAGCTTTATAGACACTTAAATACATTAATATTTTATGAATAACTTCATAAATTTGATATTCTGATAAACCATCGATGTTCCATTCATAAATGGTTTTAGCACTATATGCTTTCTGATCAAGATAGAAATTTTCTTCCCAAAGTAAATCTTGGGGAGTTGGGCATTTATAATAGGTGCGTCGAACACTATCAGCACCTGGACCATTATCGTAAGAAACACGATTAATAGTCATATCCTGCATATCTTAAAAGATTCCTGAAGTTCTTGAAGTTCTTGGTAATCAAAATTGGATTCAGTTTCATCAGTACTTAAAGTATTGATTTGAAGTTTTTTATCCATTTGATTGATTAATTGATCAATGAATTTAAAATTTTTTGACGGGTTTGTGAAATTAAAAGAAACTTACAAAGAGTGAATGAGAGATACACCAAGAGAGGGAGAGAGTCTGAAAAAGCTTTTGACTTAATCTTCTTTTCCTTTATGCTTTCGGCAGACATGTTTTTCCTTTATGTTTTCGGCTTTATCTGCTTTTCCTTCATTCTGCTTTTCAGCTTTTCTCCTGAATGCTTTCTGCTACATCTTTTTCTTTCTTTTATTTTTCATCGACTTTATTTCAATTAACGAATCCCATAAGTCCATTTTGGTTGTAAAACTTTGTCGTCTGGGATTCTTCTGCTAGTACAGAAAAGTGACCAGGAATTCATAGAAGTGTCACTTTTATTATCCGAATAAAGTTTATCTTTCTCTAAAGATAAATACTGTTCTTTAATGATTTCCAAGATTTTTATTTCCTGATCATGAGAACTTAGATTAGGATTTTGATCTTGAATCATCATCTTGATTTGCTGAATAAAATGAACGGAGTCTGTTGAGGACTTCTGACTATTCTGTTTTCATTTTTGAGTGTCCTTATACTGATTTATGACTTCCGCCATTACTGATAAACACTTTTTGGATTCAAATCGAGACCACCATTTAACAAAGAAACTCCGCTGAATTTTCAGAATTCCTAGATGATCTTCGGAAAGCTCAAGACCCCATTGCCAGATCCATGTGATCTGGAATTTGGTACAGAACCAAATAGATCCTGACCAACCCAGGGCTTCTGTACTAATAAAATTGGGTGATATTCTACCCATAAAGAAAAGTTATCCTGAAACTGTTTCAAAAAGAAACTTAACTCCAGAGAGTGTGATTCCCACCAATGAAGGAACCAAGTTGGATAATTTGTTTCTGATTTTAATATCTCCAGATTTAAAATAAAGAACCAGGAATGAGAATGGACGAGATTCTGATAATAAAAGGCAAATGTCCATGCTAGAGTATAATCCTAGTAGTTATATTTATGTTCATTGATTTTCGATGTTCTAGTAGCAAAAATGGATAGTCCCCATTCTTGTGGATGGAGAAATCGCACTATATAACACTTCGAATGTGTTATTGGGGTTTTACTGTTCTCCTCTTCTAGATAATGGTGAAAAAATTGTACTGATGATGTTTCAGTAAGGATAGTCTCACAAATATAACAAGATTTTCCTTCTGGAACAGTATACTGTTGAGTCTGTAAGTATCTTTCCTTAAGATACCACGCATCTTTCTGATTTAAATTCAGATCATTTATTGATAAAGTAATTAAAGATTCGGAAACATTCTTTTTAATGTACTGAGGTCCTTGTTCCAGAGCCTCTTTTACTGTTTTTAAGCTAGAAGGCTTTATTGATTGAGAAGAAGATGCTCCAAGAGTTGGAAAGTTATACTTGTAACGCCCCGAATTTGTTCACCCGGTTCGCTACTCGTAACACTAAACAAAACTAAAACATTCTGGGAAAATTTTTAAACTTCACTCAACGGTCAAAATTTGACATTTCATTTTTTAAAAAAAATGAAAACTTGCAGCGGAAAATCATTTGTGTAAAACAGGGTTAAAACAAAACGCTAAAACAATACTTATATAACAATTAAAATAATAGAAACAATCGGCCAAAAAGAACCGAGGGCATAAATGTGTTGAATATTTAAATGTCTTAAATTTGAACACATCTTCCGCCAAATAGTCTCAGCGGTAGAAGCAGAAACAGAATACATCTTCTGCTAAATAGTCTCAGCAGTAGAAGCAAAAACATAATACATCTTCTGCTAAATAGTCTCAGCGGTAGAAGCAGAAACAGAATACATCTTCCGCTAAACAGTCTCAACGGTAGAAGCAGAAACAGAAAACATCTTCCGATTTCGAACATCCACCGATCACCTCTGCCAAACGACATCCGCCGATCGACATCTGCCGATCGCATCTTCCGAACGACAACCCCACAACACGTTAACCATTACACTCTAAACAAATGAACAATTGTGACTACTAAAAGAACTTATAAAATTTTACTATAATCATTCAAAACAACTTGACTCCATGAAATGCTCGAAATCCCGTAAGAACCACAATTAAAATCAACAATATATCACTATCAGAGTAACTAGAGAGAAACATAACAGAATTATTAAAACAACCACTCTCATAAAAATTTTCAGCACACTTCGACAAAACATCTATCCATTCAGACTTCTCATACTGACATTAGTTAAATCGCCTCATTAGTGCACCAAACTGCGGCATAGATGTGCTCCATCAACTTCACTTATCCTTCTGTAAACTTAGAGAAATCACCTGATGAAACCTCAACACCTACATCACAAAACTCATCTATTAGCCTAATGCTAAATAAGTAGAGCAAATATGAAATGAAATGCTAAATTCATAAATCCTAATCATGCAGTTTCTACTTTCAAGTCTCAGTTGCATTTGTGTTTGTTCTCTGATCTGATCCCTCTGTTCGATGGGAAATGGATCAGTTTTTCCAAAGTCATACATCCTCTTACTCGATTAAGGGGCAGATTAGTTCCCTTAATAGCTGATCTGATCCCTCTGTTCGATGGGAGGTGGATCAATTTTCTCAAAGTCATACATCCTCTTACTCGATTAAGGAGCAGATTAGTTCCCTTAATAACTAATCTGATACAAATTCTGTTCTTGCCTTACCATGCCCTTACATGTAAATTTATTTTCGTATTCTTTCAAAACATGATGTATGACATACTGAAAACATTCAAACATGCATAAACCTACTGTTTTGTGATGTAGTCCCGAAGGCACACACATACTCCACTAACCTGGCTTCCCGAAAAAGCTTGGTTCCAAACTACTTTGAGGTTTTGCTCAAACCTAAAACTTTAGACAGGGTATTAGTTAGATCTTTGCTAAACTTTATTCTAAATTATCCAGAAATCTAAGAAAACTAGTTGGAAGCTCTGTTCCTAGAGCATTCCCGAATAATCATAAAACCCGAACTCAGCTCTCACTCACAGCATTCCTAAAACACTCATTCTACTGTAAACCAATCATCAAATGTATGTCCTATATTCTCCCTAAATCATCAGCAAGAAGAAATTAAGGAAGAACTCACCTAAGTTGAAGAAGATTCGGAGAGAAAAATCGTCAGAGGAGTCAGCTGAGCTGAAAGAGGAAAGTAATGAAACAGTGGCGGCTATCCTTCACTAACCCTCTATTTATATCACATGCTTCACAAATTACACTTATATCCTTGACTAACAAACTTTAACCTATTTAAGCAACCAATCAAAATCACTTAATTCCATAAAATAAAAGCCACATACCGGTTGCTACAATCTACCCTCCTTAAAAGGATTTTATCCTCAAAATTCAATGCTTAAACAACTCAGGATACCAGCTTATCATGTCCTGCTGGCGTTCCCAAGTTGCCTCCTCTACATTCTGATTACGCCATAACACCTTCACTAGCTGAACTTCCTTGTTACGTAGCACTTTTGTTGTATAGTCCAGAATGTCCACTGGTTTCTCTTCATAGGTAAGAGTAGGATGAATTTCAATGTTCTGCTGTTCCACAACCTGAGTTGGATTCCGCATACATTTCTTCAGTATAGAAACATTGAACACATTGTGAATTCCCTCCATAGAGACTGGTAACTGTAATTGATAAGCTGTCTTCCTAATCCTCTTCAAGATTGAGAAAGGTCTGATGTATCTGGGATTCAACTTGCCTCTCTTCCCAAATCTTACAACTCCTTTGAACGGTGAAATTTTAAGAAAAACTTCATCACCAACTTCAAACTCTAATTCTCTACGTCTTCTATCGGCATAGCTTTTCTACCAGCTTTGAGCTGTCAAGATCCGCTGTCGGATAAGAGCAATCTTCTCCACTGTGTGTTGCACAATGTCAGGACCAATCAATCGTGCTTCTCCAATTTCATCCCAGTACAATGGAGATCTGCACCTTCGTCCATATAATGCCTCGTATGGTGCCATGCCTATTGTTGCCTAAAAACTATTGTTATAAGAGAATTCCACCAATGATAAATACTTACTCCAAGAACCCTGGAATTCTAATACACATGCACGAAGTCCTCCAATGTTTGAATCGTTCTCTCGGATTGGCCATCTGTTTGAGGGTGAAAAGTTGTACTAAAGTTAAACTGCGTACCCATAGCCTTATGCAGACTCTTCCAAAACTTAGATGTAAATCTAGAATCTCGGTCTGAAACTATTGTGATCGGAACTCCATGCAGTCGCACAATCTCATGCACATACAATTCAGTGAGCTGATCCATCGAGTATGTCATCTTTATGGGTAGGAAATAGGCAGATTTGGTTAGACGATCAACTATCACCAAAATTGCATCATGTCCTCTTGCTGTTCTAGGCAATCCCACAACAAAGTCCATCGTTATTTGTTCCCATTTCCATTCGAGAACTGATAAGGGTTGTAATGTTCCTGCAGGTCTCTGATGTTCAGCTTTAATCTGTTGGCAAATCAAACACGATCCAATGTACTCCGCCACACTTCTTTTCATATTTGGCCACCAATAATGTTGTTTAAGGTCTCTGTACATTTTTGTACTTCCAGGATGAACAGATAATAAAAAAGAATGAGCTTCCGAAAGGATCTCCTTCCGAAGTTCATCAACAGCCGGAACAAACCATCTATTCTGAAACTTGAGAATTCCATCAACAGAATAGTTGAAATCTGATTTATTAGAAGAATCCATGCTTAACTATTACTTGTTGCATTCAGCATCATAGACCTGAACTTCCTTTATTCTCTCCAAAATAGTAGGCCTCAAAGATATGGCAGAAAGCATGGCTGACACGCTGGACACAGCTTCCAGGTTAAATCTTTGGAATTCTGTCTCTAAGGCTATCGGTATGTCAAGAATCAATGTTGAGACTGATGTTGTCACTCTACTCAATGCATCAGCCACTACATTTGCCTTGTCGGGGTGGTATTTGATCTTAAAATCGTAATCCTTGACAAACTCTAACCATCGTCGTTGCCTCATGTTTAGCTCTTTCTGTGTGAAAATATATTTCAAACTTTTATGATCTGAGAATATTTCACAAGATTGTCCATACAAGTAATGCCTCCAAATCTTCAACGCAAAAACTACCGCAGCTAGTTCCAAATCATGTGTAGGATAATTCTTCTCATGTGTTTTCAACTGTCTAGAAGCATAAGCTATTACCTTTCCATCTTGCATCAAGACACAGCCAAGTCCAACTTTGGAAGCATCACAATAAATGCTAAACTTTCCATTCTCAACAGGGAGTGTTAGTATTGGGGCATTGGTCAGTCTCTGTTTCAAGGTTTGAAAACTAAACTCACATTCATCAGTCCATATATACTTCATGTTTTTCCTTGTTAACCGAGTAAGGGATGTGGCAATTTTTGAGAATCCTTCAATAAACTTCCTGTAATATCCTGCTAATCCAAGGAAACTCTGAATATCTGAAGCACTCATCGGTTGGGGCCACTCCTTAACTGCTTGAACCTTGGCTGGATCGATAGATATCTCATCTCCCGAGATAACATGACCCAAAAAATGAACTTGGTCCAACCAAAACTCACACTTTGAAAACTTGGCATAAAGTTGGTGCTGCTTAAGTACTCCTAATACCAAGTTCAAGTGTTTTGCATGCTCATCCTTAGTACGTGAATAGATTAAAATATCATCAATAAAAGCTATGACAAATTTATCTAGATACTTGTGAAACACTCTATTCATGAGATCCATGAAAGCTGCTGGTGCGTTTGTTAATCCAAAAGACATAACTAAAAACTCATAATGTCCATACCTTGTGCGAAAGGCTGTCTTAGAGATATCTTCAGATTTGACTTTCAATTGGTAATAACCGGACCTAAGGTCAATCTTAGAGAATACTCGCACACCATTAAGTTGGTCGAATAGACCATCAATCCTTGGTAATGGATACTTGTTCTTGATAGTTAGTTTTTTTAATTCCCGATAATCAACACACATATGCAATATCCATCCATCTTCTTAACAAAAAAAACAGGTGCACCCTACGGTGAATAACTCAGTCGTATGAATTCTTTTTCCAACAGTTCCTCCAACTGTTTCTTTAACTCCCTAAGCTCTGTTGGTGCTAATCTGTAAGAATTCTTAGATACAGGCTCCGCACCTGGGTAAACATCTACAACAAACTCAATTTCTCTAACTGGCGGCAAGCCAGGAATGTCATCTAGGAATACTTCTGGGAAGTCTTGGATAACTAAGACATTTTGAGGACTCGATTTTTCTACAACCTGTGTGTTCATAGTACTGGCCAAAAAGCATAAATACTCCCCGCATGGAGAAGGTCTAGCGTCGATAGGGGCAATAACAGACATTTTCTTACACTTCTTCAGAGCTTGGAAGGTATGTTTCAAACCACCAGGAGGTTGAAAACTAACAATTCCAGTCCTACAATCGATTGTGACATAATGCTTGAACAACCAATTCATTCATAGGATTACATCAAACCCCATTATCTCCATGATAATGAGATCAGCAGGTAGGTTCACGCTTCCCACTCACACCACACTATTAAGCATCACTCAATTAGAGTGCATGCATTCGCTAGAAGGTAACGTGACATTAAACACATATTTAGTTGGCGTAGGCCGTACATCTAACTTGACAGCAAATGCAGACGCTATAAAAGAATATGTTGCACCGGAATCTATTAAAGTAAAAGCAGGCTTAGAATTGATCAATATAGTACCTGACACTACAGCGGGCTGATCATCATCGCCCGACTCCATCATAGAGAATATCATCGGCTTCAACTTAGCAGGGCCACTCTTTAAAGCTGGACAATCCCTATTAACATGACCAACCTTATTACAGTTGTAGCACCGAATGACTCTGGACTTGGGGCAATCCTTGAATGTATGTCCAACTTTTTCACAGTTGAAACACTTTCCCAAACCCATTCTGCACTCTCCCAGGTGAAATCTCGAGCATTTCGGGCACTGAGGAAATCTCTTGGTGTCTTGCGCCTTCTTCTCCTTTCCCAGATTGCCTTGGCCTTCACTGGGCCTTTTCATCCCTTTCTGTTGGTGTGGCTGAATAAACTTTCGTAGGGCTTCCCTTAGTCCAATACACTTCATTTCTGCTTCTTCCACTTCCAATGCCATGGACATAACTTCACCGTAAGACAAATCTTTAATACCCGAAAACTTGACTCCTCTGTAAATCTCTGGCTTCAGTCCATGCATAAATTGGAATACCTTATCCTCATTCCTGTGTATAAGGTGTCCAGCAAACCTGGACAGGGTCTCAAACTCTCTACTGTACTCAAACACGGACCCCGTCTGCTTCAAGTTCAGGAATTCCCACCTTCTTCGCAGTCTGGACGGTGCTGTTAAAGTATTTCTCATAGAAGGCTTCCTTGAATTGTGACCAAGACATTGCCAGAACATCAGTGGTGGTCTCCATGGTTTCCTACCAAAGTTGAGCATCCCCAGCCAAATGGAACGTTGCCAAAGTGACTTTATCTTCTTCTCCAATGTTGGCACATCTAAACATACTCTCAATCTTCCTAAGTCATCCCTCAGCAACAACTGGATTGGATGACTGTCCATCAAACGTGGGCGGTTGTAATCTCTGAAATCTGTCTCCCGATTGCTCATTGTTGGAACACGAGTTGGCACTCCCTTGCACATCTCGGTTCAGAAGCAGTCCCAATTGTTCAGACTGTTGACGTACCAAAGCTGTCAGCTCCCTAATCACACTAGAATCCTCCTCACTTCTCAAATTTAGCATCTCGCTCAGTACTCTTGGTCTCCTGGTCGTCTAACCATTTTGCTATATTCCTGGACAAGGTTAATTACTCTCATAAATATCTAGCAACTAGGATTAACATAAACACTTATAGTTGTTGGAGTACTCCCATGCGACGATCGGCACTGATGAGTAATCTTTTGAACGATTTAACTAAATGTCTCTGATACCAAGCTGTAACGCCCCGAATTTGTTCACCCGGTTCGCTTCTCGTAACAGTAAACAAAACTAAAAAATTCTGGAAAAATTTTTAAACTTCACTCAACGGTGAAAATTTGACATTTCATTTAAAAAAAAAATGAAAACTTGCAGAGGAAAATTATTTGTGTAAAACAGGGTTAAAACAAAACGCTAAAACAATACTTATATAACAATTAAAATAATAGAAACAATCAGCCAAAAGAACCAAGCGCATAAAGGTGTTGAATATTTAAATGTCTTAAATTGGAACACATCTTCCGCCAGGTAGAAGCAAAAACAGAATACATCTTCCGCTAAATAGTCTCAGCGGTAGAAGCAAAAACAGAATACATCTTCCGCTAAATAGTCTCAGCGGTAGAAGCAAAAACAGAATACATCTTCCGCTAAATAGTCTCAGCGGTAGAAGCAAAAACAGAATACATCTTCCGCTAAATAGTCTCAGCGGTAGAAGCAAAAACAGAATACATCTTCCGCTAAATAGTCTCAGCGGTAGAAGCAAAAACAGAATACATCTTCCGCTAAATAGTCTCAGCGGTAGAAGCAAAAACAGAATACATCTTCCGCTAAATAGTCTCAGCGGTAGAAGCAAAAACAGAATACATCTTCCGCTAAATAGTCTCAGCGGTAGAAGCAAAAACAGAATACATCTTCCGCTAAATAGTCTCAGCGGTAGAAGCAAAAACAGAATACATCTTCCGCTAAATAGTCTCAGCGGTAGAAGCAAAAACAGAATACATCTTCCGCTAAATAGTCTCAGCGGTAGAAGCAAAAACAGAATACATCTTCCGCTAAATAGTCTCAGCGGTAGAAGCAAAAACAGAATACATCTTCCGCTAAATAGTCTCAGCGGTAGAAGCAAAAACAGAATACATCTTCCGCTAAATAGTCTCAGCGGTAGAAGCAAAAACAGAATACATCTTCCGCTAAATAGTCTCAGCGGTAGAAGCAAAAACAGAATACATCTTCCGCTAAATAGTCTCAGCGGTAGAAGCAAAAACAGAATACATCTTCCGCTAAATAGTCTCAGCGGTAGAAGCAAAAACAGAATACATCTTCCGCTAAATAGTCTCAGCGGTAGAAGCAAAAACAGAATACATCTTCCGCTAAATAGTCTCAGCGGTAGAAGCAAAAACAGAATACATCTTCCGCTAAATAGTCTCAGCGGTAGAAGCAAAAACAGAATACATCTTCCGCTAAATAGTCTCAGCGGTAGAAGCAAAAACAGAATACATCTTCCGCTAAATAGTCTCAGCGGTAGAAGCAAAAACAGAATACATCTTCCGCTAAATAGTCTCAGCGGTAGAAGCAAAAACAGAATACATCTTCCGCTAAATAGTCTCAGCGGTAGAAGCAAAAACAGAATACATCTTCCGCTAAATAGTCTCAGCGGTAGAAGCAAAAACAGAATACATCTTCCGCTAAATAGTCTCAGCGGTAGAAGCAAAAACAGAATACATCTTCCGCTAAATAGTCTCAGCGGTAGAAGCAAAAACAGAATACATCTTCCGCTAAATAGTCTCAGCGGTAGAAGCAAAAACAGAATACATCTTCCGCTAAATAGTCTCAGCGGTAGAAGCAAAAACAGAATACATCTTCCGCTAAATAGTCTCAGCGGTAGAAGCAAAAACAGAATACATCTTCCGCTAAATAGTCTCAGCGGTAGAAGCAAAAACAGAATACATCTTCCGCTAAATAGTCTCAGCGGTAGAAGCAAAAACAGAATACATCTTCCGCTAAATAGTCTCAGCGGTAGAAGCAAAAACGAAGCAAAAACAGAATACATCTTCCGCTAAATAGTCTCAGCGGTAGAAGTAGAAACAAAATACATCTTCCGCTAAATAGTCTCAGCGGTAGAAGCAAAAACAGAATACATCTTTTGCTAAACAGTCTCAGCGATAGAAGCAGAAACAGAATACATCTTCCGCTAAACAGTCTCAGCGATAGAAGCAGAAACAGAAAACATCTTCCGATTTCGGACATCCACCGATCACTTCTGTTGAACAATATCTGCCGATCGACATCTGCCGATCGCATCTGCCGAACGACAACACCACAACACGTTAACCATTACACTCTAAACAAATGAACAACTCTGACTACTAAAAGAACTTATAAAATTTTACTGTAATCATTCAAAACAACTTGACTCCATGAAATGCTCGAAATCCAGTAAGAACCATAGTTAAAATCAACAATGTATCACTATCAGAGTAACTAGAGAGAAACATAACAGAATTATTAAAACAACCACTGTCATAAAAATTCTCAGTACACTTCGACAAAACATCTATCCATTCAGACTTCTCATACTGACATTAGTTAAATCGCCTCATCAGTGCACCAAACCACAGCATAGATGTGTTCCATCAACTTCACTTATCCTTATGTAAACTCAGAGAAATCATCTGATGAAACCTCAACACCTACATCACAAAACTCATCTATTAGCCTAATGCTAAATAAGTAGAGCAAATATGAAATGAAATGCTAAATTCATAAATTCTAATCATGCAGTTTCTACTTTCACGTCTCAGTTGCAGTTGTGTTCGTTCTTTGATCTGATCCCTCTGTTCGATGGGAAGTGAATCATTTTTCCCAAAGTCATACATCCTCTTACTCGATTAAAGGGCGGATTAGTTCACTTAATAGCTGATCTGATCCCTTTGTTCGATGGGAGGTGGATCAATTTTTCCAAAGTCATACATCCTCTTACTCGATTAAGGGGCAGATTAGTTCCCTTAATAAATGATCTGATACAAATTCTGTTCTTGCCTTACCATCCCCTTACATGTAAATTTATTTTCGTATTCTTTCAAAATATGATGCATGACATACTGAAAACATTCATAAACCTATTGTTTTGTGATGTAGTCCCGAAGGCACACATATACTCCACTAACCTGGCTTCCCGAAAAAGCTTGGTTCCAAACTACTTTGGGGTTTTGCTCAAACCTAAAACTTTAGACAGGGTATTAGTTAGATCTTTGCTAAACTTCATTCTAAATTATCCAGAAATCTAAGAAAACTAGTTGGAAGCTCTGTTCCTCGAGCATTCCCGAATAATCATAAAACCCGAACTCAGCTCTCACTCCCAGCATTCCTAAAACACTCATTCTACCGTAAACCAATCATCAAATGTATGTCCTATATTCTCCCTAAATCATCAGCAAGAAGAAATTAAGGAAGAACTCACTTAAGTTGAAGAAGATTCAGAGAGAAAAATCGTCAGAGGAGTCAGCTGAGCTGAAAGAGGAAAGTAATGAAACAGTGGCGGCTATCCTTCACTAACCCTCTATTTATATCACATGCTTCACAAATTACACTTATATCCTTGACTAACAAACTTTAACCTATTTAAGCAACCAATTAAAATAACTTATTCCATAAAATAAAAGCCATGTACCGGTTGCTACAATACTGGTTGAGTCTAGATCTTTTTTCATGAACGCGATCGTGGCCCCTACCCCTAAAAGGAGTTTCATTCTGCAAAAATTCACGGGTTAAGAAATCTGGTAAAGAATTCTTGTCGCCTTTAATATATTCAATATAAAAGTCAAAAGCTGATAATTCAGACTGCCATCAAGCAAAAATTTGCTTAGATGCTAAATTTCTTTGCAAAAATTTATTCTTTGCAGAGCTACAGTCAATACGAAGAATAAATTTCTGATTTAATAAATCATCCTGAAATTTTGAAATGCATTTAACAATAGAAAGAATTTCCTTTTTAACAGTTGAATAATTCTGCTGAGCAGGTTTCCAAATTTCAAAGACAAACCTAACTAATTCTTCTTTCGAAGTATTAGGATTTAACTGTTTTAATATGCCGCCATAACCAATGTTAGAGGCATCAGTTTCAACAATTTTCTTCCAGTTAGAATTAGATAAACACAAACAAGGCAAAGCTCTTGCTTTTAGTTTAATTCGTTTTACAGCATCAGTATGTTCCTAAGTCCAAGGTAAGGGATTCTTCTGAAGTTGTTTGTAGAACAAAAAAGGATCCTGGGCTAAATAATAGTATCCTAAATAATTAAGACTACCAAGAAATCGTTCTAATTGGGTTTTATCTCGAATTTCATCTGAAAATTTTGAAGCAAACTCAATACTATGGTTAATTGGAACAATAGTTCCCTGATTAATAGTATGACCTAAAAATCGTACTGATGTTTGAAATAACTGCACTTTTTTAGAAGAAATAACTCAACCATTCCGTTTAGTAACATCTTTTAAAATTCTTAGATGTTTAATATGCTGATCAAGAGATGAAGAATAAATTAGAATATCATCAATACAAACTATACAGAATTCAGTATAGGGGAAAAATATACTATTCATAATATTCTGAAATTCTGAAGGGGCATTTTTCAAACCAAAAGGCATAACGTTCCACTCATAGTGTTTGAAAGGGACAACAAAAGCAATTTTATACCTGTCTTTTTTGGCTATTTGAATCTGCCAATATCCTTACTTTAAATCAAATTTTGAAAAGATTAATGCTGATTGAAGTCTATCTAATAGATCTTTTTTGTTTGGAATCGGATACTGAATCCATTGCAGAACATCATTTAACGGTTTATAATTAATAACTAAACGAGGAACTTCGCATTCCTTTTCATTACTGTTATTAATATAAAATGCAGTGCAACTCCACGGAGAGTAGTTTTTTCTGATGAGATTTTTCTCTAAAGGAGTTTTAATCTCGATTTTACATAATTTCCAGTATTCCTGTTTCATCTGATTTGGACGGACTTTATTGGGAATTAGCTTTTCATTAAAAGTTTCAATATAAGGAAGAGAAATGATATGACGTTTTCTTTCCCAAAAGGCGTTGGATAAAGTATGAAAAATTTCAGATAAAAATTTACTTTCAATTTGTAACACCCGGTTTCATTGAACCAATTTACTTAACCAACTTGTAGTGTACGTTTTATGGATAAAATTGGGAGAATTAGTGATTAGGTTAATAATGACTAAGTAATGGCATAATGGTAAATAGAGAATTATAGTGATAACTTATTTAATGAAAGAGATTTTGTGATTAGTGCACTGTAGCCGCCACTATTTTTTTTCCATACTCTCTCTCTCTCTCTCTCTGTATTCAGCTCAAACTCAGCAGAGCTCTCAAGGCGATTCCTTCTCCGATTTTTCTCCAAACTAGGTGAGTCTACTTCGATTTCTTATTACATTGGAACTAGTGATGGTAGAGAGGAGTATAGATGTAAGCTTTGGTGAATGCTATAGGTGGGGGTTAGTTTCGATTTTGTGGTGAATCAGGAATGCACTATGTATAGAACTCCCAAACTAGATTTCCTTAGATTTCTGGATAGATTAGAATGAGGTTTAGTAAAAATCTAATTGATATTCTGTTTATGACTTAGGTGAGCAAAACTTCTGAAGTAGTTTGAAACCGAGCATTTTCAGGAAGCCAGGTAAGTGGAGTATGCATGAGCCTTCGGGCCTACATCACAAAACAGTAGGATTATGTATGTTTGAATTTGTCTGTATGTCATGCATCATATTTTGAAAGAAAACGAAAATGAATTTACATGTATTGGTTTGGTGAGAAATGAACAGATTGTAACAAATAAGCTATTAAGGGAACTAATCTGCCCCTTAACTTATGAAGGGATTTATAACTTTGGAAAAATTGATCCGCTTCCCAATAGAATTTAGGATCAGATCAGCTGTTAAGGGAACTAATCTGCCCCTTAATTTATGAAGAGGATGTATGACTTTAGGAAAATTGATCCAACTCCCAATGGAATCGAGGGATCAGATCAGTGAAAGAATGTAAATGCAACTGAGATGTGAAAGTAGAAACTGCATGATTAGGATTTATGTTTCAGCATTTCATTTCGTTACTGCTTCACTTATTTAGCGTTAGGCTAATAGATGAGTTTTGTGATGTAGGTGAAGAAGCCTCAGAAGGTGTGTTCTCTGAGCATGTTGAGGAATAGGCTGGTTGGGGAGCACCTTCATGTCTCGACCTAGTGAACTGATGAGGCAGTTTAACTGATGTCAATAGATGTGAAAGTTAGTTGACAATGGTTCAGATTAAGCATGTTGAGAATATTGGTAGTAACATTTTAATGTTTCTTATATATATATATATGGTCTGGTGCTTTTCTGATGTGAAAACACGATTTGGTTTTAGTCGTAGTCTACTATTCTGGATTTTTTTAGAAATTGTAGATTATGTTGTTTTGAAGGAATTCAGTAAAATGTACTAGTTCTTTTAGTAGTCGGAGTTTTCTTTGTACAGAGTGAGTAGTCTATCGGTGGATGTCGAGTGTTTGTCTATAGGTGGATGTAGTCTATCGGTGGATGTAGTCTATCGGTGGATGTCGAGTGTTTGTCTATAGGTGGATGTAGTCTATCGGTGGATGTCGAGTGTTTGTCTATAGGTGGATGTAGTCTATCGGTGGATGTCGAGTGTTTGTCTATAGGTGGATGTAGTCTATCGGTGGATGTCGAGTGTTTGTCTATAGGTGGATGTAGTCTATCGGTGGATGTCGAGTGTTTGTCTATAGGTGGATGTAGTCTATCGGTGGATGTCGAGTGTTTGTCTATAGGTGGATGTAGTCTATCGGTGGATGTAGTCTATCGGTGGATGTCGAGTGTTTGTCTATAGGTGGATGTAGTCCACCGGTGGATGTCGAGTGTTTGTCTATAGGTGGATGTAGTCTATCGGTGGATGTCGAGTGTTTGTCTATCGGTGGATGTAGTCCACCGGTGGATGTCGAGTGTTTTGTCTATAGGTGGATGTAGTCTATCGGTGGATGTCGAGCGTTTTGTCTATCAATGGATGTAGTCCATCGGTGGATGTTGAGTGTTTTATCTATCGATGGATGTTGAGTGTTTGTCGTTTGTGACCGGTGGATGCGAGCGTAGGAGTGAGTATTAGATTATTTTTATCATTTTGTGACCGGTGGACGTGTGTAGTCGATGCGTCATTCAACTGACGCGAGCGGTGGACATGTGGGTAGTTGACATGTCGTGCGACTGACACTGTTTAGCGGTGGATGTCCTCTATTTTCGCCTCTACCGCTGAGTCAAATTTATTTCTGCTTCTGCCGCTGACACTGTTTAGCGGTAGATGCCCTTTGTTTCTATCGCTGGAACTGTTCAGCGGTGGACATGTTCTATTTTATTTTTGTTTTCTTGCAACCAATTGTCTTTAATATTTTAATTAAATCAATAAATGTTGTTTTATGCAAAAATATTTTCGCTGCAAGTTTTACGTTTAAGGATCAAAATTAAACCGTCGAGTGAAATTTTAAATTTTTCTCAAAATGTTATAGTATGGTTATGTATTATGAGTAACGAATTGAGTTTATATAATTCGAGGCGTTACACAATTTCCTTAATTTTTTCTTGAAAAAGAGGAGATTGAAGTTGTTGAGAAATGTTTAAATAATTAATTTCAGTTTTAAGGAAATTCAGTTGTCTTTCCTTACTTTCATAAAAAGTTTTTAACTCGTTTATTGCACGAGTTTTGGGATCATACAGAAGGATAAATAATATCTTGATCCTGAATAGTGGTATAAATTCTAATTTGATTAATCATTTTGATTGGCATGATTAAATTTAGGAAAAGTGTTCCTAATATTACTTTCTGTTGAAGATTTTTGACAAGTAAAAAAGTTGTCGTTAGACAAGTTGCATAATTACAGATTGAAACATTAGATAGTTTGTAATTTATTTTCATACGACTACCACCTGCTGCAGTTAAAGATTGAATAGTTTTTTCAAAATAACGAGTAGAAATTAATTCTTTCTGGATACAGTTAATATCAGCCCCACTATCAACAAGAGCAATGATATTTGTAATTGTATAATCTGGTTTAATCATAAGAGTTATTTGAATAAACCATTTCTATAAAGTAATTCGACTTATACTGTTTAAATAAGGAGTACTGGATTCTTCAATTTCAGTTTTGTCCTTAGGTTCGATTAGATGTTTTTCCTCAAGTTTAACTAATTGGTTATTGGTTGTGATTTTATACTGATTGTAAGTATTTCGAAGTTGAATTAATTCTGATTTTAATTCATTTACTTCGCGACAAAGATCCTGAATTGTAGCTAGTTTAGAATTAGTTTGGTTTTTGAAACGATCGAAAACTTCATTAAGACTGTAATATTTTGATGTTGTGGGTTTAGATGGTTAAGAGTCTAAATCTACTGTTTTATGAAGGATAATTTCAATAATTTTTCTTGGGAGTTCGGGATCAGAAATTTGATCAATTAAGTTAATAACTTCCTGTTGAGATGTTGTTAAAACATTTAGAGATAAAGATTTTTTACAACAATTATTTATACAGTTATCTTCTAAAGAAGAAGACAAAGAAAAGTCTTCAGTACAACTAGGACCACTAGTGGATTCATCATAAGTGGAATTTAAAAGGAGTTTAGATAATTGAAGGCGAAGACCTTCATCCAGATTAAGTTCATTTAATTTTATCTTAGTTAGGCACTTACTTGCGTAATGACCAAATTTTCCGCACTTGAAACATTTTATTTTTTATTTAGGTTTTTTATAACCTTTTCGATAACTCTTTTTCTGATGACTTTTATCTCTAGAGTTTTTAGAGTGATATTTTTCTTTGTATTTTTCGTTATCATATTTTTTCTTTTTATAATATTTTTCTTTTGATTTTTTTGGATTACGAGATTAGGAATTTGAATTGGTAAGTTGTAGGCAAATTGTTCACAAAACTCACATATTTCTTTTTCCTGATTAAATTCCGTCTCTTAAGTTGATATTGTAATTTCATATCATTACAGAGGGAAAGTCCTACTTGGACACAGACACTGATAAGATGTTCATAGGAACAACTGGACCAAGAAATTATATTTCCTGAGTTAAGATCCATCAATATATATATATATATATATTCATTGCCAGGTTTATATTGTGCATGTATCTTTATTTTCGTTGATGATCATATCGATCAGGATAGATCGATTTAAGTCATGACATTGTTTTTAATATGCACATTCAAACGTTCAAGGATGTGTTTTTTTGTTTTATGAGTAGAGTAACGTGACAGTTGTGTCATGTCACTGTATGCAAAAATGTAATACCCGAAAAATCCGTTAAACGTAACTTTAAATATACAAACGCATTTATGTTTGTATTGCAACTTTTTTTATTAATAAAGTATTTTGGAAGATGATTAAATGTCATAAAGTTTAAGGATGAAAGAATATTGTGAAACTAATTCAGTAAAAAGCTGATATTAAAGGCAAAATTGAAGGAAATATTCCAGATTGGTCAGATACTTTGAGCAAACCAGTCGACACCTTGCCTACAAATTTTAGTAAGCAAAAAAACAACAAGATTGAAGTGTCAATCAATTGAAATAGCATCTGAAAGAAGAAGATGACATTAGCATGTCTCATGTCAAGTAGCGGTCGACTGAACTTAATGAAGTATCAACCGCTGACGCGAGAAATCACATATTTATATGAAAATCTAATCTTAAAAACATATTTTTTTGATCCAGAGCCGCGAGCCGCCTCCCAGCCTCTCTCAAGCTCTGTCAAGGTAAGTCTACTTCACGTCGTGTAACACCCGGCATTTTGGCCGTATAATAATCTGTTAAATTATTGTATGGATTTAAATTGCCATAAATACGATAACAATTTCATTGTAAAATGTTGGAGCATTTAGTGTGGGGAGAACCTAACTAATGTGTAACCAACTTAACACTAAGTTTAGAATGCATGGAAGGGTAAATTAGAGAGAAATTAAGGATGGTGGGAGATTGCCAATGGTTGAGTGACATCTGGCAACTTGTTGAAGAAGCTAAGTTCTTCCTCCTACGTGAAACCCTTAGTTCACTTCTCTGTTTCTTCTCTTCTTTCTCTGTTTTCTCTCTTCCTGGCGATTGAAACAAAGTTCCACACTTTGTTTCTCTTGCATTCTTCTGTTTTCTTCCGTGAAGGTTCACAAACTACTGAAACCGAGACGTTTAAGACTTCTGACACCGCAGCAGACAGGTAAGTTCATATCCGTAGGCTGGCCCTTAAGGCCCTACATCTCGGAGGTACCAGGTTTTACATTCTGTTGGCTGGTTTCGGGTAGAAGGGTTAGAGTTAAGTTCTGTGGTTTCTGTTCAGGTTTCTGTTGTTTTATCTTCTTGTTCTCTGCTGTATCAACTGTAAGTACTGTAAATGTCCATGCATACACGATTTTCTGAAAGTTCATGCAAAACTGTTTTCTGTACACGGTTTTGAAGTTAAGCAAGATAAAATCTGACTGAAATGTACCGGTTAAGTGTGGGATGGGGACTGGCCCCCAGATCTGTTTCTGTTCTGTTCTGTATCTCTGTTGTGCCTGTCGTGCACTTGCCAGTTCCCCTATAAGCCCCACTTATACCCCACTGCCACTGAAACGTAATGTTATGTACTGTCACTATATTCTGAAAACCGCATGCATAGCATTTTGCATCACTGCATATATATATATATATATGTTCTTACTGAGTTTTAGACTCATAGGTGAACTCCCCGATGTAGGTACTGAACCCGAAAATGAGAACTTCGTGCCTCAGTCTGATGAATAGGTGGCTGGTGGATCGAGCTCATGGGGGTGTGGTTGCTGCAGTCAGACAAATTCTGACCCGAGGTTTAAGTTTTCTGTAATGTCTATATCTGTAAAGTCTTCTGGAAGTTCTGGTTGTGTTGTAAAAATTTTGTAAAAACTCTTCTTTTGGTAGATTCTGCAATTGCATGTTAGGTTCTATACTGATTCAGAGGTTTTACTTTTAGAACAATGTACAAGTTCTGATGTACTGTATTTGATAGTTGAACTAATGTCCTGAATGTTCTGAAATGTTTTAGAATATTTTCCTGTTTTAAGGTTTGAATGGATGGTCTCGAATTCTAGAGCTATCCATGCAGTCTGTCTTTCTTAAATCTGTCAGTTGAAATCTATCATCTGCAAAGTGTGTTTCAAAAATCTTGTTTTGAATCGGGTTTTGAAGGTTTGAAACCCTTATGCCTTCTGTTTTGATGCTCCCTGCCCGTATGTCTTTCTGTTAAAAGTTGTCAAACTCTGCCCCTTTTAGACTATATCATCCGATCACGTCCACTGCTGTTTAAGTGTATATCCACTGGTGACATCATCCACCTCCACCGCCCAGTTCAATTATCTCATCCGATGACGTCTTCATCTCATCCGGTGTTGTCTGTTGTCTGTATTTTTCGGTTGACGTCATCCATCTTCCGACTGACGTCATCACCTCATCCGATCTCATCTGCTGTCTGTATCTTCCAGTTGACGTCATCCATCTTTCGGCTGACGTCATCACCTCATCCGATCTCATCTGCTGTCTGTATCTTCCGGTTGACATCATCCATCTTCTGGCTGACGTCATCACCTCATCCGAATTCCGTCTGCTGTCTGTATCCTCCGCCTGACGTCACCCATCTTCCGGCTGACGTCACCACCTCTTCCGCCCAGTTTTACTCAGCCTCTTCCGCTGAATACTGTTCGTCTTTTGTCGTATCTGAATCCACCGATAGCTTTAATCTTCCGCCTGACGTCATCCTTACTTTTGTCTTTGCAAATGCATCTTCCGCCTGACGTCAGCTCACATCTTCCGCCCAACAGTATTTTATTGGTTTTTAAACTAAGTCTTCCGCCTACGTCTTCCTGCTTTATTCTGTTTCTATGTTTTATCGCCCATTTCTGTTTTCTGTTTTTACCTTTTTCTCTTCTATTATTCATCCCCGATTGTCTATGGCTTCTGTTATATACTGTAGCCTTCTACAGTATGTTTCTTCTCCAGTTTAATTTTCTCTTTAATATCTCTGTCTTCCTGCTTTCCTTCTGTCACTTTGTTGTATTCTGATTCCTAATTGTTTTCCGTCTACATTCCTGCATTTCGGTTTTCTTCTGCCATCCTTCATTGAAACCCGTTTTGCTTTCAAACCAGAGAACATCTTCTCTCCCTCTGTGTACAGTTTTGTAAATGTTCAGTCTGTTTTGATAAAAAAAAAATAGTCACCGTTTTCCGTTAAATGTCCGGTGTGACGGCTTGGCTCTCGAATTTTCGATCGGGATCCCGTTTCGGGCTGTCACACGTCAAAATTGAGTAAGCAACAATCCCCAAATAGTAATAAGAGTATAAAATGATCGATTAAGGTTTTCGTTTTCATTTTGTAGAATACGCTAACATACAGGAAATTCTATGGTTAGGTTAATCCAAAGCGAAAGATAATCATCGTAAGCGACCGTTACCATGCTAAGGCTTCAAGGTAAGAGATGTTTTGCATGCGTTTGGCCTTTCAGCCTACATCACAAGGTGCTAGGGTAACTCATATGTTTTATTGTTTTGCTTTTGATGATAATGACTTGATGATTTGTTTTTATGTTGTGTCTATATAATATTGATTCGATGATATGCTTTAATGTTATGTTATGTTACGATAATATTGATTTGAGAATATGCTTTAGTGTTATGTTATGATGATATTACTTCAAAAATGTAATGTTTATGATAATAGGCCGTTGTGATTGAAATAGGATTGTAAAGATAAATTGTATGGAATATATGTTTATGTTCTACATTGTTTGTTATGTATGAATCGTGGATCATGAAAAAAAAATTTCATTGAACATGATTGAAAGAGTGAAAAAATGTAAATAGCGTTATGGTGGGGACGAGTTAGTTGTCCTGTATGAGGTGGACCAAATGACATTTACTCATTCTCCTAGACTAAATTTGTAATACCCAGCTTGTACGGATTTCCGATATAATATATTATATTGTTATTTTATTATATAATGACATTTTTGGTAAATATGTCAAATCATGTCCGTTTCACGAAAAGAAAGCGTCATTACGATCCTAATGATTAATAGGAATTTTAAGGAAATTATGGGAATTTTCGGAGATTAAACGATATATTCCGAGTAATTACCTTTATCGTAATGTAGAGGACGTTTTAGTAAAAATAGTAAACGAGGTCCGAATTGCGAACGGACAGTTTTAATGAATCCCAAATAACAAGTTAGACTTATTAGTGAAATATGGAGACTTGATGGAACCGAATAGCTAGACGATTAACGAACCGACGAACGAAATCTATATAAAAACTCAAGAAGGGCAAAATGGTAATTTTGACAAAACAAAATTTAATAAAAAACAGAAACACTTCTCCTCCTTCGACAGAATGCATTTCTTCCTCTCTGTTTCTCATTTTCTCTCGCGAAACCCTCCCTGCCCACGGCGATTTCTTCGACGATCTGACCCCCGTTCGTTTCGTTTTCTTCGTGATTTCTCCTCTAATCGACGCTCTAGGTATGGATCTATAGTTTTAGAACGTTTATTTCTAGTTTTTTGGAGTTATACGTTTAGGGTTTTCGTTAGGTTTTCGATTAAAAACGCGAATTAGGGTTCGTAATTAATAGGTTAGCCGTGATTAAGTATATATTGCACGTATTCGACGTTATTGGATGAAGTTAGATCAATTCGTGAAAATGTTAAAATTAGGGATTTTCGAGATTTTAGGAACAACTCGTAAATTAGAATTTGCGGTGCTAAGCGCGAATTGCTCGAGTTATAGCTCAATGAATTGGATTAGAGCTGTAGGAAGTTTCCTTAGTTAAGGTTTTGTAAATTTGGACGATCGATAGTTTAAACTCGTTTTAACGTCAATCCTTGTAAATTGCTTAGGTGAAACAGCGCTCGTGGACGGAGCTTGAGCTGCTTTGGACACGAGGTAAGTTCTCGTGATTCTTCTCTGGCCGATTGGCCTACACCGTACGTCTAATGTCGTCTCGAGGAGTTTGGTGATGCCCTAGTTTATATTGCTTTGGTTGGGTAGCTAGGTTTATTTGTTTTATAGATTAGGTTTTACAGTCTTTGATGGTATATGTTATTGCTTGTTTATTGTATGATATTGAGCTGTTCACGCATCACTTGTTTTAAAGAAAAGCATGAAAATGAACTTCCGCACAAAGTTTTAAAGATAACGTAAAGCATAGCACTGGCCGAAAGGCGTATTGGCCGAAAGGCGTATTGGTCACGCGAGGTGGGGCTCAGGCACGGCTGTACGTGTTGTAAGCGTGCACCCCCCGCCTCTAGCTGGAAAGAGTAGTCCGCCCGCTGGATGAGCTCTCTCTGGTTAGAGGGATAGGATCTCGGTGACACCTATTGAGCATTGCATAGTAAGATAAAATAAAGCATGGTTTATCGAACTCATACGCACAGCATGCATTGCATTTACGTAGAGCTTACTGGGATTTCATCTCATAGTGTATTGTATGGTGTAGGTGATCTAGATATCGAGGAACCAGGTGAGGATGGGATTCCTCCTCCTGAGGCATGAGTCCAGTTGACGGAGGATGGCTGCGGTGGTGTGCTGGCGCAGTCGAGGCTCATCTGACCCGTGGGGACATATGTATAGGTTTTGAGGGTCTTTTTGGGATATTTTGGGTTTGTGAATTGTAAAGATATTTTAGGATGTTAAGTAATAACATTTATCTTGAAATTCTGGAACTGTTTGGGTGTATAGCGTTTTAGTAAACCTTATTTGAATTGTTTTAGGTTTGATAAGGGTATGCTCGATATTTAGGTATATCCACGCAGTTGAATTTCGCAAAGTCCGCTGTTAATTTAGTCGTTTCGCTAAGTCCGTTGTTAATTTAGTTGAGTTTAAGTTATAATTCTATTGATATTGAAGATAAATTTGGTGTGAAAGATAGAGTTGATTTATTCTCTGGAATCGGATTCCAGAGAGCTTGAAATCATGTATTTGCTCTCTGGAATCCAATATTTCAGGGAGCACTTGTGAGAAAAGTGAGAAAGGAGAAAGAAATAGAAGGAGAAGAAGTGAAGCGATCGAAGAACCAGGGGATCGCATAGGCGATCGCTGCATAAAGGGTGCAGCGATCGATCTCTGCAAATTGCAGAGATCGATCGCTGGCTATGTGCAGCGATCGATCTCTGCAGTTGCAGAGTTCGATCGCTGCCTCTATTTGTCTCAGGTGACTGTTTTGCCCTCCCCTTTCTTTATTTGTTTTAATCAATTGTTTTTTTTATTTTTTTAAATGTTTTAATAAATTAGTTTATAGTTGTTTTAAATGGTTTTAAATCTAGATTTTGATTTCCGATTTCGATTCTGGTTTCGATTTCGGTTTAGGTTCCGCCCAGTGTTTAATTAAAGATATTAGGTTAAAAAAAAATATGGTACGGAAATTACGGGTACAGTATTAGGGTCGTTACAAAATTACCCCAACGTCTAGACTGTTATGTGAAAGTAAAAAAAGAACAAAAACACGTGTTTTCACGAAATTGCATATCATGCTCATATTATTTGTATACATCTCTTACTGAACGTTAAGTTCATAAATGAACTTTGTAATGTATGAGAGAATTTTGATAATATACCTAATGAAGAAAACGAATGAAAGATGCAGTTGAAGAGGTGATTCCATGGGTGAGGCTACGTTGTTGTTAGAGCGAGATTGCCCAGGGCACTTGATTTAAGAATTATGTTTTCCTTAAAGAGAGATTTTGAATTAAAGTGCTATTTTAGAAGTTGAATTTTATTATGAATCGTGTTAATTATGATTATGCGACACAGGTTTCTTTTATGTTAAACTTTAAATTGAATTGTTTAGAAAGTCTACCGCTATGTTTATTTCAATTAATTTTCAAAGATATGATTTCTATTTTTAATCAAATAAGCACTTTAAAATTAAAAGTAGAAACAATGTGATATGAGACATTACAATCCAAAACCTGATAACAGTTGTTGTTTTACGGCGCAATGATAGAATATCGTCTTTCTTTATATGCTTATAACATGGTGTTCTCGAAGTCCGCGAGTGTCTCTATTTTTATTAACTTTTACATTGATATAGTAGTAGCACTATTTTTATTACTTACCACATTATAGTGGACTATTTTGATATTTGGCCCTATTGATGCTTCTTTGGAATTAATTTTCAAATATCGTTTTAATCCTTGGTTTTTATACTTAGATTTTCTTACGGCACACAACCCTATATTTTTAAAATATTAAATGTAACACTGAAAATTCCTATTAAATTTAGTCAATTCATCTTTATTAACTCCTTTCATATCATAGTTAGAGATGTTCGAAACAGCCTACTTAGGACTGAGTTTGACATTTCCTTTTAGTCATTATTTATTTTGAGAGTTTATGTTGATGAGATTTTGAATCTATTTTAATTATATTTATTTAGTTGGGATTTCGTACAATTTTTTATATGGAACTATTATTATTATATTATCTGTGATGTTACTGTTGATTTCAATTGTTAACCCAACATTTTTGGGTCATGGCTCTATATTTATCTTTGCTTTTTAGACTTCCGCTGCAAGTGTATTAATTTCAATGGAGAGTCAGACGATCTGATCTTTCTAGATCATATCGTTCCTTGTTTTTGTTGCAGGCCACGTGACAATATGTGCACTCTAATAGAAATTGTGAGTTTACTTTAGAGAAGAATATACTTGCATAACATATGTAATTTGTTGAGAACCTAAGCTTAATGAATCGTTGTCATTTTTATTCACATAAGAATATAGTGAATTGAATTATAATAATATTTTTAATTGATCATCGGAATAGACTAATATTTTTAATTGATCATCGGAAGAGACTTTGAGATAATTGGGGTTTCTCGTAATAATTATACGGATAAATTAATTGAAAAATGTAGATAATTAAATTAGGTGAAGTATAGAGGATAATTGTAATTCTAGGTTAGTTCATAAAAGGTTATTTTAAATTTTTTTTGTTTCTATTTTGTTAGTTGTTTTAATCTCATAAATCAAAAATTTGTTATTTAGATAAAATCAAAGTGAAATTATACAGGTACTTGGAAATTTATTCGTAACAATTCTTCCTGGTATTGTCACTTTATTACTTGAGGCGACGTATGCACTTATGTATTAAAATCATGACTGGATCAAGGAATCATCGTCCTTCCTTCAATAATCAATAAGATCTCAATCTATTGAGCGCCAAGAATAAACTGTAAAACTTAATGTTGTCCACCCAATGGAACTATTGAAATTTGAAACGATAAAAAATCATGAATGATTTTGCTACGATACCATGTGAAGTTTTACAAACCAATTTGAGAGAAAGAAGAGAGAGACTAGGGTTTTGTATTAAAAACCCGATGAATAAAAATACAACTGAAATAAGAATATATAGCGTAAAACCTCAGTCTCAAAGGCAAGCCTAGTCCAGTCAGTTGTCGAACGGCCAGGGTCTGAGGCTGCGATCAATTAAATAAAGAACAGCACAACATGATGTAGATAACGCCACAGCCCTTTAATTTTAATTTATAAAAAAATAAGTCTCCGGCCATCCTACCTGAATATCTCCAACTGCTAGTAACAGCTACTAAAGTATACCAATGTTGTAACGCCCGGAAATTTTTAAAAGGAAAAATTAGAGAGAAAATAAAAGAATAATAAAATAATTGTTTTAAGTAATTTAAAATAAAAGTGAATAATTTTGGTTAACCTAATTGGTTAATTAATTTAGATTCGGGCACTTCCAGTGAAATTAAGCCGTGGGTCATAAATTAATAATGAGATTTAATGAAATTCGAAATGGTTGAAAATGAGAGAGTAAAGCGGTAATTAACTAGTTTAAATTAAAGAAATAGTTTTAGTTTTATAATAATAATAATTATTATTATTAGTTTTATATAAATAAAACTAAAACGACAGAATGGCCCGAAGGCCATTCTGTCGTTCGAAGTTGAGCTCCCGACGCCGAGAGAGACGAAGAGCGCGACGACTCTTCTCTGGCGACCAGGCGTTTTCGACCACCATTCTGACGTGCAGAAGCTGGCGTGCTGAACCAGAGCTCGGTTCGGCCTTCTCCGCGCCAGACCCGACTGAAAACAGGTAGAGTTCTTCCCTGTTTTCGTTCTGTTCATGGCCGACTGTGGCGAGCTCGATTGAGCTCCGTCCACCGGCCCTTTTTGGTTGCTTTTAGCGTCGATTGGCCGAGCTCGGTGCTGGCATGGATTGCCGAGCAATGAGGAGCTCGGATTTGGGGAAAAACCGTGGGGCTAGGTTTTGGGATTTCGGGTTTTCTGAATTGGAACTCCGATTTTAGGTTAGTTTATGTTAATTGGATGTTAGGAGGATAGATTAGTGAGGAATTGAGAGAGTTTTGATGAAAAATTGAAAAAAGTGAAATTTTGGGTAAAAGGGGCAGTTCGGGTTTTTGATAAATTGACCTAGCTCCGGTCATTAGTTTTGAAATTCCTTTTGGCAGATTAAAGTAGGTTATTAGAGGAGTACGTGGCCGCTGGAATCGTTCGATTCCGATAACCGACGCAAAAGTTACGCGCGTTTGAGTTTCGGGTCGGTTTTTATCGAACCCAAATTAGTGGCCGTTTAATTAGGTTTTTATTTGGATTAGGCTAGAAATAGTAGTTTAAGATGTTTTCACAAAAAATGAGAGTTTAGTTATGCCCGAATGAGAAAATGGAAGTTTTAGGAAAGAATTTCCTTAATTAGGAGATTAGTTTAAGTTTGAAGTTAGTTTAATTAGGATCGATTTTAATGTTCTTAATTGTGAAATGCTTTAGGTGGAGACGACTTTACGGACGGTGCTTGGCATAACCAGGACGCCAGGTAAGTGGATGTTAGGTTTCCGGCCCTTAAGGCCCTACATCGTGGCAACGTTAGGCTTTACTACTTTGATGATGATTTTCTGATTGTGGGGATTAATGAGTCGGGTAGCTTAGAATGTTAGTTGTTTGTGAAGTTAGTTAAGAATAGTATATGTCCATGTATGTAGTGAATTGTTTGATGATATGTCGTACATAGATTTCTCATGCATCATGTTTTAGAAAAAGCACGAAAATGTTTTAGCATATGATTTCACGATTTAAACGTAGAAACGACAACGATGTAAAACGAAAATGTAAAGTGTCTGAGGGAAGTGGTTCACCCCTCAGATGTAAATTGTGGAACGTCCAGAAAATGTAAAGTGTCTGAGGGAAGTGGTTCACCCTTCAGATGTAGATTGTGGAACGTCCAGAAAATGTATGATATCTGAAGGAAGTGGTTCACCCTTCAGGTAAAGATTTATATGTGGAACGTCTAGAGATGGAGAAACTAATCCGCCCTCCATTGGTAGAGGATTACATGTATGTATGATAGAAACGAAACGAATATGAATGATGAAACGAAACGAAATGAATATGAATGATGAAACAAAACGAAATGAATATGAATGATTAAACGAAACGAAATGATTATGTACGATGAAACTGTAGAAACTGCATATGTTAAGCAAAATGTTTTAAATTCATATAGTGCATCCCCTTACTAAGCCTTAGGCTTAATGTATATGCTGAATAATGTAGGTGACAGGTGTGAACTCGATGACAAAGAGTAGGCGGTCGATGGATGGTGCTCGTGGCGACGGGGTGTGTTTTGGCAAGGTTCGATGACCACGGTTGTGCTCCGGGCAATTTTGGGTAATTGATGTAAACTTGTTTTAATGTTAAAAACGTGAGGGATTTTAAAATATGTGGAGAAGTTTGATGTTTAGGAATCGTAAATAGGATGTAGGCTTGGAGTTGAGTCGCTTTGAATGTTTTGGTGACGTGTTCGTTTTGGTGATGCTTTAAAGAAATTCTACTTTTATTATTAATGTTTGTTTGAGGATTTGATTCGGTTTTGTTTGAGTAAGAGTATGAAAATGCTTAAGTATGTGGATCGGATGAATTGGTAGAAAAACGTATGAAAGGTTGAGTTTTGATGTATATGTAGTGGTAGTAGATTGTTTAGAATGTGAAGTCTTTATTTTGGAGAATATACTGGAACTGTTTGGGTATTTTGAACTGTTTAGTTATTTTAAAACAGATAAGGATACGCTCGATTTTTAGAGCGATCCACGCAGTTCGATTTCTTGAATTTGTCCGAAATTGTAGGTTAGATTAGTGTACTGTTTTGATGATTGAGGAATGAGTGATTTTAAGGGATTTCAACAATCCGAGACTTCGATTTAATGGTTTAGAAGTCGAAACGTTATGAGTGATATAAAAAGAAAAATTTACGTGGTTACGAGAGTTTAAAGTTAAGGTTACGTTAGGGTTAGTTTGTTTAAGGGTTTTGGGTTATGTCTAAAGTAAAAAAAATGAAAAAGTTTATGCGAAAAATAAACGAGGGCTTAGGTAATGATTATGTCACGGCAAGTCCGTGGCGGCCCTAATCGGGTTGGGGTCGTCACAAATGTGACTGACAATGCAAGTTGTCTCATAATTATCTTCCATTGATAGCTTAAATTCATGAAAAGTAATCTCTATTGCATGCATTTTAATAGCCTAAAAGCAGGTAATGACAAATTTGTGTAACCATACTATTCAATCCACGCAAACGTTACAACTTCTCTAGTAAATCGTGAGATTTATTTTGATTGTCTCGTTAGGA
Organism: Begonia masoniana; assembly: GCA_022432975.1. Lineage (NCBI taxonomy): Eukaryota > Viridiplantae > Streptophyta > Magnoliopsida > Cucurbitales > Begoniaceae > Begonia > Begonia masoniana. The sequence continues at coordinate 18,729,410 of CM039505.1, read as the reverse complement.
CATTTCACTGAGTTCATTACAAATTATGATCTTTAAATAGTCTTTGCACATGATCTCATCCCAGATTGAAAATGAGTTTCCAGACCATCAAATTAGCTTTGATTCTGGTTCTGGTTCTTCTCTTATCAACTCGGAGTGAAGGGGGACTTCTTCCACCAAAGATTCATGCGGTAAAATTGAGTAATCTAGACTGCAAATTGGACCGTAACGTTCACTGTAAATCAGGAGATGATGATTTGGACGTCCACGTGTTGAACTACCATAGCACGTATGGACTTTCAAGTCAATTATATACAAACAACTTTATTCTTTTGTCGAATGCGGTGGAAGGGAAATTACGAGTACATCGACATATATGATGCTATGAGAGGGAAATTACGAGTACATCGACATATATGATGCTATGAGAGACGAAAACCAATGTGAGGTTTGTATTTGGAGCATCAGACAAAACATTCCATGCAGAAGAAACTAGAGGCGTATTGCCACTTTGAAAAGTTTATCTTGAATAATAAATAAACAGCTTTGCTATTTAAGAGCTTCTTCGATTCGAATCAGTCTCATTTATCGCTCAATCAGAATCGAAAGGGACCGTAGGTGGTAACAAATTATGACACAAGAAATAGCGTTTTGCGAGTAGAACAAAATTGAAACCTTCCAATTACTAATGCAAAATAAACAAGTACATACCGCCAAAGATCACATTTCAGGGTGCAGAAGCCAAATATATTCTTTTTTAACTCAAAATCATAAGCTCCTTGGAAGACTAGGTCGTGATCTTTCCCTCTTTTGATTGATTTGCAGTGTAACTGAACTTTTGTTGCCGTGCAAACCATGCAGCTGACACGTGCGACATCTGGGTTGGAGTATCTGTCATTACAATGCATGAGATTGACTCGAAATAAGTGGAAGCTTTCTATGTAATACCGTGGCGAAACCTGGACTGGATTTGAGTGAGGTTATTTTATTATAATTTCATGCTTTTGTACTTCACTGTGTGTGAATGCTACATTGGATTCGACACGTGTCCACGTCACCAGAACACTCTAATTTTATATTTTAATATTATATTTTAACATATTGTTTTACAAATTTTGACATTTTTCTTATATTTTAATATTATATTTTAACTATAATTTATCTTTTTAATGCTAAAACTAGTCTTGCATTATTTTTAAGAACAATCAAAACGTTTTTTTTTTTTATGAATTTAAACTTGGTGCATCTTCATTTCCATTAGAATTAAAGTAATTAAACAATAATTACAATTAAAAAATGATTTATTTTTAAAACACAGGCTAATTGAGAAAGAGATGTCCAACTATATACACATGCTGATTATTTAACTGGCGAAGCAAAGACAGAATTTGAGGGCTAATATGATCACCCCAGCAGAACAAAAATTAGAAGTATATAACAATAGTCTAAATGAGTAATGCAAATTTACAAATATCATCATCATCTGGTACCTGTTCCATGAAGAATCATCAACTTTCAAGGCTAGATCAGAAGTTAGAGAAGGCATCAGGCTTTCTGCTCACTCCTCTTTCGACTCTAAAAGCATCAACACAACCCTTCGCATGGACGGTCGATCTAATGGTGACATGCTCGTGCACATCAATGCAATTTTTAACACGGCAAGCATGTGATCAACGGTCCTGTTATCTTCAAGATTTAACCGGTCATCAAGCATTTCATGTGTTAATGAATGATTTGTGCGAATATAATGATGCCGGGCCCACGATACAAGGTCACCTCCCTGCTCTAGAGGCTGGACAGGAGTCTTTCCGGTGAGCAACTCCAGAAGAACGACTCCATAGCTGTATATATCGCATTTTTCTGTCACCTTCATTGTGTATGCATATTCTACAAAATAAACAAAGAAAATCCACCTTTTCAGCCTTTTTTCAAGTGAATAATTACGCTATACACAAGATTTTAGCCAATGCAACCGAATATTGATCATATTAATTGATCAAAAAATGAACCAAGAAAAGCCTTAAATGAACCAAAAAGAAAAACAAGAAGCAATCTCACATACAAACTAGGTTAGTAATTCTTTTTCAAGTGACAAGATTGCAGATAAAGAAAGTGATTGTATCTTTCCAATGCGCAAAATGTTATGCTATCCAGTATATATTTCATTTTTTAACTATACTGCAAGCAATTGAAAATTATGAATCGATCTATATGAGCCAAACAGAGACATTACCAGGAGCAATATATCCGTATGATCCTGCAACAGCCGACATTGACTTGGATTGAGGCATGTCAATCACTTTCGCCAAACCAAAATCTCCAACATGGGCCTCAAAGTTTTCATTGAGTAGAATATTATTGGACTTGATATCACGATGTATAATCTTTGGTCTGCAGTCATGATGTAAGTAAGCAAGGCCCTCAGCAGCACCAAGGGCAATGGAAAACCGAGTCGGCCATTCCAAGCAGCAAGAGGTCTTGTGAAGTAGTTCGCCCAAACTACCTCTTGCCATATACTCATACAAGAGCAAATTAGAACCCTTGTGGTAGCAGAACCCATATAGCTTAACAATGTTTCGATGCCTAATATTTCCGAGTGTCAAAATTTCTGCCTGGAAGCTGTTCTCTATGTTGTTTCCCTCCCTGTTTGATGCTAGCTTCTTCACGGCAATGGTCAGACCAGGATGCATCACTGCCTTGTAGACAGTTCCACAGGCACCCTTTCCAACAATACAGCAGTCGTGAAAATTTCTAGTGGCCACGACAAGATCTTGAAAAGTAAATCCTTCCTTTGGAGGAAAATAGATGTTTGAATTGGATGATCGGGTCTCCTTGATTGGCAAAGAAACAACCGTCTTCGGGGGACACCTCATTATATACAAAAGAATTACAATTAGAACTAGAGAAACTCCACCAATCACGGCAGCAACCACTGTGATGACTTTACCTCGAGGTGCATTGATACTCTTAAAAGATGGAGTGGACCCAGAAGATGACTCTCCAAGGCAATCGCCCAAAGGTCCTCCACAGAGTCCCTTGTTGCCAATAAAACTTGTAACATCCATGTTCTGAAACAGTAGTTTGGAAGGTATTGGCCCAGAAAGGTCATTGTTGGAGAAGTTGCAACCCAATAAACTTGAAAGGTTGTCAAATGTGCTTGGAATTTGACCCGTCAAATGATTGTTATTGAGCAGAAGAAATACCAGCATATTAAGATTACCAAGCTCTGGAGGTATTCTCCCTGTAAGCTTATTATAACTAAGATTCATTGAAATCTGCAAGCTTGAAAGGAAACCTAACTCCATAGGCATTTCACCTGAGAGTAAATTGCCACCAATCTGCAATTCTGTCAAATGGGATAGTTTTCCCAATTCTGCTGGTATATTTCCAAATAATTTGTTTTCTGAGAGCTTGAGAATCTCCAGATGCAGAAGAGATCCAATTTCAGCTGGTAAAGCATGCACAAAGTTATTGCTGCTAAGATCAAGACGCTGGAGCATTTTGCAGTTGACGATTTCAGGTGGAATCTGACCTGTTAGCAGGTTAGAGGAAGCATTGAAAGTGACTAATTGAGAAAGATTTCCTATTTCCTTGGGCAATTTAGATGAGAAGTAATTATTTGCAATGTGTAGCCTTTGCAACTTTTGGCAATTTCCAATGGCTGGAGGAATTGGGCCATTAAATCTATTTTGATCTAATTCAATAGCAGAGAGATTCACCAAGTTACACAGTTCAGATGGAAAGCCACCAATAAGCTCGTTTCCAACTAGTCGTAGTTGCACCAATGATTGGCAATTCAAGACCCCTGTAGGGATATTTCCATCAAGCTTATTAGCCTCCAAATTCAATATGATCAGGTTCGAGTGATGACAAATGTGAGGAGGTATACTTCCTGTCAGGTTGTTGTCTGAAAAATCAACAACCCAAATTTTGCTGTGAAGTCCAAGACCATGTGGAATATTTCCACTCAGAAAATTTTTGAAAAGCTGCAACTGAATCAATTCGGTCAAATACTGGAATCCAAATGGAATAGACCCGGTAAGGTTATTAATCGACAGATCAAGCTTCGTTAAGTTAACCAAACGGCTAAATTCATTTGGTATAACACCAGTCAGCTGGTTTTGGAAAAGGTAAAGTAAGCGCAGACCCTTGACATTACTGAACTCAGAGGGTATATCACCAGTTAAATAGTTCTCAGAGAAATCAATCTCTCTGGCAAGAGAAAGATTCCCAAATTCCTTTGGAATTGTTCCATTCAACCCATTTCTGTAGAGGTACAACTTCTTCAAAGAGTTTATCTTCCCAATTTCCTTCGGTATGGGCCCGACAAGATAATTTTCATATAGAGCAAGAGTTTCAATGGCTGTACAGTTGCCAATTTCCTTCGGAATAGACCCTGACAACTTGTTGCTCCATAGAATCAAATCTTTCAAACTTCCAAGTGTACCAAGTTCTTTTGGTATTTCACCTTCAATTTGATTTTGGGCAAGACCAAGAACTTCCAAGCTCTTGCATCCACTGATTTCATCCGGGATGCTTCCGGAAAAAGCATTCTGACCAGCTCTAAATCTCTTCAGATTCTTGAGCTTTCCAATAGAACTAGGCAATGGACCTGTGAAATTATTTGTAAATGCTACCAACTCAACTAGTGAAGACATGTTTCCAAGGTCGTCTGGCAAAGGACCAGAGATTCTGTTATTGCATATATTCAAAGTCTCCAGGAAAGTCAGCTTTCCCAGTTCAGATGGAATCTCCCCATCAAAGTTATTGTTATTTAGTATAAGATATTTTAACATCGTACAATTCCCAATGTCCTTGGGTATTTCCCCTGTGAACTGATTGTTTGAAACATTAAGATAAGTTAGGTGAATCAAGTTGCCAATTCTGAGACTTAAGGTTCCAGAAAGATTCATCAAGCTCAAGTTTAGAGACCACACAACTGGATCATAACCAGAAGTGCACTTTACACCAATCCATCCACAGGGTGTTTCATCAGATGAATTCCAGTTTCTTAAACGATCAAACTCATCGTGAAGATGACCTTTTAAGTCTAGGAGGAACATCCCTTCAGGATTCAACCCTTGTGAAGTACAAACTAGCAGAGTCGTAACAGTTAAGACTAAAGCAACTCTATCTCTCAAACATGTTCTTGACAGTAAAGCGTGTGACATCTTAGTGGTAGTTCACAAACGAGAGCAAGAACATAACCCAGTGATTCAATGCCTGCAAAAAACAAAGGAATATTGGATAGACCTCAAATTATGAAGATCAAACTTTGCCACTAAACAATAGTAGAAAACATAGGACCCATGATCTAAAATCTAAATCAGCAATTGGAATAGTGATAAACGAGTGAACCGAGAAAATAAATTTTAGGTCCCATCAATCTAACAACACAAACGAGTAACTCAACAATGACCGGGGATATTCCCGCAACAAATATAGGCTACGTTAATTAGGTCAATTCATAAAGGAAGTTATGAAATACACTAGAATATAGCTCAATTCAAGCAGAACGAAGCATACCCATAACATACCTCTTCCTGGTCATCGCCATTACTCATTGAAATACGAGATGGCCCCTTTGGATAGAAATTCGATAGCTACAAAGTTCGTCGACAAAAAAATTGATGCGAAGCATCTCCAAATGACTTAGTCGCCCGGTAAAGGAAGGGGATCCAGAAAGTACAGTTAGGTCAATGTTTAGATAGAGATAGATTTCACTCTGCAGGCCTCTTTTTGCAGATTTATCGAATCCCCCGAAACTAAAGCGCAACGAATCTGATAATTGATCGCCACATCGATCACTATCTTCAACTCTTGCAGCGAAAACCGTAGCTCTCTGAATCTAAAAGAGAGGGGGGGGAACCAAAAAAGAAGGGCAATCAGTATCTGGAAGAAGATAATGAAAGGGGCGGGGCAGAGCTCGTTGTTGAAGCTCTAATGGCCGACAAAGCATGCTGATTCATTCCATCTCGATGGTGCGGATGGACCATTTGAGTGGTTGGAAAAGCGAGAGGAAACTGTGAACTTTAGAAAAGCGAGACGAAGATGAAAGATGGGAAAGCATTTCTTCTTCATCCATGGAAACTGGAAAGCGATTTCTGAAAGGATTTGCGCTTTCTGATTTGGAAAAAGCTTTTCGCTTTCAGTGAAGATCGCTTGGATGGATTATTCCCTCTCTCTCTCTCTCTCTACTGTTTACTTTTTCGTACTCTACTGTACAACTCTTCAACCGTCTTCTTACATTTGCACTAATTACTATTTTAAAATTATTATTTTTATAAAACTATTATCATTATTAATTGGTATATTAACATGGAAATAAATAAAATTTCAATTTTATTTTTAAATGACCCTCGAATTTATTTTTATTATTAAATTAAATGGAATAGTCGAGTTACAACTTATTTATCTACCTTATGTGAGCCTAAAATTAATTAAGAATGTTTTTAATTGATATCAATTATTTTATTATAATTAAGTATTTTAGCTGATATACATAAATTGAATATTAACAAATTATTTCGTGACTTGCTATTAAGATGAAAATATTAATGAGAATAATAAATTAGTTTTATCCAAAAGTAATGATTGGATATTTTTAACATCAAAGATTTCATGATTTTATTTAAAATAAATAAATTGGATATTCTATTTTCTCTCTGGTAATCCACTAACTTTGGTCCCACATTCAATCGGACGGTCCCCGTTTGTTGCTATTTTAAAGTCAAACATCTTAAGATTGCATTTTTATTGGTTAAATGGTGGGCCAATGCAGAGTGACACTTGCCATCTATTGGACCACGTATTGAAAAGTTATATTAAAACTAAAAAAAATTATGAATTTTAAATTAAAATTTAAAATAAAATTAATTTATAAATTAAGTAATTTGATTTTTAAACTTACTTTTAAAGATAAACAAGGGAGCACGTTGATCCAATAAATATAGGAGCAAGGAAGCACTTTTTTAAAAAAGTTAAAATAAAATAAAAGGTTGTAAAATTAAAAAATAATAATAATAAAAAAGAGATATGATAAGATTTTTCGCAAGTGGTAACAATTCATAGAAAACGACGTTCACCATGAGTTATTATGATGTATCAAATACATGAGGGTAAAAACCACAATAAATCTCAAATTATTGGGATTTTTTAAAATAAACCATAAACTATAAACCCAAACAACAAAACTTTAAACTATGAAAATTTAACAAAACAAATTCTGTCGGGTGGCCGATCACCCCCACCCTCCCGGTCAATGTTTATGAATAAAATGAGGGGCCGATCTTAAAAGAACAGAGGGTCGTTCTGCCCAATGCTGACGTGGAACTGGACCACGTGGAATGAGAGGTCGAGGTAGAGGTGGAAACCCCCATTCCACGTGCGTTTTACGTGGGCTGAGAACGAGAGGTCCCCGCCCACAGAACGACCCCCCGTTCTTAGGCTCTTTGTCAAGAACGAGGGGTGAGAGACCCCTTGTTCCACGTGCGTTGCACGTGGGGTGAGAACCAGGGTTCCCCACCACCAGACAACCCTCCATTCTCAGGAGACCATTTTTGCAGGGTGAGAACGGAGGGTCTCCACCCCGCAATCATACCCCCAGTTTCTTAGAACGGGGGGGTTAGACCCTCCATCGGGTGGCCGATTTTGAAAAATATTTCGAGAGATTAGCCCCTCGACGGGGGGCATTGACCCCCTAGGGCTAAGAACGACCCCTGACAATATATAAGGGATCCCCCCCCCCCCACACTTTGCTGAAATCTTCATTTTCTCTCTCAGCCCCTTATGATTCCAACCCAAAATCTGACCATTTCACGTCTCACCGTGTTGATTTCTCCATACCTATTTATTTCATACGAATATCGTCCGAAAAATCCATCAAATCCAAGCTCAAAATCTTCAAAATCCGCAAATCTCAAATTCAAAATCTAAATCGCAAAATTCCTTCAAATGACTCCTAAATTGATCATTAAATGAAAGGGTGCCTCGTCACAAAGAGGTCTACACAACATGGCCTAACAGACCGTGCTCCATCAACTCGGCCAATGATGTCACAAAGTAGCCTGACTTTCTGGGCACCGTCGTCACAAGGTGCTCTAGGTCAAGCGCCGCCAACTGGGTTTTTGTAGATGGAATTTCAAAACTAGTTGTGCAAAGACCAATTTGAGCAGGATATGGCAAGACGCTCAATTATTCATTCAAAGATCGTCAACTTCATAGGTTGGGAGTCTTTGGCAATCAAGAAGATGTTCGACCTAATCGCCTTACACAGGGTGTATGGTTTGCGGGGTGATAGCTGCGACAGAGTTTTGTTTTATGCGAACTTGACATCTACCGGGAGGATTGGCTGGCTGAAGACATACATCTTTGATACAGAGATCGTCATCCCTCCAGATACGATTAACCTATTGCTCGGGTTTTCCGCATAAGGGGTTGACGTAGAGTGATACTACCATGCTTCCAGAGACTGCGTTTTTCATAACAGAAGAGGGACTAGAATTCTTAAGGCAAATTCCCCGCAATGCTGACATAACAGGGTTCATAAAGCCAAAATCGAAGGATTTGAACGTTAGAGCTCGAGTTATTCACAATATGATAACCCACACTCTTCTACCTCGAAATGGACATAGAGATCTCGTGAGTTGCATGGAACTTTATGTCATGAAGAAGCTCTACAATGGCAAGCTGTTCGACCCCGGCTTCATCATATTATGTCATATGCTAGAGATCGGTTGGACATGCAACAAAAATCTCCCGTATGGCACATTGATTGTGATGACCCAGATGTGTAAGTATGTGTACGATGGTTGCACGAACCGGAACCCGAATGACAGTACGTCTGCGCGGGCGAACCGGAAGGTGACGGGTTATAAAAAGGGGGTCGTCACAATCCCACATCGCTTGGAGAAGTATGTGGAAATGAGGTTACAAATGGTATCAGAGCCTGTATCTACTAGAAATGTGGCCAACGAGGACGTTGGGCCCCCTAGGGGGGTGATTGTGATGACCCGCATGGATACATATGTGTACGATGGCTGCACGAACCAGAATCCGGATGGTAGTATGTCTGCGCGGGCGAACCGGAAGGTGACGGGTCATAAAAAGGGGCCGTCACAATCCCACATCGCTTGGTTGGGCCCCCTAGGGGGGTGATTGTGATGACCCGCATGGATACATATGTGTACGATGGCTGCACGAACCAGAATCCGGATGGTAGTATGTCTGCGCGGGCGAACCGGAAGGTGACGGGTCATAAAAAAGGGGCCGTCACAATCCCACATCGCTTGGGAAGTATGTGGAAATGAAATATATGTAAAGAGACCCTCCCAAGATAGAAAGACGCGTTTTGGAGCACAATTGACAACGGATTCCATAAGAACTCCGAAGTTAAAAGTGCTTCGGCGAGAGTAGTACCAGGTTGGGTGACCGACTGGGAAGTCCTCGCCAAACAAAGCCGTGAGGGGAGGATATTGGGCTACGTCCCAATCCCTAGAGCGAATAATATCTTGCTGGGAAAATGGGTCGTTACAAATGGTATCAGAGCCTGTATCTAACTAGAAATGTGGCCAACGAGGACGTTGGGCCCCCTAGGGGGGTGATTGTGATGACCCGCATGGATACATATGTGTACGAGTCCACATCGCTTGGGGAAGTATGTGGAAATGAAACATATGTAAAGAGACCCTCCCAAGATAGCAATACGTGTTTTGGAGCACAAAAGTGCTTTGGCGAGAGTAGTACCAGGTTGGGTGGCCGACCTGGAAGTCCTCGCCAAACAAAGCCGTGAGGGGAGGATATTGGGCTACGGCTCAATCCCCAGAACAGACAATATCTTGCTGGGAAAAGGAGTCGTTACATTGATCCAGAAGATAGTCGAGTGAGCTGGGGTTCAGTTACTGATTGGAGAGCTGATGAAAGCACAGAGATCCAGCGATGTGTTTGATAGGCTCCATTTAATTCGAATGGGTGTCATTGAAGTTGACGGGACTTGGCTTTTCAAGGGCGATCAAGGGGCCTCCACCTCTCGCAATCTTCCTATGGGGGCCTCCACCTCTCGAGATGTGCCTATGGAGGATGCGACCGCACAACAATTATCCCTCCAGATGGCTAGTCAGTTGGAAAGGATGGAGCAGAGGATCGAGGAGATGATTTATTTTCAAAGAGTGATACTCGACTTACAGAGAGAGACTGTAACACCCGACAATTTCGGCCAGGTGATTTCTTAACTAATTTAACTGTCACCATTATTATTGGACCTTTTGATTTAAATTTAATACCATGATTTGCTCCAAATTGTGTGAAACTAGGTTGAGTGGCAAAATTGTAATAAGGGTGAGTTGTAATCGTTATATAAAAGAAATGGAAAATTTTTAAACCTCACCAACGCCACTGTAGCCGACACTTTCTCCTTTCAGCGAGTTTCTTTCCCGAGCTCTCGCTCTCTGCCTGCCAGTAATCCTCCCTTCGACGACCAGTTCCCTTGCTATTTCTCGGATACTCTACGCTCGAGGTATGAGTTAGACAATGTAGTTGTCAGTTAGTTGTTAAACTCTGTTTTTCAGCTTAGTGTTGGAGTTTGGTTTCTCCAATGGCCAAGTAACAATAGTAACATTTATAATCTGGATTTATCATTTCCGAATCGATTCTGGACATTTAATATAACCGACCCTGATTAATCGTTAGTTGAACCTATATTTATATATATATATAAAAAGTTGTACATATAGAAGGATTAATATTTATGATTCAAGAAAGTTTACTAATTATGCCTTGACCCTACTGGGGTCGTTACAGAGACGATTGAGTCTCAGAGAGAGCTCAGGCAAACCATGCCGGACTGGATGAATGACGATGAAGACTGTCTCCCACCATCCGTTATATAGTATTTATATTATTTTATAGTATAATATTTATATAGTTGTATTTTACTTTATTCTTGTACTTTGAGTTATCTAGAATTGGTTGTTGGTTATAAACTGTGATTTAAATACGTAAGAATTATTTAAAACTAGCTATGAGTGAATCATAAAACAAAAGAAATTCTACCCAATTTTTCAACTTTATGTCACTAAATTACAAATTACAATAAATACATACATTACACATAATAATAGATTCATTAATTATATATTACAATAAATCCATTAAATTACAATTTACAATAAATAAATATATTACACATAATAATAATTTCATTAATTACATATTACAATAAATTCATACATGACACGTTATAATAACTACATAAATTACAGCAGAAATATTCATAAATTTCTGCATGAGCCGTGTGTAGAAAATCTCTGCACATAATGAAAATAATATCAGAAAATATATATGCACATAATGACAACAATATTATGAGCGAAATGTGTGGAAACTCATAAATGTGTCTTGCAAAGCAGAAACGGAATCAGCATCTGAAGTGGATCTTCTGTTAGGACAAGTGCGACTATTATACCCAGGATGCCGACATATACGGTATGATATCATATAGTCTTTCCTAGTAATTGTCAAACTTGGCGGCTCGTCGATATTTTGCACTCTTTTCTTCTTCGGCATACCCGGTTGGCACTTTCTTCTGGGTGGAAGGATTTCATTCATATTTTCTACGGGCGGCCACATGTGTTGGCCACTAATAGGACGAATGAAGTGTGAGTACATCTGCAGAAACCGCAAAAATGGTCTCCTTAGAACGGGAAGCCGTCTGGTGGCGGAGACCGCCCCGTTCTCACCCCACGTGCTACGCATTTGGAACGGGGGGTCTCCGCCCCCCACCTCGACCCCCTGTTCTCAACATAGAGCCTGAGAATGGGGGGCAGTTCTGTGGGCAGGGACCCCCTGTTCTCAGCCCACATGCAACGCACGTGGAACGGGGTCTCCACCTCTCACTTCAACCCCTGTTCCACATGGTCTAGTGCCATGTCAGCACTAGACAGAACGACCCCCCATTCTTTTAAGTTCAGCCCCCCGTTCTAGTCATAAACAATGACGGGGGGGGGGGGGGGTGGGCAGAACCGGATCGGAACCGGTGGATCGGACTAGACCGTCGGTTCAATCCGGTTCTTGGGCGGTTTTTTGAGTTATGGGACCGGTTCCGGTTCCCAGACCCATGGGACCGTGGACTGCGGTTCTGGTCCCAGTTCTGTTGATCACAGAACCGGGAACCGCGGAAATACCGACCCATGGGTCGGCCCGTAACCGCTTCTCTCTCTCACTCCCGTAACCCCCATCGTAGTCTTCATCTTCTGCAAAAACAATGGCTTCTGCTTTCTCTTTTGGCGCCGCCGCTGCTTCTTCCTCTTCTCGCTTCGTGTACTCAGCTTCTAAAGCTACGGTCTCACTCTCTTCTTTTTCCCCTTTCCTTTTGCCTCACTCCTCCGGTCCATCCTCCTCCTCCTCATCCGCTGATTTTAGGTTGCTGAGATCTTCGCCTCGCATTTCTCGCTTATTTCTTAGTCAGGTTCGCTCTTGGTGCTGTTTGGTTGTGATTGTTCTCTCTTTTAGTGTGCTGAATTGCTGTTGGCTTTGGAGGATTTCAGAGGAGGTCGAATTCGTATGTTTCAAAAAGAGGAATCAACTCAGTTTCTTCTCCCAAATGCTAGGGCAGAGCTGTCCAGAAGTTAGCTATTTAATTCTTTTAACAAAAAAAAATTTATTTGGGTAGAATATGATCTATTGAAATTGTACGACAAATTGAAGTTCTCTCCTTTTAGCAATATTATTTATTTTTTATAAAATTCGGTAGGAACCGGTACTGAACCGGGAACCGGACCGGCAAATCGGTCCTGTCTCGGTTCGGTACCGGTTCCCCATGGGACCGGTTCCGGTTCGAGAACTTAAAATCCCGAAATGTCCGGTCCGGTCCGGTTCCAAGCGGGAACATGACCGGACCGGACCGTGCCCACCCCTAGGGGGGTGATGGGCGACCCGGCAAGTTTGTTTTGTTAGATTTTCATAATTTAAGGTTTTAGTTGTTAGGGTTTATAGTTTATAGTTTATTTTTATTTATACCCAATACATTAATAGGATGGAAAATTAAGTACATATATATTTTTTTATAATGGATACATTTTAATGATTATAACGTAAGGATTAAAACTTTGGATAATCAATAATTATACAAGCATGTTTCTGAATTACTTTTTCTCTTCTTTTGAAAATTTTGGTAAGTCGAGTTTTAACTTCAAAAAAACAATATCCAATATGTCAACCCTAAGCTTCTTTGTGAATCTAGAAAAAGGTTAGGGTTGACATGTTACATGTTGATCTAAAACTAATTAGTTCATTGATGTTTTCATTTTTTCATTCATTTGTCTACAAAAAAGTTCGTAGACAGTTGTCGAATAAGAGAACAATAAAATTTGAAATCGAGTTAGAAATTGTCAAAGATATTAAAATGAGAATATAACACTTTATTAATATATGAAATGTTGTATCACACTAAATTTAACAAATAAAATTTGACAGCGAAATCTAAATTGTCAATAGCTCAAAGATTAAAATTCTATATGTAAAACAAAAAAGTTTAAATTCGTCTAAATAGTATTTCACCTTGTATTATAAATCTACCAAAAATGGGGTCAGGTTAATAATACTCTTCTATTTTTTTATTTTTTATTTTTTTATTTTTTTTTATGAAACAAAACAACTTCTTAACATATTTGGTTTTTTAAGTAGGTTTTTTTCAAAATAATCTTTATTTAAAAAAATTATAAAAAAAAAAACAAAATAACGACAATAATTAAAAAGATGAAAAGTTTGAAAGGACAAACATCCCATTTTGGTACGTGGAAATTCGTCAATCAATCCTTTTCTCTAGTGGGAATATTTAGTAATCAAACACAAATGAAAGTGGAGCATCCACACATAAAATTAATAAATAAAAATTAAATAAACAAAATTGTATACACTAGAAACAAACCACCACATCACCTTCAAACTATATATGTTTTGATAATTAATTTTTTTTTCGGGAAAAACAATAGCAAGATTATTAATAATTTTAGTAAATTCTAGAATGATTTTGAAAATACTTTATTAATTCTACAAAAAAGTCATATCGTTAAATAGTTACGATATGATAGTGTTCGGGTGAAAATTGAGGGCAAGATATGAAATTATTTCCTTTTCTTTGTTCGATTGACCAGAGCCAGAGGCAATTCTTGCGTTGGTTTAGGATCAAAGACCCAAAAATTATATCACAATTTCACATTATTTTATATGTGGCTATTGGGCTTAGACCAAAAGGAAATTCGCAAGAAATTGAAATTATAATTGGGCTTTGCATATCTATCGAGTGACTGAGTGAGAGATAGTCATATGAGTAACTAGTAAAAAAAACAGATGTTTCTCATAATTAAACAGGACTTAATGACAGCATAAGATGTAAGTAACAAAATTTTGAATATTGAAATAAATTTATTATCTTTTTTTAAATTTAAAGAAAAAATTCTGTTATTTCTACTTATTGAATATGTTCATTGCATAATTTATTTTATGAATAAAATAATAATAATAACAACAATAATAATGTACGGATCCTATACTAAACGATGAACTTTATTTTCTTCTGCAGTGGCATCCACCGACCAGATGGCGATTTCTTTGTCTAACGCTAAATGATTTCTTTGTCTAACGCTACATGACGGAATCCAGATTGTTATTATGGGCAATTGTTCTTAGATCAAATCATTGTATCAAATAAGACTAAAGCTTAATCATTACTATTAGAATCGAATGACCCAACTTCCATTTATGTCTTACCGACCCATGTTCAATATCAAAAAGAATTTAGCTACTTTACAAATTCAATTCGAGTTACAAAACTCAATTGATCTTAATTTTTTAATAGTAAATTTTTGTCTCTACTCGTAATTATTTTCTCATTGATAGTTTTCGATAAACTAGGGTTGGAAGGAAGAAGATGATTGCGGCAATGAGTATTCTATTTGCATATTGATATCATGCACAAGCGTGTAAAATGAATAATGGTAAAACAACTACCTGTAAGTTATTCTATATACACAGCCTAAAATGCATGAGTTCAAGGTACCAAAGAGAATATCCTTCAACATCCACCCCAAGATCAATGTCGTAGGTCGACGATCTTGTCTCTAAATAAATTAAATTAAGAAAGTATTAGAGGCTCAGTAAGTGCATCAACAAGATGAAAAATCGAAGGAGTAAACACGATGACTAGCTAGTAATTGCAGACTTAATCACGCCCAATAAGATAGTCAATCTCCATGTGCTTTGATTTTGATTTGAAGTTATGTAGTAGTAGAAATATTGCCACAGTAAATAATAGGAGATTGATCTGAAAAAGAAAATGAAGTTTTTGGAGTAAGGATTGAATCCAAAAAGCCTCAGACTTAGCCTAGATAAACGACCCGTGGGCCGTCGCATGTTAGACCCGACTTGAGTTTGGTTTCACGCACGTAGGTCAGCTTGCTGGCATTGTTCAACGGGCCTCTAGCTGAGTTCTAACCATTTCTAAAAAAGTTCTAGCAGTTTCTGTAAATTGGTATTTTTATGAATTTTTGTAGTGTAATATTAGTTTGACGATATTTGCAAATTCTTAAAGTTGTGGAGTTAAAGTGTAAATTTGATAAGTAGGGCTAGAGAAACCAAATTTGTGACAACCCCCGACCCGATCGGGGTCGGCAAGCCTCACTCCGGACATTAGAAACGTGAAGTATTTTTTTTTAATCTTTTAAAGTGGCCAGACATAAAATCAAAGGCATAAAATGGAAAACAGAAATGCAGAAGCTGTGGATGATAAAAGTGCAGAAGCTGTGGACAACTGAAGTGCAGAAGCTGTGGACAACTGAAGTGCAGAAGCTGTGGACGACATGTTCACATAACAGAATGGTCAACTGTTTTACAGTCAACTATTTTACAGAAGGCGTGGACGATTTTTTTACAGAAGGCGTGGACGACTGTTTTACAGAAGGCGTGGACGACTATTTTAAAGACAAAATGGACAACTGTTTTTAAAGGGCAGAATGGACGACTGTTTTAAAGGGCATAATGGACGGCTGTTTTAAAGGCAAAATAGACAACTATTTTTAAATGGCAGAATGGATGACTGTTTTAAAGGCAAAATGGACAACTATTTTTTTTTTTTTTTTAAATTTCAACACTTCACTGATCAATCTGCTACCACAGCCGATCGATCGGCTACCTCTCTGTTTGACAGTTTACATCTCTTGACACAAAAAGCTTCAAACTTCAAAAACCCAATTCAAAACTTAAGTTTAGACATATCAGAAAAACATGATAGAAGTTCTAAAATCTAACTTGCATGGATAGCTCTAAAACTCGAGACAATCTATACACAACCTGAAAGAAAAGATTTCCAAACATTCTAGTATATTTCAAGAAAGTGCAACTGTTGTAACAGAGGTTTTAAAAACATTTACACAGACTCCATACACCGTTTTAAAATCTCAGAAGCTGTATAGAACTTGACATACACTTAAAGAATTCACCAAACAGGAGTTTTAAAAACATAAACACAAAGTCTACACACACGACCTTCACTTTTAAACTTCACTCTGTCGGGTCAGAAATGTGTCTGGCTGCCGCAACCACCCCCGAAAGCTCGAGCCACCAACCACCTATTCGTCGGCCTGAGGCACAAAATCCTCATCCACGGGGTCCGTACCTACATCAAGGAGTTCAACTATGAGCCTAGAGCTCAGTAAGAACATATAATGCAGTGATGCATATGCTATGCATGAATTTTCGAAATACAGTGACATCACATTACATTACTTTTATCTGTTAGGGGAGTATAAGTGGGGCTTATAGGGGAACTGGCACAGCAGAGGTGCACTTTTAGGCACATTACAGAGATACAGAACAGAATGCCAATGCCCGTCCCACACTTAACCGAACATTTCATTACAGGTTTTATCTTTCTTAACTTCAAACCGTGTGCAAAAAATATTTGCATGACTTTCGGGAAAAACGTGTATGCATGAACATTCATTGTGCATAGACTTAACATTCTGAAAAATAACAGTTCAAAGCACACATATATAACAAGAAATCTAAACCATGCATTGAGCATGACACTAAACTTATGGCTGAATCATTGACCTAACTACCCAACGATAATCCTGACGACATTTTTAGCCTAGTATCTCCGTGATGTAGGGCCTTAAGGGCCAACCTACGTGTATGAACTTACTTGTTGTCCGAGAAGTTGCAAGCTTTGTTCGTGATGCCACGACGAGTCACGAACCTACATCATGCAGATCGGACATTAACCCTAAACCTCAACAAAACTAATAAGTAACTAACTTAAACTCGTTAACTATCTTAGATGGTTACCTTTACTAGAGGAAACAGAAGAAAACAAGAGAAACAAATATTTTGGAAATTTGTCTCAGTCGTCTGGAAGAGAGAAAACAGGGAAGTGCTTCACGCAGGAGTGAAGAGAAGAGAGGAAGAGGAAGAGAGAAGGCATGACTTCTTCCACAAGCTTGCCAAGTGTCAATCATCCATTGGCGTCCTCCCACCAACCTTAATTGGCTTCCCATTTTGCCTTTCCATTGGTTTCTAACCAATTGTTTTGTTTTGGTTGCCCCTAGTTCGGTTTTCTATTAACATCCCAACACATTCCAAACAAACATCTACTATATTAATAGCAAAATAATCTCGTACAATAACTCAAGGAATAATTACATGGCAAATAATTCCCGTTTAATAATTCAAGGAATATTTTCATGGAAAAAATGCCGGGTGTTACAAGATTCCCATTTTGCTTGGAGCCACCAAAAAGAAGGAGAGAGTGTCGATTCCGCTTTGTGCATTTCGTCATGTTCGGTGGCTAAGGGATTGTTCGTGAAGCTTCGTGCAGCACCTTTTGTGAAAGGATTTCGAACGAGGATAAGTTTTCAACCTTCATTGTTGTAATTAGAGCTTAGAGTTTTAGGCGTTGCTGGAAATCGCCCAAGTGTCGACTACTGTGGATGGTCGGGCGACACTATAAGCTCTGCCTTGGGAACATAGAGCTGTAAGTGTCAACACTTTAACACTAGGGTAAATGGATTGAAACCCAAGAGTTTGGGGTGTCGACACTTCAGGGGAAGTGTCGACCGCACAAGTGTCGACAATTGTGGATGAAGTTCGACCGCTAGGCCATTTGATGTTTAAACCCGAGAGTTTCAAGTGTCGAACGCTTAAAGGAAGTGTCGACCGCGGCCAACCGATTGTTCTAAGTGTCGACTGGTGGGTCGACCCTCACTTATAAGTGTCGATCGGTCCCTCATAAAGTGTCGATCGCACAGTTTGTTTTTAAAAGTTTAGTCGCCCCAATGAAATTTACGGTCGTTTATAGTGTTAAGGATTTAGTTATTGGTCTTGGTTTATGACCAATCCTAGTGTCTTCCCTTAGTGTCAAGTTGGATAATTTTGACTTTGGTTTTATGTTTGGCTCAAACTGTAACACCCGATTCTATCGAACCAGCTCTCTTTTATTATTAATGGTATACACTTTATTAGGCAATAATTAAAGTATGGTTGTTGTATGACTAGACAAGGGCATTAGAGTAAATTATAAATTTTTAAAAGTGGATAACGTATTTAAGGAAAGAGGGTTGGGTTTAATGCACTGTAGCCGCCACCATTTTATACTTTTCCTCTTCGGGTTTTCAACTCAAACAGCCGAGCTCTCTAGGCAATTTTTCTCGCCCGATTCTCCTTCAACCTAGGTAAGTTTTCCTCATTTCTCTTATGATATAGCGGTTAGATACCTAAGGGAGTACAATGTGAGGATTTTGAGGATGCTGAGATTGAGCGAAGGTTCGGGTTTTAGTGATAAATGGGAATGCTCGGGTAGTAGAGTTTCTAACTAGATTCCTCGAACTTTTGTTTGATTCTTGGCAAAGTTTAGTGAAGGTTTGATTGATGTTCTGTTGTGAACCTAGGTGAGCAGATTTCCGAAGTAACTAGCAACCAGACAATTTCCAGGAGCCAGGTAAGTGAAGTATGCGTGTCAGTATGTCATGCATCATATTTTAAAAGTATACGAAATGAATTTGAATGCATGTTGGCATGGTAAGGAATGAACATAATGAAACAGCTATGTGAATCAGATTTACTGTTAAGGGAAGTAATCCGTCCCTTAATGAGTCAGTGGATATTTATACTTTGGGAGGGGTGATCCAACTCCCAATTTCACAGGGGGATCAGATCAGAACGATGCATATGCAACTGAGATGAGAAAGTAGAAACTGCATACTTAGGAATTTATGATTCAGCATTTCATTACATTATTGCTTTACTTACTTAGCATTAGGCTAATAGATGAGTTTTGTGATGTAGGTGAAGAAGCGACAGCAGGTGTGTTTACTGTGTTGAGTTTTCATGACAGTAGTGGTTTCAATGTTTTGAATACGTTTTGAGATTTTTTCTGATAATAGTATTCTGTTGGGATTTAATGTTGGTACTCACTGAGTTTTTAGTAATGCAATGGTTTGAATTGTTTCTGAATGGTCTCAGTGAAGTGAGTAAATTCCTTTCTGTAGTTAGAGTTGTGTTTGTATACTAAGGGGTAGTTGAAATGTCGCTCTGTTCTCTATCGGTAGATGATGTCTATCGGTAGATGTTGAGTTGTTGTTTTGTTGTCCATCGGTGGATGTTGTGTGTTTTGTTCACTGATAGATGTTGGCGGATTGAATCATCCGGCTGACGTCATCGGTTGATGTGTGTAGGAAATGTGTGTTTTTGGTCTATCGGATGATGTCTTTTGTAAAAGTCATCGAATGATGTCTTCAGTATTAAATCCATCGGATGATGTAGTAGAAGTTTTGTCGTTTAGTGACCGGTGGATGTCGAGTGTTAAATCCATCGGATGATGTAGAATGTAATTTGTCGTTTAGTGACCGGTGGATGTCGAGTATTAAATCCATCGGATGATGTAGTAGAAGTTTTGTCGTTTAGTGACCGGTGGATGTCGTTTGTTAAACCTATCGGATGATGTCGAGTACTTTAACTATCGGTGGATGAGAGTAATATGTTCTGTCGTTTCGTCACCGGAAGAAGCCTTCTGCTATCTGTTTCAGCCTCTTCCGTTGACTTTGTTCAGCGGCAGATGCGTTTGACTTTTGCAACTTTTAAATTATTTCGCGATTTAAACCTTTATTTCTTTTGGCCGATTATTCCTTAACATCCCAACTGATTATTCAAGCATTGTTCTATAGTTTTATTTAACTCTATTTTTGCTCAAATGATTTCCGCTGCAAGTCTTTAAATGTTTTGAGGTTTTAGAAAATGTCAAATTTTGACTTTCGAGCGAAGTTTTAAATTTGGTCCAAAGTTTCTAAGTTACGTTCGGATTTATGAGTAACAAACCGGTTTCAGAAAACTCGGGGCGTTACAGTATGGTATCAGAGACATTGAGTTAAACCGTTCAAAAGATTACTTATCAGTGCCAATCGTTGCATGGAAGTACTTCAACAACTGCAAGTGTTTATGTTAACCTTAGTTGATAGATATTTAAGAGTGTAATTAACCCTGTGCAGGAATTTAGTATAAAGGCCAGACGCCCAGGGAGACCTAGAGTGCCAAGAGAAATGCCAAATGTGAGAAGTGAAGAGGAGCCTAGTGTGATTAGGCAGCTGACAGATTTAGTGCGTCAGCAAATTGATTTAGTGCGCCAACAGTCTGACCAACTAGGAGTACTATTGAACCGAGAGGTGCAAGGAAGTGCCAACTTGGATTCTAACAATGAACATTCTGGGGATAGATTCCGGAGACTAAGACCACCCACGTTTGATGGACTGTCATCTGATCCAGTTATTGTTGAATGGTGGCTTAGGAAGATTGAAAGTATGTTTAGGTGCGCCAACATTGGAGAAGAAGACAAAGTCACGTTGGCAACATTTCACTTGGCTGGTGAAGCTCAACTTTGGTGGGAAACAATAGAGACCACCACTGATGTCTTGGCGATGCCTTGGTCGCAATTCAAAGACATTTTCTACGAGAAGTATTTCAATAGTATTGTCCAAACTGCAAAGAAGTTGGAATTTCTAAACTTGAAGCAGACAGGGTCTGTAGCCGAGTACAGTAGGCAGTTCGAGTCCCTGTCCAGGTTTGCTGGACATTTTGCTCATCGGGACGAGGATAAGGTATTCAAATTTGTGCATGGACTGAACCCAGAAATCTACCGAGGGGTTAAATTTTGTGGTATTAAAGGCTTGACATTCAGTGAGGTTGTGTCCACTACTCTAGAAGTGGAAGAAGCTGAAAGGAAGTGTGCTGGACCAAAAGAGGTCCCACAAAAGTCGGTCCAGCCACACCATCAAAGGGGAACGAAGAGGCCAAGTGAAGGCCAGAGTAGTCAAGAAACAGGAGGGAAGGTACAGAATGTCAGAAAATTTCCCCAGTGTCCCAAGTGTTTGAAGAACCACCTGGGCGAATGCAGACTGGGATTTGGGAAGTGTTTCAACTGTGAGGAGGTTGGACACACATTCAAAGAATGCTCGAAGCCTAGGATCACCAGATGCTACAATTGTAACAAGGTCGGCCATATTAGTAGAGACTGTCCAGTTCCTAAGAGTGGCCCTGCTATGATTAAACCGAGGATATTCTCCATGATGGAGTCGGGGAATGAAGACCAGCCTACTGTGGTGTCAGGTACTATATTGATCAACTCTGTACCTGCTTTTACTTTAATAGAATCTGGTACAACGCATTCGTTTATAGCATCTGCATTTACTGTTAAGTTAGATGTACAGTTCACCCCTTCCATGCATGTGTTTAATGTTGCATTACCCTCTGGTGAACGCATGCACTCTAACCAAGTGATGCTTGATAGCAATGTGTTAGTAGGGAATGTAAGTCTACCTGCTGATCTTATTATTATGAATATAATGGGATTTGATGTAATCCTAGGAATAGACTGGTTGTTTAAACACCACGCCACGATTGATTGTAGGACTGGAATAGTTAGCTTCCACACTCCTGGTAGTTTGAAGCATACCTTTCAAGCTTCAAGGAAGAGTAAGGAAATGTCTGTGATGACTTCTATTAACACTAGACCTTCCCTATATGGAGAGTATTTGTGCTTCTTAGCTAGTGTTTTAGACACACAACTTGTAGGAAAAGCAAATCCTCAAAATGTTTTGATTGTCCAGAACTTTCCTGAAGTATTTCTAGATGACCTTCCTGGTTTACCACCAGATAGGGAAATTGAATTTGTTGTAGATGTTTACCCCGGTGCCGAACCTGTGTCTAAAAATCCATATAGATTAGCACCAACTGAACTTAAGGAATTAAAGAAGCAATTGGAGGATCTGTTGGAGAAAGGGTTCATACGCCCTAGCTTTTCACCGTTGGGTGCACCTCTCCTTTTTGTCAAAAAGAAAGATGGATCAATACGGATATGCATTGATTATAGAGAATTGAATAAGTTAACTGTCAAGAATATGCATTGATTATAGAGAATTGAATAAGTTAACTGTCAAGAACAAGTATCCATTACCAAGGATCGATGATTTATTCGACCAACTTAATGGTGCTAGAGTTTTCTCTAAGATTGACCTTAGGTCCGGTTATTACCAGTTGAAGGTTAAATCTGAAGATATCCCAAAGACTGCTTTTCGCACAAGGTATGGACATTATGAGTTTTTGGTCATGTCCTTTGGATTGACAAATGCACCAGCAGCCTTTATGGATCTCATGAATAGAGCGTTTCATGAGTATTTGGATAAGTTTGTCATTGTGTTCATAGATGACATTTTAATCTATTCACGTACTAAGGATGAGCATGCTAGGCACCTGACCTTGGTGCTGGAAGTATTAAAACAGCACCAACTATACGCCAAGTTTTCTAAGTGTGAATTTTGGTTGGACCAAGTTCACTTTCTAGGACATGTTATCTCTGGGGATGGTATATCTGTCGATCCAGCTAAGGTTCAAGCAGTTAAGGAATGGCCCCAACCGAGGAATGCTACAGATATCAGGAGTTTTCTTGGACTAGCAGGGTATTATAGAAAGTTCATTGAAGGATTTTCGAAGATTGCTACACCCCTTACTAGGTTAACAAGGAAAAATGTGAAATATATATGGACTGACGAATGTGAGCTTAGTTTTCAGACCCTGAAACAGAAATTGACCAATGCTCTAATTTTAACCCTTCCAGTTGAAGATGGTAAATTTAACATTTACTGTGATGCATCCAAGGTTGGACTTGGCTGTGTCTTGATGCAAGAGGGAAAGGTAATAGCTTATGCCTCTAGGCAGTTGAAAACACATGAGAAGAATTACCCTACACATGACTTAGAATTAGCTGCAGTGGTATTTGCACTTAAGATTTGGAGGCATTACTTGTATGGACAATCTTGCGAGATATTTTCAGATCATAAGAGCCTGAAGTATATTTTCACACAAAAAGAACTAAACATGAGGCAACGTCGATGGTTGGAATTTGTAAAGGACTATGATTTCGAGATTAAATATCATCCCGGTAAAGCAAATGTTGTGGCAGATGCTTTGAGTAGAGTAACAACATCAACCCCAACTATGATTTTCAATATACCATTAGCTTTAGAGTCAGAATTCCAAAGGTTTAACCTATAAGCAGTATCCAGTGTATCAGCTATACTTTCAGCCTTAACCTTGAAGCCTACCATTCTAGAGAAAATAAAAGAAGCTCAGACGAATGATGAAGAGTGCAACAAGTACAAGTTAAGCACGGATTCTTTGGACAAGTCAGATTTTAACTATTCTGCCGATGAAATCCTTAAGTTTAGAAATAGATGGTTTGTTCCTGCCATTAATGAACTTCGTGATGAGATTCTTTCTGAAGCACACTCTTCCAGGTTCTCTGTTCACCCTGGGAGTACAAAGATGTACAAGGATCTCAGACAACATTATTGGTGGCCAAGTATGAAAAGAAGTGTGGCTGAATATGTGGAATCGTGCCTAGTTTGTCAACAAGTCAAAGCTGAGCACCAGAGACCTGCAGGGATATTACAACCTTTACCAGTTCCCGAATGGAAATGAGAACAAATAACGATGGACTTTGTTGTGGGATTGCCTAAAACAGCAAAGGGACACGATGCAATTTGGGTGGTAGTTGACCGTCTAACCAAATCAGCTCATTTCCTACCGATAAAGGTGACTTACTCGATGGATCAGTTTGCTGAGTTGTATGTGCATGAAGTTGTTAAACTACATGGAGTTCCAAGTACTATAGTTTCAGACCAAGACTCTAGATTCACTTCTAAGTTTTGGAAAAGTTTGCACATGGCTATGGGAACACAGCTTAGTTTTAGCACAACTTTTCACCCTAAGACAGATGGACAATCCGAAAGAACCATCCAAATATTAGAAGATATGCTCCGTGCTTGCATATTGGATTTTCAAGGATCTTGGAGTAAATATTTATCATTGGTGGAGTTTTCCTATAATAATAGTTTTCAGGCAACAAAAGTAAGTATCCAATTCAATTTAAACACCAAAGAACAAAAAAAAAAAAACAAAGAAACCCTAACACTTTTCATGCTTCCCACGTTAGCATTCAACAATGCTCCATAAAACCCATGAAATCCCTTAATTATTCAATATACATCAACCCTTTCATAAATAAAACCTAACATATAACTTACCTTGAAGTTTTGTTAAATGAGGGAGAGGAAACTCTTGCAGGAGAGAAAATGCTGAAAATGGAGGAGGAAGAAACTGTAACACCCAGGAATTTCCTACAACGCTCGTAGACCTTGGATTAGACGGTTAGGGGAGTTTATTACGCAATCTAGAGTTACGTTACAATGGGAGTCAAGAAGTGAAAAATTGAAAGGAAATCTTATGTTTGGAGGGGTTAGTATTATTATTTAAAATACTAAATTAAGTAATGATAAATTATAAGAGAAAATGACGATTTTACGTTGGAGTGAAGGAATGGAAAATAAAGAAGTGTTGACAAGTCAAATTAATGAATGACCATAGAAAGAATGGAGAGATGCTTTGAAAAGTCAAAAAAGAAGAAAGAAAAAGTGAATAAAAAGAGGGAAAAGGTGGAGAAAGGGAGATGTCCACGTGAGAGAGGGAATGAAAAGCATTAGGTGAGGGTTTATTTTTAATTTGCAAAAGTTGTGTGGAAAAGAATTAAAAGAAGAAAGTTTAATTTTATAAAAATTGGTAAAGTAAGTGTGAAAAGGCAAAAACCCTCTTCTTTCTCTCTTTTCTTCCCACGATGACCAGCCACCATTGAAGGTCTTCCCTCCGGTTCTCATAAATTTTTCATGGTTTTTAAGGTTAGTTTCTCAAGGGTTTTAAGTTGTATGCAAATATTTGAAGGTTTTTAGGGTTTTGAGTGAAATTTGAGTGAGTTTGGTTAGGGATTGGAAAACCTAATTAGAGAGCTCCGAAAATTGGTGTCTTTTCTGTGTTTCTTCTTATATTTAGTGTTTTAAATGTTAGAGGGATTAGTTTAGGTTGTTTTTAGAGTTAAATTGGAGATTTGGTGAAAGTTATACAAAAACCGGTTTTTAAAATATTGGAGGCCGAATCTGTTTCTGGAATTTCTGATCGGTCATGGTGTTTGGATGGTGAATTTTAGTATTTCAATAGAAAGTAGATGTGTAGAGGTTTCTGGATTGGGGTGGCACGTTGAAATCCGTTGAAAAACGAGGGAGTTATTGCTGTTTGAAGTTGGACAGTGGAAATTATGGGAATTTCGGATTTTAGGGTTTAAGTTGTTAAAGTTTGTTTAAATTATGTTGATTGGACTTAGTTTAGGATTTTTTTAGAATATCGCTAAGTTATTTCCTTTAACGTGCTAGGTTGACAAACGAGTATTTGGCCTAGCCGAAGTGAGCAAACACGTGCAGAAGTCCAGGTAAGTAGATGAATCTTTTCGTTGCCTTCGAGCCTACACCACAGAACGGTAGGGTTTAATGGTTGGTTGTTTGGTTTCATGTTTTTGTGTTGTGTTGCATATCTTTGAAATATGCATCATGAGTTACAGTACGCTTTAAGGCATCGTTTGATGCGGGCAAATCTTAAGGCATCTTTTGATGCAGGCAATTCTTAAGGCATCTTTTGATGCAGGCAATTCTTAAGGCATCGTTTGATGCGGGCAAATCTTAAGGCATCTTTTGATGCAGGCAATTCTTAAGGCATCTTTTGATGCAGGCAAATCTTAAGGCATCTTTTGATGCAGGCAATTCTTAAGGCATCTTTTGATGCAGGCAATTCTTAAGGCATCTTTTGATGCAGGCAATTCTTAAGGCATCTTTTGATGCAGGCAATTCTTAAGGCATCTTTTGATGCAGGCAATTCTTAAGGCATCGTTTGATGCGGGCAAATCTTAAGGCATCTTTTGATGCAGGCAATTCTTAAGGCATCTTTTGATGCAGGCAATTCTTAAGGCATCTTTTGATGCAGGCAATTCTTAAGGCATCGTTTGATGCGGGCAAATCTTAAGGCATCGTTTGATGCGGGCAAATCTTAAGGCATCTTTTGATGCAGGCAATTCTTAAGGCATCATTTGATGCAGGCAATTCTTAAGGCATCTTTTGATGCAGGCAATTCTTAAGGCATCGTTTGATGCGGGCAATTCTTAAGGCATCGTTTGATGCGGGCAAATCTTAAGGCATCTTTTGATGCAGGCAATTCTTAAGGCATCTTTTGATGCAGGCAATTCTTAAGGCATCGTTTGATGCGGGCAAATCTTAAGGCATCTTTTGATGCAGGCAATTCTTAAGGCATCGTTTGATGCGGGCAAATCTTAAGGCATCTTTTGATGCAGGCAATTCTTAAGGCATCTTTTGATGCAGGCAATTCTTAAGGCATCTTTTGATGCAGGCAATTCTTAAGGCATCGTTTGATGCGGGCAAATCTTAAGGCATCGTTTGATGCGGGCAAATCTTAAGGCATCTTTTGATGCAGGCAATTCTTAAGGCATCGTTTGATGCGGGCAAATCTTAAGGCATCTTTTGATGCAGGCAATTCTTAAGGCATCTTTTGATGCAGGCAATTCTTAAGGCATCGTTTGATGCGGGCAAATCTTAAGGCATCTTTTGATGCAGGCAATTCTTAAGGCATCTTTTGATGCAGGCAATTCTTAAGGCATCTTTTGATGCAGGCAATTCTTAAGGCATCGTTTGATGCGGGCAAATCTTAAGGCATCTTTTGATGCAGGCAATTCTTAAGGCATCTTTTGATGCAGGCAATTCTTAAGGCATCGTTTGATGCGGGCAAATCTTAAGGCATCTTTTGATGCAGGCAATTCTTAAGGCATCTTTTGATGCAGGCAATTCTTAAGGCATCGTTTGATGCGGGCAATTCTTAAGGCATCTTTTGATGCAGGCAATTCTTAAGGCATCTTTTGATGCAGGCAATTCTTAAGGCATCTTTTGATGCAGGCAATTCTTAAGGCATCTTTTGATGCAGGCAATTCTTAAGGCATCGTTTGATGCGGGCAAATCTTAAGGCATCGTTTGATGCGGGCAAATCTTAAGGCATCGTTTGATGCGGGCAAATCTTAAGGCATCTTTTGATGCAGGCAATTCTTAAGGCATCGTTTGATGCGGGCAAATCTTAAGGCATCTTTTGATGCAGGCAATTCTTAAGGCATCATTTGATGCAGGCAATTCTTAAGGCATCTTTTGATGCAGGCAATTCTTAAGGCATCGTTTGATGCGGGCAATTCTTAAGGCATCGTTTGATGCGGACAATTCTTAAGGCATCTTTTGATGCAGGCAATTCTTAAGGCATCGTTTGATGCGGGCAATTCTTAAGGCATCGTTTGATGCGGCAATTCTTAAGGCATCTTTTGATGCAGGCAATTCTTAAGGCATCGTTTGATGCGGCAATTCTTAAGGCATCGTTTGATGCGGCAATTCTTAAGGCATCGTTTGATGCGGGCAATTCTTAAGGCATCTTTTGATGCAGGCAATTCTTAAGGCATCGTTTGATGCAGGCAATTCTTAAGGCATCGTTTGATGCGGGCAAATCTTAAGGCATCTTTTGATGCAGGCAATTCTTAAGACATCGTTTGATGCAGGCAAATCTTAAGGCATCGGTTGATGCAGACAAATTTTATTAACACAACTGAGCGTTAGAAACTGCATGTGATAGGATTGGTTGCATCGTGTGTTGTTTGCATTTATTATTCCCTACTTGCTAAGCATTAGGCTTACGTTTTGTGTTTTGTGGTGTAGGTGACGAGTTTTATTCAGGTGAGCTGGATGAGGGAGCCCAGTCGGTGGTGCATAGAGCATGCCGGTGCGGGCACTTGTCGGGGCGCCTCGATCACGTTCCTCGGGTAGTTGGAGGGGAGCTTATATTTTGCTTTGTTGATAGTTTGCTTTTAACCGTTTTTGGATGGTTTGAGTATTTTGGGTTGGTATTGTTGGATTTTACTAAGTGTAAATATTTGTGGTCTTGAGATGATTGTTGATTTGGTTTAGATGGTTTTATAGACGTGTGTTTTCAGGTTTTGGGATTTAGAGAAATTTTAGTCGTTATATTGCTCGTTTTTATTTTAAAGTAAATAACGTCGGGATTCACTTTTCTCTATATTTTTGTTAATCGTTTTGAGTCATTTTTCAGAGATTTTTACGGGGCATGGAGTCGGGAGTGTCGGGAATGTGTGGGTAAATTTTTAGGTGATTTAAAGGTGTGTGGCTTGGGAAAAATGGAAGAAAAGTGGGAAAGGGCCAAAAATGGGCATTTTTGGCCAAAGAAACCCGAGAGGGCCCGATCGATCGGGCTGGGCGCACTATCGATCGGGTTGGGGCGCGATGCTGCGTGCAGCCTGGGCGCGCGCGGCGCCCAGCACCTCCACCTTTGGTTTTTTTTTTTTTTTTTAAATTTTCCTATTTCCAAATTATTTTGACCCGACCTTTTCCGACGTATTTTAAACGTATTTTACGCACGTTTTCTAATATTTTTCAAGGGTTCAAAAAACCCAAAAACCGAGTCAAAATTTTATCAGAATTTATTTTTTAATGTCGTTTTAAACGCGGGTTTAACTAGCAAAGTAACGCACCGAGCCGTGGTGAGTTCAGGGACGTTACAGAAACAAAAAAAAAAAACGAGAAGAAGCTTGATGAGCTTTCTCTTTATTATTTAATTTTTTCCAAGGTTTGCTTTTTTTACCTACCACTTTAGATTCTAACCACTTAGTTAAATCAAAACCAACTAGCTTCTTGTTTTCATTCACTTCCACGCCAAACATCCGAAGTCCCTCTTTATTTTACTTTTCATTTATTGTCTTTACTATTCACCTTTTCTTTCTTTCTCTCCAAGGTAGAAAAGTCATGGTTCACTCTCTCTCTTTTGTTTCATCCCACCAACGCCACAATACCCACTTTTGTACTTTGACTTTACAAATTTTACTTTAACCATTTTTCTTTCTATTAACAAATGCTAATATAACATAACTCAATAAACATACACACAATAAATTGCACAATGACTTTCAGTTATTACACAATTCTCTACTTTTCACTTTTGACTTTTCAACCTAAAAAAATCCCTTTTTCTATTTGCCACACAGATTGCTACAATTACTCTCTCAATATATCTTTTTGACATTTCAACCTAAATTAACATAATTATTTGAATCCTCACTTCACATTATTAGGCACCTACAATAATGTCAACCTAAATTAACATAATTATTTGAATCCTCACTTCACATTATTAGGCACCTACAATAAATTGCACGATAAAATTTTTGGGTGTTACATAATCAGTTAACCTCTCATATTACATCCTTATCCTTGACTACCATTAATTCTTAATTGAATAATTAATTTATAATATTTATGAATTTACGTGCTAATTATTCAATCCATGAAGTAACAAACAAAGAAATATTATATTATGGATTTCATTGTATCAATGTTAGAATTCTCTGTGACAGCCCGAAACCGGACCCGATCGGGATCCGAGAACCGAGCCGTCACTCCGGGACATTTACAGAAAACGGGGACAACTATATTTTTTTTCGACTTTTTAAAACTCACGGACATTTAAAAAGGATGACATAAAATAAAATAAAAGTGAAATAAATAAACATAAACTGTAAATCATACAGTGAAAGACTTACAGTAGATGACAAGGGTGGATGACAGGGGTGGATGACAGAATTGACTGGGGCGGATGACTGGGGGCGGATGACTGGGGGTGGATGACAGAATTGACTTTGACTGGGGCTGATGACTGGGGCGGATGACTGGGGGTGGATGACTGAATTGACTTTGACTGGGGCGGATGACAGAATTGACTTTGACTGGGGCGGATGACAGGGGCGGATGACAGAATTGACTTTGACTGGGGCGGATGACTGGGCGGATGACCGAATTGACTTTGACTGGGGCGGATGACTGGGGCGGATGACAGAATTGACAACATTTAACAGGATGACATATAAACAGAAGACAGAACAACAGAAGGCATAAAACTTCAAAATTTACTAAAAACCCGATTCAAAACATAGTTTTAAAACAACATACTTGACAACATGACAGAGATTCGAGAAAACAAACTGCATGAATAGCTCTAAAACCCGAGATAATCCATGCACACCCTAAAAGGAAAAGATTCCAAACAGTTCCAGAATATTTCAAAATACACAATCAACTGAGACAGAGGTTTTAAAAATAAACATAAACACAATACCTAAGCATTGTTTTAAAATCTCAGAAGCAGTACATAACTTGATATGGATTTCCAGAATTCACTTAACAGGGGTTTCAAAACATAAACACGAATTTATACATCGTTTTAAGATTTCAAAAAAAAAAAACTGTACAGGACTGGACATAACTTTCAAAAATACATTTTTCACAGGATTAACTTTTGTCCGACTGCAGCAACCAAACCCCATGAGCTCGATTAACCAACTACATCAACTCATCATCCTGAGGTACAATGTCCTCATCTGGAGGGTCCATACCTACAACAGGGAGTTCAACTATAAGCCTAGAGCTCAGCAAGAACATACAATGCAGAGTGATGAACGTGCTATGCATGAATCTTTTTCAAATACATGAACATTACATTACATTATACTGGACAGGAAGGTATAAGTGGGAAGAAGAGCTGGCGCAACAGGAGTACATGTCACAACAGGACATAACAGGAGTACATGACAGGATGTCAGTCCTCATCCACACTTAACCATACATTTCATTATAGGTTTTATCTTACTTAACTTCAAACAGTGTACAGAAAACATTTTTCATGACTTTCAGAGAAAACGTGTATGCATGAACATTCATAGACAGGTAACAGAATAATAAGCAGAATCTAAAACAGAATACACTTAACCTAAAACGTAACCTATGGTTTAACTACCCAACAGAAATCTCGACAACATAAACCTAGTACCTCCGTATTTGTAACGATCCTAACACTGTACCCTTATTTACCCTTAAATTACCGTACCATATTTTTCATTTTCCTTTATCCTTAGCGTTTATGCGGAAACGATTTGAAAATAATTTAAAATCAATTTAATAAAACGTTTAAAACAAATAAAAACAATTGATTAAACCAATACGTACACAAACACT
Source organism: Begonia masoniana (assembly GCA_022432975.1). Taxonomy (NCBI): domain Eukaryota; kingdom Viridiplantae; phylum Streptophyta; class Magnoliopsida; order Cucurbitales; family Begoniaceae; genus Begonia; species Begonia masoniana. The sequence continues at coordinate 18,697,887 of CM039505.1, read as the reverse complement.
CGATACTCATACGTCTTCCGAAATACCACCTCAAAACCGACTCGAAACGCAACTATAATAAAGTACATTCTCATGAAAATAAACTGCGTGGTTCCGTTTGAAAGTTTAACATATCCTCCTGTTTCAAAATCACAAAACAGTTTATAACAACAGGTTTCCAAAACGTTCAAAATATCAACCTATCAGCTATCCAGAACCAGGCATCCTAAAATGATCTAACAGTACAATCATCCATTTTAATCCACCAACATCAAAATATCAACCTATCAACTATCCAGAACCAGGCATCCTAAAATGATCTAACAGTACAATCATCCATTTTAATCCACCAACATCAAAATATCAACCTATCAACTATCCAGAACCAAGCATCCTAAAATGATCTAACGGTACAATCATCCATTTTAATCCACCAACATCAAAATATCCACCTATCAACTACACAGTTTCATCTAACTAACCCATCATTAACCCAAAACCTCTCAATACCGTTACTTACATCCCCACGGGTCAGGTAAGCATCGACTGCGCCAGCACACCACCGCCGCCATCCTCCGTCAACTGGACTCGAACCTCAGGAGGAGGGATCTCATCCTCACCTGTATCCTCGTAATCACCTACACCATACAATACACTATGAGATGAAATCCCAGTAAGCTCTACGTAAATGCGATGCATGCTGTGCTATGAGTTCATTAAACCGTGCTTTATTTTTTATCTTACTATGCAATGCACTATAGGTGTCACCGAGATCCTATACCTTCTAACCGGAGAGAGCTCATCCAGTGGGCGGACTACTCTTTCCAGCTAGAAGAGGGGGGTACACGCTTACAACACGTACAGCCGTACCTGAGCCCCACCTCGCGTGACCTGTAAACTGTATGCCCGAAGGCCTGTGCTATGCTTTACGTTATCTTTAAAACTCTGTGCGGAAGTTCATTTTCATGCTTTTCTTTAAAACAAGTGATGCGTGAATAGTTCAATATTTTAAAGTAAACAAACAATAACATGTACCATCAAGACTGTAAAGCGTAAACTATAAACTCCTATAACCTAACTACCCAAAACAAGTACAATTTAAACTAACGCATCTCCAAAACTCCTCGAGACAACATTCGACGTACGGTGTAGGCCAATCGGCCAGAGAAGAATCACGAGAACTTACCTGTCGTCCGTAGTTCGCTGGGGCTACTCGGTTACTTGCCCACCTACGGCTCGACCTACGACAAATATTCAAACTTCATTAAAATTAAGCCCACATTCACCAATTTACTTTCAAACTATTATTTATAGCCTAATCCAACTAAAACTAAACTAAACGGGCCACTAATTTGGGTTTGGTAAAACCGACTCGAAACTTCGAACGCGCGTAACTTTTGCGTCGGTTATCGGAATCGAACGATTCCAGCGGCCACGTACTCCTCTAATAACCTATTTTAACCTGCCAAAAGAAATTTTAAAACAATCGACCGTAGCTAGGTCAAATGCAGCAAAACCCAAACTGCCCTAACCCGGGAAATTTCCCCATTTCGATTTTTCATCAATTTACACCAATTTCCTCACCAATCAATCCTCCTCATACCTAATTAACATAAACTAACCAAAATTTAGAGGCTATTCACAGAAAACCCGAAATCCCCAATTCGGGATTCACTGAACTTCGCTCAAATTGAGCACCTCACGGCCAAGCGACCTTCGCCGGCCAAGGCCCAGTCATTTGACGCCGAGGCTAGCCAAAAATGGCCGGTGGTCGGAGCTCAATCGAGCTCGACACCCTCGGCCTCCAAAAGAACCGAAAACAGGGCTAAAACCACTTACCGGTTCGGTTTGTGCGCGGAGACAGCCGGAAGCTCGCTCATCGCCGCCGTCTGGCCGGAAGACGCCGATGAACGGCGGTGGTTGTCGTCGGAGGGGCGTCGCATGGCTCTCCCTCTCCGTTCTCCTCTCCCCTCGCGCTCGGGCTCGGGCTCAACAGCAGAATGGCCTTCGAGCCATTCTGTTGTTTTTGTTTTTATTATATTAATAATAATAATAATAATAATAATAACCATTAATTAATCGAATCCTCATTTACCGTTTTGCCCTCCCGTGTTTCCGACCATTTCAACTTTCGTTAAATCTCGTTCTTAATTATAACTCACGGCTTAATTTCACGAACCTAATTCAATAAACATTTTAGTTCAACCAATTTATTCACTTTTAATTACTTTACCTTTTTATTATTTTCTCTCCAATTCTTTCGATTAAATAAATTGAGGGAAAATTCTCGGGTGCTACAGTATTATAGGGCCTTAAGGGCCAAACCTATACGTATGAACTTACCTGTTGTCCGAAATGCAGCAAGCTATGCGTGCACAACAACGTTGGTTCGCGAACCTTTACTGGAGATAACAGGAGAAAGCAGGAGAAGTGGAGTTTTTAAGTTTTGTCTAGGTTGTCTGGAAGAGAGAAAACAGAGAAGAGGAAAGAAGAGAAGAGTGATTCACGTAGGAGGAAGAGAAGAGAGGAAGAGCAGCTTGGCTTCTCCAACAAGTTTGCCAAGTGTCAAACATTCATTAGTTCCCTCCCACCAACCTTAATTTCTTCCTAATTTGCCCTTCCATTGGTTTTTAACCAAAACATTATTTAGTTAATCGATTCGATCTCACGAATCACCCTCGTTCGACTAATCACATCGACAACTTTATTAAAAACAGTCATTACATTAATATCAGAGTAATCCCGCTTAATTATTCGGGGAAATAATTACACGGAAAATACCGGGTGTAACATTCCACCCACCTTAACAAAATTTTGTCCCCAAAATTTGCCTAAGCGAATAGCTCCGGATATTGGGCTCTAACATCTGCTTGTCTTTCCCACGTGGCTTCCTCCACATTGTGGTTGCGCCATAACACTTTTACCAGTGGAACCACCCTGTTTCGCAATACTTTGAGTGACATATCCAATATCTTTATAGGTCTTTCTTCATATGTCAGCGTCGGCATGATATCAAAGTCCACATGTTCCACTATTTGGGTTGGATCTCGTACGTACTTTCTCAGCATCGAAACATGGAAGACATTATGAACTCCATCCATTGACGCTGGCAACTGTAGCTTGTAAGCCACGCTTCCCACACGCTTCAGAATGGGAAAAGGTCCAATGAACCGTGGGCTGAGCTTCCCTTTCTTGCCAAATCTCATTACACCTTTGAAAGGCGACACCTTCAGGAATACTTCATCGCCTTCAGCGAACTCCAAGTCTCTCCGTCTCTGATCTGCATAACTTTTCTGTCGACTCATAGCAGTGTTGATTCGTTGTTTGATAACAGCAATCACCTCAGACATCTGCTGTAATATCTCAGGGCCGACAAGTCTGGACTCTCCAACTTCATCCCAACATAACGGAGATCTACATTTTCTGCCATAGAGGGCTTCATATGGAGCCATGCCGATAGTAGCCTGGTAGCTGTTATTATAAGCGAATTCAATTAACGGCAAATATCTACTCCAAGGAGCATGAAGTTCCAACACGCACGACCTTAACATGTCCTCCAATATCTAAATTGTTCTCTCAGATTGTCCATCTGTCTGTGGGTGAAACGCCGTGCTGAAATCCAGCTTTGTACCCAAGGAGTTTTGCAAGCTTTTCCAAAACCTAGAAGTGAACCTGGGATCCCGGTCAGATACAATTGACACTGGAATACCATGCAACTTGACAATCTCACCAATGTATAACTCTGCATACTGGTCCATAGAGAATGTCGTCTTCATAGGTAGAAAGTGGGCCGACTTGGTTAGTCTATCTACAATGACCCATATACTGTTATGGCCTTTAACCGTCCTCGGAAGGCCGACAACAAAATCCATCGTAATATTCTCCCATTTCCATTTGGGAATCGGGAAAGGCTGAAGCATCCTAGCTGGTCGTTGATGTTCAGCCTTGACTTGTTGACATATCATGCAAGACTCCACAAATTTGGCCACTTCATTCTTCATATTCGGCCACCAGAAGTGAAGTTTCAAGTCTTGATACATCTTCGTGCTTCTAGGATGCACAGAGAAAGAAGACGAGTGGGCTTCCGACAAGATGTTCTTTCGTAGCTCTTCATCTCTCGGAACATACCACCTATCTTTGAACTTCAGAATACTATCTCCCGAATAACTGAAATCGGAAGAAGCCATAGGTAACTTGCTCACTATATCGGCCATCTCCTTTGAATTGGTCTTCTGGGCTTCCTAAATTCTTTCCAAAATAGTTGGCCGTAATGTTAGATCTGCCAACACGGCTGACAGCTTAGAAACCACATCCAAATCAAATCTCTGAATTTCTGTCCTCAAAGGCATTGACATGGCCGTCAAGGCCGGTTGCATAGTAGCCGGCATCCTGCTCAACGCATCAGCCACCACGTTTGCTTTCCCCGGGTGATATTTGATCTCGATGTCATAGTCTTTCACAAATTCGAGCCACCGTCATTGCCTCATGTTTAACTCTTTCTGGGTAAATATGTACTTCAAGCTTTTGTGATCCGAAAACACCTCACATGATTGCCCATACAAGTGGTGTCTCCATATCTTCAGCGCAAATACAACTGCCGCTAACTTAAGGTCATGAGTAGGGTAGTTTTCTTCATGGCTCTTCAATTGTCTGGACACGTATGCTACCACTTTCCCTTCTTGCATCAATACGCATCCCAAGCCAATTTTTGATGCATCACAATATACGCTGAACTTGCCGTCTTTAACTGGCAATACTAATAGGGGAGCAGTGGTCAATTTCTGCTTAAGTGTCTGAAAGCTCACCTCACATGCTTCAGACCACCTGAACTTGATTTCCTTCCTTGTTAAGCTGGTCATAGGTTTTGCTATCACAGAAAATCCCTTGATGAATTTCCTGTAATAACCAGCTAGTCCGATAAAGCTTCGTACTTCGCTGGCATTCCTTGGTTTTGGCCAATCTTTTACAGCCTGAATCTTGGCCGGGTCTACAGAAACTCCCTCTGCAGACACCACGTGGCCCAGGAAATTAATCTTGTTCAACCAGAATTCGCACTTTGATAGCTTGGCAAACAATTGATGCTGTTTTAGAGTTGACAGCACAATTGCCAAGTGCTCCACATGCTCGACCTTACTTCTGGAGTAAACCAGAATGTCGTCGATGAAAACGATAACGAATTTATCCAAGACATTTTGGAATATCCTGTTCATCAGGTCCATAAATGCCGCGGGGGCATTAGTCAACCCGAACGACATTACCAAGAACTCGTAATGCCCGTATCGAGTCATGAACGCGGTCTTTGGAATATCATCAGCTCTGACCTTCAACTGGTAATAACCGGAGCGCAAGTCAATCTTAGAAAATACCCGAGCCCCTTGTAGTTGGTCAAATAAATCATCGATTCTTGGCAACGGGTACTTATTCTTAATCGTCAACTTGTTCAACTCACGGTAGTCAATACACATCCGTAGGGACCCATCCTTCTTCTTAACAAATAAGACGGGAGCACCCCACGGAGAGAAGCTAGGGCGTACAAAACCCTTGTCCACTAACTCTTTCAGCTGAGTCTTCAATTCCTTTAGCTCGATTGGTGCCATACGGTACAAATTCTTCGATACTGGTTCCGCACCAGGATATACATCAATTTCAAACTCGATTTCACGATCAGGTGGCAATCCCGGTAAGTCATTTAAGAAAACCTCTGAGAAGTCCCGGACTACCGGAATGTTTTGAAGTTCCACCTCATTTTGCCTTTGAACATCCACAACGTGGGCAAGAAATCCAATGCATCCTGACTTCATTAGCCGTCGAGCTTTCAAGGTAGATATAACAGGTATACCACGTTTCTGTGGTATCGCCTGGTAGGAGAACTCTACTCCATTCGGGAGTTTAAACGACACTAGCCAGGACCTACAGTTGATGGTGGCATAATGTCTAAACAGCCAGTCCATCCTCAGAATGGCATCGTAACCTTTCATCCCGATGACGATGAGATTGGCATATAATTTCTGGTCTCCTACTGACACTATATCACCCCTTACAACTTGTTCGGAGTGCATAAACTCTCCGGACAGTAGCATAATGCTATAGGGCTGATCTGACGACGTACTACAAAACCTCTGCTTAACTATGAAGTCCATGGCCACAAACGAATGTGTGGCCCCTGTGTCCCACAAGGTATAGGCAGGTGCATCACATACTGAAATTGTACCTGTGATTGCTGTGTGCAGATCAGCATCATCAACATCCTCCATCATAGCAAACACTCTTGGCACGGCACGATTCTGCCTTGTGTCAGGCACCGGACAATCCCGGACTTGGTGGCCTTCCTTGTCACATCGGAAGCATCGGCCAGTGTAGAGCCTACATTCCCCCGTATGATTTCTCTGGCAACGTGGGCATACAGGAAGCTGAGGAGCTCCCATAGGTCTTTTCCCTTTGTCCTGATAAATGGCAACTTCATTTGGTCTTTTGACACCTCTGTTCTGTTGCTGCCGTGGTTGCCCAAACTGTCCCTTTTGTTGTTGTTGTTGCTGCTGAAGGGCATCCTGCATGATTCTTTTTGATGTATATCTCTGAGACTTTGCCTCTAAGGCTTCCAACTGATAAGCCTTAGCTACCACCTTTGTGTATGGGGCCTCGTCAAATCCCCGTATGTAATCCCTCGTAAGAGATCCATCTTCAAACCCTGGATAAATTGATGCACCTTATTTTCGTCGGTGGCCACTAGGTGAGGTGCATAACGGGATAGTGAATCGAATTTCTGAACATACTCAGCCACCGTTCCAAATTATCGCAGTCGAGAGAATTCTAACAACTTCTCCTTCCTCATACTGCGGTCGAAGTATTTCTCGTAGAAGAGCCTTTTGAATCCCTCCCAACTTAATGCCACAGTGGTTGACTGCACTGTGTCCCACCAAAATCCAGCACTCTTGGTGAGATTAAATGAGCACACATCACTTTCTTGTTTGCCATCACGTCTCCATAATTCAGCATACGTTCAATCTGCCGAATCCATTCGTCGCGTGAGTAGGATCTGTTGATAACCCATCGACATTAGCATTGGGGCGGATGACAGAATTGACTTTGACTGGGGCGGATGACAGAATTGACTGGGGCGGATGACAGAATTGACTTTGACTGGGGCGGATGACTGGGGCGGATGACTGGGGCGGATGACAGAATTGACTTTGACTGGGGCGGATGACAGAATTGACTGGGGCGGATGACAGAATTGACTGGGGCGGATGACTGGGGCGGATGACTGGGGCGGATGACAGAATTGACTGGGGCGGATGACTGGGGCGGATGACAGAATTGACTGGGGCGGATGACAGAATTGACTGGGGCGGATGACAGAATTGACTTTGACTGGGGCGGATGACAGAATTGACTTTGACTGGGGCGGATGACAGAATTGACTTTGACTGGGGCGGATGACAGAATTGACTTTGACTGGGGCGGATGACAGAATTGACTTTGACTGGGGCGGATGACAGAATTGACTTTGACTGGGGCGGATGACAGAATTGACTGGGGCGGATGACTGGGGCGGATGACAGAATTGACTTTGACTGGGGCGGATGACAGAATTGACTTTGACTGGGGCGGATGACTGGGGGTGGATGACAGAATTGACTGGGGCGGATGACTGGGGCGGATGACTGGGGCGGATGACAGAATTGACTTTGACTGGGGCGGATGACTGGGGCGGATGACTGGGGCGGATGACAGAATTGACTTTGACTGGGGCGGATGACAGAATTGACTTTGACTGGGGCGGATGACAGAATTGACTTTGACTGGGGCGGATGACAGAATTGACTTTGACTGGGGCGGATGACAGAATTGACTTTGACTGGGGCGGATGACTGGGGCGGATGACAGAATTGACTTTGACTGGGGCGGATGACTGGGGCGGATGACAGAATTGACTTTGACTGGGGCGGATGACAGAATTGACTGGGGCGGATGACAGAATTGACTGGGGCGGATGACAGAATTGACTTTGACTGGGGCGGATGACAGAATTGACTGGGGCGGATGACAGAATTGACTGGGGCGGATGACAGAATTGACTTTGACTGGGGCGGATGACAGAATTGACTGGGGCGGATGACAGAATTGACTTTGACTGGGGCGGATGACAGAATTGACTGGGGCGGATGACAGAATTGACTGGGGCGGATGACAGAATTGACTTTGACTGGGGCGGATGACTGGGGCGGATGACTGGGGCGGATGACAGAATTGACTGGGGCGGATGACAGAATTGACTTTGACTGGGGCGGATGACTGGGGCGGATGACAGAATTGACTTTGACTGGGGCGGATGACTGGGGCGGATGACAGAATTGACTGGGGCGGATGACAGAATTGACTTTGACTGGGGCGGATGACAGAATTGACTTTGACTGGGGCGGATGACAGAATTGACTTTGACTGGGGCGGATGACAGAATTGACTTTGACTGGGGCGGATGACAGAATTGACTGGGGCGGATGACAGAATTGACTGGGGCGGATGACAGAATTGACTTTGACTGGGGCGGATGACAGAATTGACTCCAAAGTGTTGACTGCACTGTGTCCCACCAAATCCAGCACTCTGGTGAGATTAAATGAGGCACACCTCACTTTCTGTTTTCCTCCACTTCTCATAATTCATATCATACGGTTCAATCTGCCGACTCCATTCTTCGGCGTGAGTAGGATCTGTTGATAACCCATCGAAACATAGGCAGTGGAGACGCCGGAATCTCTCCCACTAGTGTCACGTGGAGCATTCGCATGGTTATTGTTGTTTCCATTGCCCTCCCTCGCAATCAAACGCTTGATAATGCTGAGATTGAGTGCCGGCCAACTCGGTTAGACGGTCGAGGGCGTCGCCTCTGTATTTGCATCACCTTGATTTCCTCTCACCATTCTAGAAAAATCCCTATACGAAATAAGAACTTAACTTAATAAACAAATAAGTACAGTAACTTAAAACTTACAGTTGGTGAAGCGAACCTCACGTGGCGGATGCGCAGTTAGACATTTCACAGAATCGGTTTTAAAAACCTTATCTATTGATACATTACTGGACAGCCCGAACCGGACCCGATCGGGACCGAGAACCGAGCCGTCACTCCAGGACATTTACAGAAAATGGGGACAACTATATTTTTTTTTTCGACTTTTTAAAACTCACGGACATTTAAAAAGGATGACATAAAATAAAATAAAATAAAAGTGAAATAAATAAACATAAACTGTAAATCATACAGTGGAAGACTTACAGCAGATGACAAGGGTGGATGACAGAATTGACTGGGGCGGATGACAGAATTGACTGGGGCGGATGACTGGGGGTGGATGACAGAATTGACTTTGACTGGGGTGGATGACTGGGGTGGATGACAGAATTGACTTTGACTGGGGTAGATGACTGGGGCGGATGACTGGGGGTGGATGACAGAATTGACTTTGACTGGGGCTGATGACTGGGGCGGATGACAGAATTGACTTTGATTGGGGCGGATGACTGGGGCGGATGAAAGAATTGACTTTGACTGGGGCGGATGACAGGGGCGGATGACAGAATTGACTTTGACTGGGGCGGATGACTGGGGCGGATGACTGAATAGACTTTGACTGGGGCGGATGACTGGGGCGGATGACAGAATTGACAACATTTAACAGGATGACATATAAACAGAAGACAGAACAACAGAAGGCATAAAACTTCAAAATTTACTAAAAACCCGATTCAAAACATAGTTTTAAAACAACATACTTGACAACATGACAGAGATTCGAGAAAACAAACTGCATGAATAGCTCTAAAACCCGAGATAATCCATGCACACCCTAAAAGGAAAAGATTCCAAACAGTTCCAGAATATTTCAAAATACACAATCAACTGAGACAGAGGTTTTAAAAATAAACATAAACACAATACCTAAGCATTGTTTTAAAATCTCAGAAGCAGTACATAACTTGATATGGATTTCCAGAATTCACTTAACAGGGGTTTCAAAACATAAACACGAATTTATACATCGTTTTAAGATTTCAAAAAAAAAAAAAAACTGTACAGGACTGGACATAACTTTCAAAAATACATTTTTCACAGGATTAACTTTTGTCCGACTGCAGCAACCAAACCCCATGAGCTCGATTAACCAACTACATCAACTCATCATCCTGAGGTACAATGTCCTCATCTGGAGGGTCCATACCTACAACAGGGAGTTCAACTATAAGCCTAGAGCTCAGCAAGAACATACAATGCAGAGTGATGAACGTGCTATGCATGAATCTTTTTCAAATACATGAACATTACATTACATTATACTGGACAGGAAGGTATAAGTGGGAAGAAGAGCTGGCGCAACAGGAGTACATGCCACAACAGGACATAACAGGAGTACATGACAGGATGTCAGTCCTCATCCACACTTAACCATACATTTCATATAGGTTTTATCTTACTTAACTTCAAACAGTGTACAGAAAACATTTTTCATGACTTTCAGAGAAAACGTGTATGCATGAACATTCATAGACAGGCAACAGAATAATAAGCAGAATAAGCAGAATCTAAAACAGAATACACTTAACCTAAAACGTAACCTATGGTTTAACTACCCAACAGAAATCTCGACAACATAAACCTAGTACCTCCGTATTGTAGGGCCTTAAGGGCCAAACCTATACGTATGAACTTACCTGTTGTCCGAAATGCAGCAAGCTATGCGTGCACAACAACGTTGGTTCGCGAACCTTTACTGGAGATAACAGGAGAAAGCAGGAGAAGTGGAGTTTTGAAGTTTTGTCTAGGTTGTCTGGAAGAGAGAAAATAGAGAAGAGGAAAGAAGAGAAGAGTGATTCACGTAGGAGGAAGAGAAGAGAAGAAGAGGAGCTTGGCTTCTCCAACAAGTTTGCCAAGTGTCAAACATTCATCAGTTCCCTCCCACCAACCTTAATTTCTTCATAATTTGCCCTTCCATTGGTTTTTAACCAAAACATTATTTAGTTAATCGATTCGGTCTCACGAATACCCCTCGTTCGACTAATCACATCGACAACTTTATTAAAAACAGTCATTACATTAATATCAGAGTAATCCCGCTTAATTATTCGGGGAAATAATTACATGGAAAATACCGGGTGTAACATTCTCAGCTACTCATTTAATTTATTCCCAAAATATAAGGCTTATGTAATGTAACTAATACAAAACTATACCGAGTAAATCAAAGAATAAATTGAAATGAAATATAAGTCTACTAAATATAATAAATTAAGATCTTACATATACGACCATCATCATGATGAAATTAATTGTTATTCATTTAATGGATATCATAAGGACAATATAATTTTATCTGGTACAGTCCTATATAATCATATTATATAAAATATAATCACTTTATGTCACTACATATATAGTAGGGATATGACTATATGTTCTCAACAAAGTGAACTGTATTTATGACTTTATTATATTGAAAATCATATACTTCAAATATAAATTATGGACTAATGTGGTTATTTATTTTTAAATTTAATCCCACATATATCAACATGTATGTAAATTTAAAATTGCACAAATAATCAATAATTTTTCTTTGAATTTATAAAGTATATTGTATAATGAAACACAAAATTTATTATAAAAATTATTTATTAATTACATGCAATAAAAAATGTTTATAACATTTGCTTGTTGGGCACATTATACCCAACAATCTCCTACTTGCCATAAACTAAATGAGACATGTCTCTAATCCCTAATCATTATAGATGTTTATCAAAAATTTTTGCAGAAACATCTTGGTGAAGGGATCAGCTAGATTCTCAGTGGTTGGAATCTTCAAAACGGTGACGTCCCCACATTGCACGTCCCCTCATATTAGATGATATTTTCTCTCTATATGCTTTGTCCTTTTGTGGCTTCTAAGTTCTTTAGCATTCGCCATTGGACCACTATTATCACAATAAAGTGTGAGTGATTTATTTATATCTGAAACAACTTCTAGATCATTCAAGAACGTGCGGAGCCATACAGCTTCTTTAACTACTTCTGAAGTAGCTATGTACTCGGCTTCCATAGTCGAGTCAGAAACTCTTCCTTGTTTGGTACTTATCTAAACGATGGCTTCACCACCAAGAGTAAATACTGACCCAGATATCGACTTTCGATCATCCACATCAGTCTGAAAATCAGAATCAGTATATTCTATTGGAATCTGTAACGCCCCGAAAATCTACCCGGATTCCCGGTTCGCTACAGGGACTACACAGAGCTAAACGACTCACTAATTTGTCTTAATCCTAACCATTAAGCACCACGACGTCCTCCCCAGAAATTTCGACAGAGTAACGCCTGAAAATGGCGCCCCCAAAATGCTAAGTACCTGCAAACGAATAAATCCCAACCAATCTAGAATACTCCTACTCAACTATCCAGCATACAAAATCGCCAAATAGCAGTAAAGAGGAAAACTAAAAATACTAACATCCCTAAGTGAAGAAAGTCCACAGTATAGGGCGACATATCACCTTAACTATGACTATATACAACAATACAACTACTCTCACAAAAGACAAAAAGTCTTACTCCTTATCAACACCATACTACGGCTCCTCCTGGGTCGGGTCGGCCTAACACTGTCACCAACCGGGGCCCTGGTCGCACGCCACCAACTGCCACCTACTCCTAGTCAGACTCTCAGTGCACACCCACCAGCTTAGCAGTACCTACATCACAAAACACACTGTAAGCTCAAAGCTTAGCAAGTAAAGTGCTGAAAAAATAAAAGCTCACTGCCTACATACAACTGTCCCACAACCCTCACAAGGCTCACCATCTACGTACAACTGTCCCACAACCCTCACAAGGCTCACCATCTACGTACAACTGTCCCACAACCCTCACAAGGCTCACCATCTACGTACAACCGTCCCACAACCCTCACAAGCTCACTACCTACTCCCACAACCCTCACAAGGCTCACCATCTACGTACAACCGTCCCACAACCCTCACAAAGCTCACTGCCTACATACAACTGTCCCACAACCCTCACAAGGCTCACTACCTACTCCCACAACCTCACAAGGCTCACTACTACTCCCACAACCCTCACAAGCTCACTACCTACTCCCACAACCCTCACAAAGCTCACTGCCTACATACAACTGTCCCACAACCCTCACAAGGCTCACTACTACTCCCACAACCCTCACAAGGCTCACCATCTACGTACAACCGTCCCACAACCCTCACAAAGCTCACTGCCTACATACAACCATCCACAACCCTCACAAGCTCACTACCTACTCCCACAACCCTCACAAGCTCACTACCTACTCCCACAACCTCACAAGGCTCACTACTACTCCCACAACCCTCACCAGGCTCACTGCCTACATACAACTGTCCCACAACCCTCACAAGGCTCACTACTACTCCCACAACCCTCACCAGGCTCACTGCCTACATACAACTGTCCCACAACCCTCACAAGCTCACTACCTACTCCCACAACCCTCACAAGCTCACTACCTACTCCCACAACCTCACAAGGCTCACTACTACTCCCACAACCCTCACAAAGCTCACTGCCTACATACAACTGTCCCACAACCCTCACAAGGCTCACCATCTACGTACAACTGTCCCACAACCCTCACAAGGCTCACCATCTACGTACAACCGTCCCACAACCCTCACAAGGCTCACCATCTACGTACAACCGTCCCACAACCCTCACAAGGCTCACCATCTACGTACAACCGTCCCACAACCCTCACAAGGCTCACCATCTACGTACAACCGTCCCACAACCCTCACAAGGCTCACCATCTACGTACAACTGTCCCACAACCCTCACAAGGCTCACTACCGAGTCCCACTCAGAATTCGCGGAGCACATCACCTCCGGCCCGAGTCCCACTCGAATTCGCGGAGCACATCACCTCCGGCCCGAGTCCCACTCGAATTCGCGGAGCACATCACCTCCGGCCCGAGTCCCACTCAGAATTCGCGGAGCACATCACCTCCGGCCCGAGTCCCACTCGAATTCGCGGAGCACATCACCTCCGGCCCGAGTCCCACTCGAATTCGCGGAGCACATCACCTCCGGCCCGAGTCCCACTCGAATTCGCGGAGCACATCACCTCCGGCCCGAGTCCCACTCAGAATTCGCGGAGCACATCACCTCCGGCCCGAGTCCCACTCGAATTCGCGGAGCACATCACCTCCGGCCCGAGTCCCACTCAGAATTCGCGGAGCACATCACCTCCGGCCCGAGTCCCACTCAGAATTCGCGGAGCACATCACCTCCGGCCCGAGTCCCACTCGAATTCGCGGAGCACATCACCTCCGGCCCGAGTCCCACTCAGAATTCGCGGAGCACATCACCTCCGGCCCGAGTCCCACTCGAATTCGCGGAGCACATCACCTCCGGCCCGAGTCCCACTCGAATTCGCGGAGCACATCACCTCCGGCCCGAGTCCCACTCGAATTCGCGGAGCACATCACCTCCGGCCCGAGTCCCACTCAGAATTCGCGGAGCACATCACCTCCGGCCCGAGTCCCACTCGAATTCGCGGAGCACATCACCTCCGGCCCGAGTCCCACTCGAATTCGCGGAGCACATCACCTCCGGCCCGAGTCCCACTCAGAATTCGCGGAGCACATCACCTCCGGCCCGAGTCCCACTCGAATTCGCGGAGCACATCACCTCCGGCCCGAGTCCCACTCAGAATTCGCGGAGCACATCACCTCCGGCCCGAGTCCCACTCGAATTCGCGGAGCACATCACCTCCGGCCCGAGTCCCACTCAGAATTCGCGGAGCACATCACCTCCGGCCCGAGTCCCACTCGAATTCGCGGAGCACATCACCTCCGGCCCGAGTCCCACTCGAATTCGCGGAGCACATCACCTCCGGCCCGAGTCCCACTCAGAATTCGCGGAGCACATCACCTCCGGCCCGAGTCCCACTCAGAATTCGCGGAGCACATCACCTCCGGCCCGAGTCCCACTCGAATTCGCGGAGCACATCACCTCCGGCCCGAGTCCCACTCAGAATTCGCGGAGCACATCACCTCCGGCCCGAGTCCCACTCGAATTCGCGGAGCACATCACCTCCGGCCCGAGTCCCACTCAGAATTCGCGGAGCACATCACCTCCGGCCCGAGTCCCACTCGAATTCGCGGAGCACATCACCTCCGGCCCGAGTCCCACTCGAATTCGCGGAGCACATCACCTCCGGCCCGAGTCCCACTCAGAATTCGCGGAGCACATCACCTCCGGCCCGAGTCCCACTCGAATTCGCGGAGCACATCACCTCCGGCCCGAGTCCCACTCAGAATTCGCGGAGCACATCACCTCCGGCCCGAGTCCCACTCGAATTCGCGGAGCACATCACCTCCGGCCCGAGTCCCACTCAGAATTCGCGGAGCACATCACCTCCGGCCCGAGTCCCACTCAGAATTCGCGGAGCACATCACCTCCGGCCCGAGTCCCACTCAGAATTCGCGGAGCACATCACCTCCGGCCCGAGTCCCACTCGAATTCGCGGAGCACATCACCTCCGGCCCGAGTCCCACTCGAATTCGCGGAGCACATCACCTCCGGCCCGAGTCCCACTCGAAATTCGCGGAGCACATCACCTCCGGCCCGAGTCCCACTCGAAATTCGCGGAGCACATCACCTCCGGCCCGAGTCTCACTCGAAATTCGCGGAGCACATCACCTCCGGCCCGAGTTTCACTCGAAATTCGTGGAGCACATCACCTCCGGCCCGAGTCTCACTCAGAATTCGCGGAGCACATCACCTCCGGCCCGAGTCCCACTCGAAATTCGCGGAGCACATCACCTCCGGCCCGAGTCCCACTCGAAATTCACGGAGCACATCACCTCCGGCCCGAGTCCCACTCGAAATTCGCGGAGCACATCACCTCCGGCCCGAGTCCCACTCGAAATTCGCGGAGCACATCACCTCCGGCCTGAGTCCCACTCGAAATTCACGAAGCACATCACCTCCGGCCCGAGTCCCACTCGAAATTCGCGGAGCACATCACCTCCGGCCCGAGTCCCACTCGAAATTCGCGGAGCACATCACCTCGGCCCGAGTCCCACTCGAAATTCGCGGAGCACATCACCTCCGGCCTGAGTCCCACTCAGAATTCGCGGAGCACATCACCTCCGGCCCGAGTCCCACTCGAAATTCGCGGAGCACATCACCTCCGGCCTGAGTCCCACTCAGAATTCGCGGAGCACATCACCTCCGGCCCGAGTCCCACTCGAAATTCGCGGAGCACATCACCTCCGGCCTAAGGCCCACTCAGAATTCGCGGAGCACATCACCTCCGACCCGAGTCCCACTCGGAATTCGCGGAGCACATCACCTCCGGCCCGGAGTCCCACTCAGAATTCGCGGAGCACATCACCTCCGGCCCGAGTCCCACTCGAAATTCGCGGAGCACATCACCTCCGGCCCGAGTCCCACTCAGAATTCGCGGAGCACATCACATACAGACTACTCAAAACGTCTTTACGACTCGCAACATGCAACCAACTGTGATATAGGCTCTTCTGGGCGACTCTCAAGCATTACACCCACACTACTACTTACCTGGCGTCCTAGCTCGCTGGGTTTGGCACATCGCATCACCTACGGCTTCACCTAACACAATCAAAAATCTTCGTTAGTACTTAGGCTTAAACCCACCGATTCATTCTAAACTAGCAATTTTAACTTAACCTAAGTCACATCTAACCAAACAGGTCACTAACTTGGTTTGGTTAAAAACTGACCCGAAACTTCAAACGCACATAACTCTCACTTCGGTTATCGGAATCGAACGATTCCAGCAACCACATACTCCCATAATAACCTAGTTTAACCTGCCAAAAAGAAATTTAAAACGAACTAACCTAACAGGTCCAAAATCTGAAAAATCGACTAGGGTCTATAATGCTAAAAAGTCCAAATTTAACCTTCAATCATATTTCACCAATCACAATGTCAATTAACCCCACTCAGATCAATTTAGACTTGGCATAACACAATTTGAGGGTTCTCCTCTCGGAAACCCGAATATCACCTAAACGTCAAATTTGCATAACTTTTGCTACGCTTATCAGAACGACTCGATTTCAGCGGCTAAACGCTCCACTAATAACCTAGTTTAACATACCGAGAGAAAATGTAAAACAAATAACTGTGGCTAGGTCAAAACCCCCAAAAACAGAACCGAGTTTTACACTAAAACGTCCAAAATTCCAACTCTAAACCAATTTCACCAATTCCTTCACCAATCAGCCACATTTCAACTCAATTTAACGTAATCTAAAAAAATTCAAGCATCACACATGAAAATCCGAAGCTCAAAAATTGGAGCCTTCTGTTTTACTCAACCTGAGCTCCCCCCTCCCCCCCCCCTCTGCTCGGCGATCCTCGCCGGCCATAAACCTGGTTATTCGACGCCGAGACTAACCAAAAACGGCCGGAATTGGAGCCCACCCAGGCTCGTCACCCTCGGCCTTGAACAAAGAGGAAAACAGGGGAAAAATCGAGCTGACCTGTCGGTTTGTGCGCGGAGACAGGCCGGAACTCGCTCGCCGCCGTCGTCTGGCCGGAGAGCGTTGAAATCGCCGGTGAATGGTTGGCCGATCGTCGCTCGCGCCTCTCCCGCCGTTCGGGTTCTAGGGTTCGCGATAGCAGAATGGCTTGAAAGCCATTCTGCTGTTTAAAATAAAAAGAAAACTAAATGTTTTTTTAAAAAAAAAAAAACATTAAATTAAATGTTAAATTACTGTTCTACCCTCCCGTATTTTCGGTCTCTCTGAAACTCCGTTAATTCTCGTTCTTCAACCGTTAAATTTCCATAAATTTACTCTCTTCTCACCTTCGGTCTAATTCCTTCCCCAAAACTCCCAAGAATAATTTAATTAACCAAATAGCTGACCTCACTTAAACTAATTAAGTTAACCCAAAAATCTGGGGTATTACAGAATCAAATCCCTACTAGAATATACAAGCATATAATTTCTCATTCTCCTAAGATACTTGAGAATGCGCTTGACTGCTATCCAATAATGTAATCCTGGATTAGATTGAAACTGGCTAACTATCCCTACTGCATAACAAATATCAGGTCTTGTGCATAACATAGCATACATCAAGCTACCAACTGCTGATGCATATGGATAGCGTCTCATATCCTCTTCCTTTTGAGGCATGTCTGGACATTGCTTCTTAGAAAGAGTAACTCCATAACGAGAAGGTAAATTACCCTTCTTAGAGTTCTGCATTGCATATCTGACAAGCATATTATCAATATACAATGTCTGAGACAAGACTAACAACTTATTCTCGCGATCTCTAAATAGACAAATCCCAAGAATATAACTCGCTTCTCTCAAGTCTTTAATTTGGAATTGCTTAGACAACCAAGCTTTTATGTTTGATAATAATCTTACATTATTCTCAATAAGTAGACTATCATCGACATAAAGAATTAGAAAAACCACTTGCTTCTCTTTGAAGAGCTTGTATACATAAGACTCATCAAGACATTGCAAAAAATCACAAGATTTTATCGCATCATCAAATCTCATATACCATGACTTGGATGATTGCTTGAGTCCATAAATAGACCTACGCAATTTGCAAACCTTTTGTTGTGCATCTTGTGCTATGAAACTCTCTGGCTGCTCCATGTAGATAGTCACCTCAAGATGGTCATTCAAAAAAGCCGTTTTAACGTCCATCTGCCAAATCTCATAATCATAATGAGCAGTTATGGAAAGCAAAATACGAATAGACTTAAGCATTGCTACTGGTGAGAAGGTTTCTTCATAGTCAATCTCTACCTTTTGGGTATAACCCTTAGCCATCAGTCTAGCTTTGAATGTCTCTACATTTCTGTCTACTCCAAGTTTTCTCTTATAGATCCATTTACACCCAATGAGTTTTACTTCTTCAAGTAAATTTACAAGATCTCAGACTGAGTTGGAATACATAGATTCCATTTTAAGTTTCATAGCTTCAAGCCATGCTTCTTTGTCAGAGTCTTCCATTGCACATCTATATGTCAATGGATTATCCTTCCCATCATCAATGATAGAAACTTGTGCTTCACCATCGTGTTGATATCGAGATGGTAGTCGTACTACCCTTTTGCTATGACAATGTGTAATGATGTGCTGATTAGAGAAAGTGGTTTTTTCTATACCTCGTAGATCAATAACTATTGTTGTAACATGTCTAACCTGGTCAGATATAATCTCTTCTAAGACAGTCTTACTATGAGGTTTGTAATTTGTTATATAGTCATATTCTATGAATGTGGCATTTGTCGATACAAATACCTTATTATCTTTAGAACTATAAAACAAACCTCCTCTCGTGCCTTGCGCATATCCTACAAACATGCAAACTTCAGTTCTTGGCTCTAGCTTCCTAGTCTTACCTACTAGCACATATGCTAGACATCCCCATATGTGAAAACTCTAAGGTGTTTTAGATATAGACTTAGATGGAACTACATTAAGTATGTAGGTTGCTGTTTGTAAAGCATATCCCCAAAATGATTTTGGAAGAGAAGAATTGTTCATCATGGATCTTATCATATTAAGCAATGTTCGATTTCTTCTTTCAACAACACCATTTTGTTGAGGCGTGCCAGGTGCTATTAGTTGGGATACTATCACATGTTCTAACAGATAATCCTTGAATTCACCATCAAGGTATTCACTTCCTCGATCTGATCGAAGACACTTGATAGTCTTACCTAATTGGTTCTTAACTTCATCTTTAAATTCATGAAACTTTCTAAAAGTTTCAAATTTAAGCTGAATTAGGTAAGTATATCCATATCTTGAGTAATCATCTATGAATGTCACAAAGTACTCATAGCTACCTCTGGCCCGTGTTGATATTGGGCCACATACATCTGAATGTATTAGCTCAAGTGTTTCTTGAGCCCTTTGGCCCTTTCCAATAAAGGACCTCTTGGTCATTTTACCTTCCAAACATGATTCACAAACAGGTAAAGATCCAACGGTTAGATCTTTTAAAGGACCATCCTTAATAATTATGTTAATTCTATCAAGGTTAATATGATCAAGTCTAAAGTGTCATAGATATGTATCATTAGTATGTGAAATCTTTTGCTTCTTGGATTTAGGCAATTCAACTTTGAACATTTCAGTATTCAACAGTGATGAATTTATAATGGGTCTTATCATATAAAGTCCATTTTCCATTGAGCCAGAACAAATACTTAAACCATTCCGAGAAATAATAACTGCATTATTATTAAAAAAAATAGCATATAATTGTTCGTTTATTCGAGAAACAGAAATGAGGTTTCTAGTAAACCCTGGAATAAAATAAATGTTTTCTAAAAACAAAAATTTATTGTTCTCAATATAAATTTTTACGTCTTCTGTAACGACCCCGTTAAAGGCCGCGACATAAACATAAATATCCTTTGGATAAATACTGGCTTGTTCTCTGTTTCATCCTATCTACTTCATGTTATATCATTATATTTTTTTTAAAAACAATACAAAACTCCGAAACATTTCAGTATCAGACGAAACTGAACCATTCATAAACTCGACTTCTTCTTTAAACTATTGACATGCTAAGTCGCAGAATTATGCGGCAATGTTCAGCCATTAACCACATAAGGAAATCGGGCAGGAAGAAGGTATCCTTAGATCACCCGACTCCATCGATCTCGGGTTGCATGGAGTTGCAGACTTTATCGGTAAGAAAGACACATCCACCGATCTTCACGTGCACTTCGCGTGACTCAATGGACATCGCCCGGTAGAGGTCATCTACCGATGGGCACGTGCCATGCACATAATCCATTGACCATCATCCGGTATTTGAAATACACTACATCTCCTGGTCACTAGACGACAAACTACACTTACATCATCCGGTATTTTAAATACACTACATCGCCCGGTCACTAGACGCAAACTACACTTACATCATCTGGTATTTGAAATACACTACATGGCCCGGTCACTAGACGACAAAACTACACTTACATCATCCGATGAGTACAACTCTCGACATCATCCGGTGAGTACAATTCTCGACATCATCCGGTGACGTCAGCCGGAAGGTTCAATCGATCAACCTCTACCATCCAACTCCTGCCGATGACGTCAGCCGGATGATACACTCATCCAGCTTCTATCATTCAGCAGTAAAACACTATAATCATCAAACAACTTCAACCAATAGAAAATACCACGACTCACACAAATCTCAACTTGATAGACATAAACCTCAAACGAATAAAAATCATAGACTCGTTCAAGAATATGTAAGTGGAAGACTCATATAAAATAGGATATCCTAGGTTCTTACAATCATCCTCAAACTCAGAGGTTGAACCAGACAATTCCAAGTCCAAATAAAAACAAACATGATCTTGTCCTACTTAGACATCAGTTTTCTCATAAGTCTTACTGACATAAAATGAGCATAACCACGGGTCATAATCGCCTGCCAGCCATAGACTTTCCCCCCCGAGTACCATCCTGCAACCAGCCTTAGACATCATCATTGAATTTGGAATCCTCACCTGATATTTCGTCACCTACATCATAAGGTTTAAACTATAAGCTTAATGCTTAGTAAGGAATGCAATACTAACATGTATACGAAGATGCATATTTGTAAGAAAATCATGATCATGTTCGTTTCATGCTCTTTTCTTGTTCTTATTCGTATTCTTGTTCATCACTTTCATCATATGGATTAAGGGAGGATTTGTGCCGTAAAGGGGGGATGACAGTGCAAGTGTACATAATCCATTTTGGGCCGTATTCATGGTCCTTCTCTTTGGACAGTGACATACGCCAAACCGCCCCCAACCCTCACTTAATCCGATTGCATAAGTTTCATATTCATTCTCATATCTCGTTCATGGGGAAAAAACATGCTCATAAATTATTTTCATATGCTTGAGAAGTAAATCATGATGCATGACATGAATGTTCTTAAATCATCAGACTATGGAAAATATCATACTAGACAGTTAACTTCATAAACTCTATCAGAACATCACATAACATAGTTCTCAAACATCCATAAATCATCCAAGTACAAATCATCTTACTAACTTGAAACAAACATCAAACACATAACTAATTTAGTACCCTTAAGATGTAGAGCCCTAATGGCCGGAAATCTTAATACATTCACTTACCTGGCTTCCTTAGTAAATTCGTGCTCCTTTTCTTCAGGCTTCTTCACCTAAAATATTTACATCGCAGTAGTTAAAACAGAATCCTAAAATTCCTAATCACAAGTCATCATAGGATCTAGTAGTTAAAGTCATTCCCGAATCCCTTAGTCTAGTTCTCTGTGTGCAACCTGAAATCCAAAAACCGAAACAGCTAGGTTCAACTAACGATTAATCAGGGTTGGTTATATTAAATGTCCAGAATCGATTCGGAAATGACATTACTAATCCAGATTATAAATGTTACTATCGTTACTCGGCCATTGGAGAAACCAAACTCCAACACCAAGCTGAAAAACAGAGCTTAACGACTAACTGACAACTACATTGTCTAACCCATACCTCGAGCGTAGAGTATCCGAGAAATAGTAAGGGACTGGTCGTCGAAGGGAGGATTACTGGCAGGCAGAGAGCGAGAGCTCGGGAGAGAAAATTTCCGAAAGGAGAAAGTGCCGGCTACATTGGTGCTGGTGAGGTTTAAAAAAGTTTTCCATTTCCTTTATATATCGATCACAACCCACCCTTATTACAATTTTGCCACTCAACCTAGTTTAACACCACATGCAATTAATTAAGTTTTGGCATAAAATTCTGAACCGAAAATATCAAATAAACATGACCGTTAAAACGGTTAAGAAAATCACCTGATCAACATGTTGGGTGTTGCATCCACCCCTTCCTTAAACAAAATTTTCGTCCTAAAAAATTGCTCAAACAAAGAGCTCAAGATATTTGTTTAGCATGTCTTGCTGTCGTTCTCATGTGGCTTCTTCCATACCATGATTCATCCACAAGACTTTCACCAGTGGAATTTCTTTATTTTTAAGAGTCTTTACTGCAAATTCCATAATCCTTACTGGTTTCTCTTCATACACTAGTGTCGGCTCGATATCGATTCTAGTTGGTTCAACAACATGTGTCGGATCACGTATGCATTTCCTTAACATTGACACATGAAAGACATTATGTACCTTTTCCAGTGATGGAGGCAATTGCAGTTTGTAAGCTGTACTGCCAATCCTTGCTAAGACAGGGAATTATCCAATAAATCGCAGATTAAGCTTTTCCTTCTTACCAAATCTTAAAACTCTTTTAAAGGGTGAAACCTTTAAGAATACCTCATCCCCTACAGTAAATTCAAGATCTCTTCTTCTTTGGTTTGCATAACTCTTCTGTCGGCTTTGTGCAGTCACCATTCTCCTCCTAATAATGGCAATCTTGTCTGACATCTGCTGTAAAATCTCGGGTCCTAGGAGTTTTGCTTCACCAACTTCATCTCAATACAAAGGTGACCTGCATTTCCTGCCATACAGTGCCTCAAAAGGTGCCATACCGATAGTGGACTGGTAACTATTGTTGTAGGAGAATTCAATTAAAGGCAAATGTCGACTCCAAGATGTCTGGAAATCTAGTACACGCGCCCTCAACATATCCTCAAGTGTCTGAATTGTCTTTTCTGATTGGCCATCTGTCTGAGGGTGAAATGCGGTGCTCAAGGTTAACTTTGTACCAAGTGTACCTTGAAAACCCCGCCAAAACCTTGAGGTGAACCTAGGATCACGATCAGAGACTATGGATATCGGAATCCCTTGCAATCTAATGATTTCCTGAACATACAGATTAGCAAGCTGGTCCATCGTGTATGTTGTCTTTACAGGTAGGAAGTGAGCTGACTTCGTCAATTTGTCAACCACAACCTAGATGCTGTCATGACCTTTAGTTGTCTTAGGTAATCCAACAACAAAATCCATGACAATGTTTTCCCATTTCCATTCGGGGATCGGTAAGGGTTGAAGGGTACCTCCAGGGCGTTAATGCTCTGCCTTAACCTGTTGGCATACCAAACATGACTCCACATACTTGGCAATATCCCTCTTCATATTTGGCCACCAATAATGTAGCTTCAAGTCCCGATACATCTTGGTGCTACCAGGATGTACAGAGAAAGAAGATGAGTGAGCCTCAGCCAAGATTAACTCACGCAACTCCTTATCACTTGGAATGCACCATCGATTCCTAAATTTCAAAATGCCATCCATGGAGAGACTGAACTCTGAAGAGGAATCCTTTAACTTACTCATCATACTATTATTCTCCTTTGAATCCTTCTGTTGTGCCTCTTTAATCTTATCCAAAATAGTTGGTCTAATAGAAACCTCGGCAAGTAAGGCTGACAATTCAGAAACTATCTCCAACTCGAACTTCTGTACATCTGTCCTCAGAGGTATAGACATGGTGGATAACGCAGGCTGCATTGTTGTCGACATCCTGCTTAAAGCATCGGCTACAGCATTAGCCTTGCCTGGGTGGTACTTAATTTCAAAGTCATAATCCTTAACAAATTCCAACCAACGTCTTTGTCTCATGTTTAATTCCTTTTGGGTGAATAGGTACTTCAGGCTTTTATGGTCAGAAAATACCTCACACTGCTGACCATATAAATAGTGTCTCCAAATTTTCAATGCAAAAACAACTGCGGCTAGCTCTAAATCATGAGTGGGGTAATTCTGTTCATAACTCTTCAGCTGCCTAGAGGCATACGCCACAACCTTACCTTCTTGCATCAAAACACCCCAGACCAACTTTGGATGCATCACAATAAACACTAAACTTTCCTTCTTCGATTGGGAGAGTCAATAGTGGGGCTGTTGTCAACTTCAGCTTAAGTGTCTGGAAGCCATCTTCACAAGCTTCAGTCCAAGAGTACTTGGTGTCATTCTTTGTTAAATTAGTTAAGGGCTTAGCTATCATAGAGAATCCCTTAATGAACTTCCTATAATAACTTGCCAGACCAAGGAAACTGCGGACTTCACTGGCATTCCTTGGCTGTGGCCAATCCTTAGCTGCCTGAATTTTGGTTGGATCTACTGATATACCTTCAGCAGAGATGACATGGCCTAAGAAATTGACCTTATCCAACCAGAACTCACATTTAGACAGCTTGGCATAGAGCTGCTGCTTATTTAATGTCGTCAAAACCACTCTTAAATGCTCTGCATGGTCAGCCTCAGTACGTGAGTATATTAGTATATCATCTATAAACACAATGACAAACTTGTCCAAATACTCACGAAACACACGATTCATCAAGTCCATAAAAGCTGCAGGTGCATTAGTCAGTCCAAACAACATCACAAGAAATTCATAATGTTCGTAGCGGGTCCTGAAGGCTGCCATTGGTATATCACTCTCCTTAACCTTCAGTTGGTAGAAACCCGAGCGTAAGTAATCTTTGAAAACACCCTAGCTCCTTGTAATTGGTCAAACAGATCATCAATTCAGGGTAAAAGATATTTATTCTTAATTGTCAACTTGTTTAGCTCCCTATAGTCAATACACATTGTAAGAGAACCATCCTTCTTCTTAACGAATAAAACAGGTGCACCCCAAGGAGAATTGCTAGGGCGTATAAACCCCTTATCTACTAATTCCTGCAGTTGGACTTTTAATTCTTTCAACTCAACAGGTGCCATGCGGTAAGGGTTCTTAGACACAGGTAAAGCCTCAGGATAAGTATCTATTACAAACTCAATTTCTCTGTCGGGTGGTATTCCGGGCAAGTCATCCAAAAATGTATCCGGAAACTCTTTGACTATGAGAATATCTTGTAGTTTTACTTTATTCTCCACCCGAACATCAATTACACAAGCTAGAAAACTCTCACAACCACTCTTCAGTAATCGTTGAGTCTCTAGTGAGGAAAAAATTGGCATTTTACTTAGTTTTGGGATAGTTTGGAAGAAATACCGATCACCATTCGGGGGTCGGAACTCAACTAATCCAGACCTACAACTTATCGTGGCATAATGCTTGAATAACCAATCCATCCCTAGTATGACCTCATATTCTCTCATATCGATTACGATCAGTTCTACATATAGCTTCTTATCTCCTAAGGACATAACATCACCTTTCAATATCTGCTCCGAATGTAGGGACTTCTCTGACGGTAACATGACACTAAATGACCTCTCAGCTGGCATGAGTTCTAGTTTATGCTCAAGTACAAATAGGGTTGATAAAAATGAGTGTGTGGCCCCTGTATCTATAAGTGTGTAAGCAGAAATACCACAAACCATAATGGTACCTGTTATGACTGTGTGCTGCTCGGCATCTTCATCCTCCATTAAAGCATAAACCCTTGGCGCTACCCTGACTCGATTCGGGTCTGGCGGCATAGGGCAGTCTCTGACCACGTGTCCAACCTTATCACATCTATAACAGCAGCCAGAATGTAACTTGCATTCGCCGGGGTGGTTCTTCTGACAGGTGGGGCATAGAGGAGCCAGGGTCGCTTTCCTTTTCCTTGGTCATCATTTGGATTGAAGGATCTCTTTATACCTTTCTGCTGTTGCTGTGGCCCTCTGTTCGGTTGTGGTTGCCAACCTTTGCCCTGGCGCGGTGGTGGCTGAGTATCCTTGAAAAACTTCCTTGGCAGTTCAAATTGTCCTCGTATTGCCAACTCTACCTCTTCCAATTCCAAAGCCTTAGCAACCACTTCGGAATAAGGTATTTTATGGATCCCTGCAGTCTTCACTCCCTGGAAGAGGCTCGGCTTCAGCCCGTGGACAAACTGGTGAATCTTGTCCTCCTCATCATCCACCAGACGGGGTGCAAATCGACACAGTGCCTTAAACTTACAGATGTAATCAGCCACAGAACCGGTTTGACGTAGTTGCATGAATTCCATTTTCTTGCTGGCCCGAACAGCTCGGCTGAAGTACTTGTCAAAGAAGGCAGTCTTAAACATTTCCCAGGTCATAGCTCCTGCATTAGCGGTGCTCTGGATTGAGTTCCACCAATGCCTTGCATCAAGTTCCAGGTGAAAAACAGCACACGTAACCTTATCTCCGTCCTCAACTTTTGCATACCTGAACATGTAATCCATCTTCTGAATCCATTCCTCAGCATAAACAGGGTCTGAAACTCGACCATTAAATGTCCGGAGTCGAAGCCGGTGAAAACGCTTGCCACCATGATCTTGAGTTGCATTTGAGCTAGAATTCGCTTATTCTTCTCTGGCAGTCATCAGCTGTTCGATCTGGCGAGATTGGCGCATGACCAACTCGGTCAACTGAGCAATGGCATTGTTGTCCTCATTGGTCTCTCTTTGCTGACCTCTTACCATTTTGAGATTCCTCAACAAATATTCATAAATACATCTTAACTTAATGGCATATACTAAAATCATAAACACTTAAAGTTGCCGGAGTGTACTCAGGTGGCAGTCAGTGCTGGAAGGCAGTCTACAGAATCGATTTTAGAACCTGATTTTGCTCTGATACCATAATTGTAACGACCCCGTTAAAGGCCGCGACATAAACATAAACATCCTTCGGATAAATACTGGCTTGTTCTCTGTTTCATCCTATCTACTTCATGTTATATCATTATATTTTTTATTTAAAAAAAATACAAAACTCCGAAACATTTCAATATCAGACGAAACTGAACCCTTCATAAACTCGACTTCTTCTTTAAACTATTGACATGCTAAGTCGCAGAATTATGCGGCAATGTTCAGCCATTAACCACATAATGAAATCGGGCTGGGAGAAGGTGTCCTTAGATCACCCGACTCCATCGATCTCGGGTTGCATGGAGTTGCAGACTTTATCGGTAAGAAAGACACATCCACAGATCGTCACGTGCACTTCGCGTGACTCAATGGACATCGCCCGGTAGAGGTCATCTACCGATGGGCACGTGCAATGTACGTAATCCATTGACCATCATCCGGTATTTGAAATACACTACATCGCTCGGTCACTAGACGACAAACTACACTTATATCATCCAGTATTTGAAATACACTACATCGCCCGGTCACTAGACGACAAACTACACTTACATCATCCGGTATTTGAAATACACTACATGGCCCGGTCACTAGACGACAAAAATACACTTACATCATCCGGTGAGTACAACTCTCGACATCATCCGGTGAGTACAATTCTCGACATCATCCGGTGACGTCAGCCGGAAGGTTCAATCGATCAACCTCTACCATCCAACTCCTGCCGATGACGTCAGCCGGATGATACACTCATCCAGCTTCTATCATTCAGCAGTAAAACACTATAATCATCAAAAAACTTCAACCAACAGAAAATACCACGACTCACACAAATCTCAACTTGATAGACATAAACCTCAAACGAATAAAAATCATAGACTCGTTCAGTAATACGTAAGCGGAAGACTCATATAAGGGAGGATTTGTGCCGTAAAGTGGGGATGACAGTGCAAGTGTACATAATCCTTTTCGGGCCGTATTCATGGTCCTTCTCTTTGGACAGTGACATATGCCAAACCACCCCCAACCCTCACTTAATCCGGTTGCATAAGTTTCATATTCATTCTCATATCTTATTCATGGGGAAAAAACATGCTCATAAATCATTTTCATATGCTTGAGAAGTAAATCATGATGCATGACATGAATGTTCTTAAATCATCAGACTATGGAAAATATCATACTAGACAGTTAACTTCATAGACTCTATCAGAACATCACATAACATAGTTCTCAAACATCCGTAAATCATCCAAGTACAAACCATCTTACTAACTTGAAACAAACATCAAACACATAACTAATTTAGTACCCTCAAGATGTAGGGCCCTAATGGCCGGAAATCTTAATACATTCACTTACCTGGCTTCCTTAGTAAATTCGTGCTCCTTTTCTTTAGACTTCTTCACCTAAAACATTTACATCACAGTAGTTAAAACAGAATCCTAAAAGTCCTAATCACAAGTCATCCTAGGATCTAGTAGTTAAAGTCATTTCCGAATCCCTTAGTCTAGTTCTCTGTGTGCAACCTGAAATCCAAAAACCGAAACAGCTAGGTTCAACTAACGATTAATCAGGGTTGGTTATATTAAATGTCCAGAATCGATTCAAAAATGACATTACTAATCCAGATTATAAATGTTACTATCGTTACTCGGCCATTGGAGAAGCCAAACTCCAACACCAAGCTGAAAAACAGAGCTTAACGACTAACTGAAAACTACATTGTCTAACCCATACCTCGAGCGTAGAGTATTCGAGAAATAGCAAGGGACTGGTCGTCGAAGGGAGGATTACTGGCATACAGAGAGCGAGAGCTCGAGAGAGAAAATTGCCGAAAGGAGAAAGTGTCGGCTATAGTGGTGCTGGTGAGGTTCAAAAAATTTTTCCATTTCCTTTATATATCGATCACAACCCACCCTTATTACAATTTTGCCACTCAACCTAGTTTAACACCACATGCAATTAATTAAGTTTTGGCATAAAATTCCAAACCAAAAATATCAAATAAACATGTCCGTTAAAACGGTTAAGAAAATCACCTGATCAACATGTCGGGTGTTATATCTTCCACTTCTAAAGCTAAAACAACCGCCCCGTTGCCAACTCTGAGTGTGAACTCTCGATCAACTAGTCTCTTGTAGGAGTTTAGCATCTGCAAAGAACAACAAACATGATTAGTGGCACCTGAATAAATTATCCAGGGTGATAATTCACTTTCAACCAAACAAGACTCAGTAATTGGTAAATCAAATTTACCCTTTTTCTTTTTCAGGTCATCGAGATACTGCTTGCAGTTTCTCTTCCAATGACCGTCTACCCCACAATGAAAGCATTTTCATTTGGGCCTTGGAGGATATGAGTTTTTCTTGTTTGATTTGTTCTTTTTCTTGAGATTCAAGGCTCCTTTTTGTTGGCCTCCCTGACCTTTGCCCTGTTTCTGGAATCTTTTTCTCTTCTTGAGAGAAGAATTGGATGAAGAAGGTTCCACAATATTTGCTTCACTCTTCTTATCCACAGAAATAGATTAAAAAATGGCCAGCTCGTTCAACAACTGAGTCAAATCATAACTCAATTTATTCATAAAATAATTGCTTTTGAACTAGAGGAATTGTGGGTTAGGCTTTTTAAAATCATACCCACCTGGGTTGCCTCATCAACATGAGCTCCATTAATTTCAACTTCATGAATAGTACTGATCATCATCAGAACATGTTGACGTACGGGGACTCCTGCTTTCATCTTGGAGTTCATAACTCTCTTTATTGTTTCATGACGGACTTGGTCAGATGGTCTGCCAAACATGCCTTGAAGAGACTCCGTTATCTCATAAGCATCTTTCGGAGCTCGTTAAGCATTAGTAACAGAAGTAGGAGGATATTCTTCCGTCAGTACAAATTTTAAATTGTCATGCACGAGAATCATTATAATACCCCAAAATTTTCCCCAAAAGCTTTACTTGTGCATAAAACTATTAGAGGTCTTAAGAGAATTACTAATTATAAATAAGGGGAAGTAAGGTAATAAAGATGAAGGATTTGAAAGTGTGGGATTAAAGATACAATTTAGAAATGTTGAAAAGGATAAAACTTGATGTTTATTTTAAAAGAGAGGGTAGCTTCTTCAAGAAGCCACCATTATCCAAGTTGCCAAACACCCCACCTAACCACCCTTTCCTCCTTACGCAGAAGCCACTTCTCTTCTTCTTCTTCTTTTCTTCTTTTCCAGCAGCACACACTTTCTTCATCTCTCCCTTTCTTCTCTTCCACGAAGAAACAACAAAAACCCTCTCCTCTCTTTTGACGATTTCGAAGCTTCAAAGGTAAAAGTTAGTTTTCCCTTGAGATGAGTTTGAGTCTTGTGGATAGTATTGATTTTCGATTAGAGTTTGATTTAGAGGATTGTTGGGGGCGATTTTGGTTGCACGAAAATGGTGAGGGTTGCTGAAATCTTCTCTTATTGGATGTTTAAATATGATTAGATGATTGTATGGATGGTTGTATTGAGAAAGATGTGATGAGTTGTGTGGGTTTTGAAGGAAACCAAATTTTGTTAGAAAATGCAGGGTTACGGTTTCTTTTTCAGGAATTCGGCTAAACTATTTAGGATGGTTTGATGAATAGTTAAAACCATTAGAAACTAGACATCTTGAGGTTTCCATAGCATATAGAATCATCAAATTCGGACATAGATTGGAATTTTGGTGAATTGTTTAACTTAGATGATTTTTTGTTGAAATTCTGAGGGTTGGGTTTCAGTGTAATTCAAATTGATATGGAATTACTATGTTATAGGTTAAGCATGTTAACGGGATAGGATTTGAATACCTCAAAAGCTAGGGACGCCAGGTAAGTAGTGTATGCATGCGTGTTGCCCTAACGGGCCTACATTATAGAACATTAGGGATGAGTTGCATGTTTATGTGTGTTTATTCAGTTCATGCATCATATTTTGGAAAGAGCACGAAAATGAATTTATGCATGGTTTTCACGTATGAGTGAGACTTGTAACATGTAAACAGTGAGGATAACAATTATGAAACTCAAAGGAAGTGATTCACCCTTCGACGAGATAGAGAATCGACCCAGGAAACCTGATTCGCTTCCCGACTCGATATGAGGATCTTATAACCTCAAAGGAAGTGATTCGCTCTTCGACAAGATAGAGAATCTTATGACTTGGGAAAACTGACCTGGTTCCTAACTCGGCAGGAAGATCTTTATAACCTCGAAGGAAATGATTCACCCTTCGATGAGACAGAGAATCGACTTGGGAAACCTGATCCACTTCCCATCTCTGTAGGAGGATCATACGGTATGAGAACATGAAAACATGAAAACTGAAACGAGTGTGAGAGAGTAAAGATTGCATATGCTAAGGTTGCATTTACAGTTTTTCATTTCTTTACGCATTACTTACTGAGCATTAGATTTATGTTTTGAGTTCTGTGGTGTAGGTGTCGAGGAACAGATCGGTGAGTTCCTAGAGCCCAACCAGGACTAGGGGAGCAGTTGGTGGCACACTACCACGGCACCGGCTCGGCAGACTTTGTTAGGGCGACCGACCCGTGAAGTGACAGTATGAGGGGTTTTGGGATTTTATATTTTGGGATCTGGATAGATCTTGATGTATATATTTTTTTTTGGGTTTATGATATTGGATTCATTTTTGGATGTAAATGTTTAGTCAAAGGCTGTTTTCGTTTAAAATAGTAGTTTTGGAACATATATGTTGAAACTTTGATTTTTTGATAAAAGTTGACGTTTTTGATGAATTGGATTTGAATTAGGTTGGAAATGGAGGTTTTGATTTTTAGCAGGATGTTTTGATTGAGGAATGGAGTTTTGGCTCGTTACTGGTGTTTTTTTAGGGAATGAAGGAGGGGTGGAGCAGGAGAGGTGCCGACCGATCGGTTAGGGCAGCCGATCGTTTGGTACCTGGCAATAGCCGAAGAATTGGCACCAAGGAAGGTGCCGATCGATCGGCCCTCAATGGCTAAAAACAAAACGTTTCCAGGGAGGTGCCAATCGATTGCTTATTGTTGAGCGACCAATCGGCTCTCGTCAAGGAAGAGCTCGCGTTCTGGGATTCCAGAACGCTTGCCGCCTAATCGGCAGTTTTAGCGTACCGATCGGCCAATGCCAAAAAAAAAACTAAATAATTTTATATATGTTTTCTTTTATGTTTTGATTTTAAACGATGTTTTTAATCAAACGCTTCCACTATGCTTTCAAATTTTTTATCGGGTTTTAAAAAAATTATTAAGTGTCGAGTCGGGCAAGTCGCGACCTGAAAATTGAGGGAGGGCTCTCGGGTCGTGACAAGTTATAGTATCAGAGCCACGGGGTCGACGTCGTTCAGCAGATTTCCTAACACCGCCAGCTACTGCATGGAAGTGCTCCACCAACTGTAAGTATTTCTTTAGAACTTGTCTATTTCTTTTAGACTTAGTGTGATGTTAACTTGTTCAGGACTAGCATTAAGCCGAGGGATCCAAGACAAGGAATGGATAGCAGAGACAACACTATTGATCGACTGAAAGCTCTAGTTGAGCTACAATCCCAGCTATTGGCAGGAGTTATGAACAATCAAGGAAATTCTAATTCTAGTGCTTCTAGCGACGAAATCGGGGAAAGGTTCGACCGGCTTAAACCTCCGACGTTTGATGGGCTATCATCGAACCCTATTAGTGTGGAGGAGTGAGTCTGAAATATAGAGGACATGCTGGGCTATGCTAAGGTAGATGAACGGGAAAAGGTTGCAAGTGTCGCATTTCACCTAGCAAAAGATGCCAGATTTTGGTGGGACTCGGTGAATGCCACTACAAATGTAAAGGCTATATCCTGAGAGGAATTTAAGACAGTGTTTTTCAACAAATACTTCAACCACACGGTCAGAAATAATAAGATGGTGGAATTTGCTAAACTACGTCAGACAGGCTTGGTGGCGGAGTATGTAAGGAAATTTGAAACGCTGTCTTGATTCGCCAGCCACCTGGTGAGTTTGAATGAGAACAAAGTTCACTAGTTCATACAGGGATTGAAACCAGAGGTGTACAAGGGCGTGAAGATAGTGGGGACGCAGGAGGTTCCCTACAAAAAAGTGGTCGCTAAAGCTCTGGAGATTGAGGAGGTAGAACTTAAATTTCCCAGCCACAAAGAGCAGCTGAAGAGGTTTTTCAGAGAGGTATTGCCCCAGCAGATCAGGGGGTGGCAACAACAAGAGATGGGTATCAAGAGACCAAATGACAATCAGGGCAACCAAGGGAGCGGTAAACGGGCTCAAGGGTCTGGACAGTTTCCTCTGTGCCTGAAATGTAAGAAGCAACATCCAGGCGAATGTAAGATAGATGCAAATAGATGCTTCATCTGCAACGAAATCAGTCATTTTGCTAGGGATTGCCTGAAGTTTACCAAGGGACAGTGCTTTAACTACAATGAGCCAGGCCACATAGCCAGAAACTGCCCAGCTCCAAATAAGAACCCCGTGAGGGTGACGCCGAGGATCTTCGCCCTTATTGAGTCAGACGATGCAACATAGCCTTCAATGATCTCGGGTAATATTTTTATTTTTGGTGTTGCTGCTTTTACATTTATTGACACAGGTGCTACGCATACCTTTGTATCGACGGCCTTCGTAGTTAAGGCAAATTTGGTACCAAAACCTTCCAGGTAGTTCTATGATGTGATATTACCATCGGGAGAGTGCCTACACTCAGATCAGGTGGTTCAGGGTGACATTGTGTCTGTAGGGGATAAGAAATTGTATGCCGATCTCATCATAATTAATATGAAGGGGTATAACATCAGCTTAGGGATGGATTGGCTATTTCGGCATTATGCTGCAATTGACTGTAGGACCAGAGAGATAAACTTCTGACCCCCAAGCAGAGAGAGTTATTCATTCAAGGCAGGGAAGGATTTGAACAGAATTTACGCTGTGCCCCTTATGAAAGCCCAACAGTTGATGAAAAGTAGATGTATGGTCTTCTTGGCGAGTGTAATAGATGTGCAGTTGCAAGGCAAAATCCAGCTTCAAGATATTCCTATTGTTCGAGATTTCTCGGGGGTATTTCTTGATGATTTGCTAGGTTTGCCTCTGGATAGAGAAATTGAGTTCGTGATTGATGTATACCTTGGAGCTGAGCCAGTATGCAAGAATCCGTATAGATTGGCGCCTACCGAACTGAAAGAGTTGAAGATACTGTTGGAGAAACTGGTAGATAAGAGCCTCATACGCCCTAGTTTCTTGCCCTAGGGTGCGCCAGTGCTCTTTATCAAAAAGAAGGATGGGTCATTATGGATGTACATCGATTACAGGGAGTTGGACAAACTGACTGTAAAGAATAAATACCTGTTGCCGAGGATAGATGACTTATTTGACCAACTCCAAGGTGCACGAGTATTTTCTAAGATTGATCTGAGGTCAGGTTATTACCAGTTAAAGTTTAAGGAAGAGGACATCCTGAAGAAAGCCTTCCAGATGAGATACAGACATTACGAGTTCTTGGTGATGTCGTTCAGGTTAATTAATGCCCCTGCAGCTTTCATGGACTTAATGACTCGGGTATTCTGAGAGCATTTGGATAAGTTTGTGATTGTCTTCATCGATGATATCCTAGTTTACTTACGGAGTGAAGAAGAACATAAAGAGCATCTGAGAATAGTGTTGACGACTCTGAAGTTGCATCAGCTGTATGATAAGTTCTCAAAGTGCGAGTTTTGGCTAGATAGGATCAACTTTCTAGGGCATGTCATTTCCAGCGAAGGCATTTCAGTCAATCCAATGAAAGTTCAAGCCATTAAAGAATGGCCGCGACCGTGAAGTGTCAAAGAGATCCGTAGTTTCTGGGGTTAGCAGGCTATTATCGGAGATTTATTGAAGGGTTTTCTAAGATTGCAGTGCCTCTGACCCGATTGACAAGGAAGAATGTAAAGTATTGGTGGTCTGAAGAGTGTGAAGGAAGCTTCCGGACCCTAAAGAAGAAATTCACGACAGCCCCTTTGCTGACGTTACCAGTAGAGGGTGAGAAGTTCAACATTTACTTAGATGCGTCCAAGGTAGGCCTGGGATACGTATTGATGCAGGATGGGAAGGTGATTGCCTATGCTTCTAGGCAGTTGAAATCCTATGAGCAGAACTACCCGATGCATGACTTGGAATTAGCGGCGGTGATCTTCGCACTGAAAATTTGGAGACATTACTTGTATGGGCAACAGTGCGAGATATTTTCAGATCACAAAAGTCTGAAGTATATTTTTACGTAGATGGAACTTAACATGAGACAAAAGAGGTGGTTGGAGCTCATCAAGGATTATGACCTTGAGATTAAGTACCACCCTAGAAAGGTAAATGTGGTAGCAGATGCCTTGAGCCAAGTATCAGCTTCAACATCTACTATGACTTCTACAGTATCAACAGAACTGAATACAGACATCCAGAGGTTTGGGTTGGAAGTGGTTTCCTACTTAGCAGCCACACTCTTGGCAATGTCTTTAAAGCCGACTATCTTGGATAAAATTAAAAAAGCTCAGAAGGATGATTCGGAGTGCAATGAACTTAAGTAGAGGATAGAGGCCAATGCCAATTCTGAGCTTAGCTATTCGAAAGATGAAATTATGAAATTTTGAGATAGTTGGTACGTCCCGAATGATAGAGAGCTACGAAAGAAAATATTGTCAGAAGCTCACTCGTCTTCTTTCTTTGTGCATCCCGAAAGCACTAAGATGTACGGGGATTTGAAATAACATTTCTAATATGAAGCGAGAAGTTGTCAAGTATGTTGAAGCCTGTGTGATATGCCAGTAGGTAAAAGCAGAGCACCAAAGACCGGCAGGAACTCTTCAACCCCTGCCTATTCCAAAAAGGAAATGGGAGCACATAACCATGGATTTTGTGGTGGGATTACCAAGAACAACCAAGGGCCACGATGCAATTTGGGTGATTGTCGACATATTAACGAAGTCATCCCAATTTATGCCAATAAAAATGACATTTTCCATGGATTAATTCACTCAGCTGTATATTCAAGAGATTGTTAGGCTACACGGGATACCAGTGTCCATAGTGTTAGACCGTGACCCTAGATTCACGTCGAAGTTTTGGAAAAACTTGCATAAGGCTATGGGGATCCAACTAGACTTCAGTACGGCGTTTCATCCCCAAACTGATGGGCAATCAGAAAGAACCATACAGATTTTGGAAGATGTGCTAAGGGCCTACGTGTTAGAATTTCAGACAGCTTAGAGTAAGTTCCTGCCGTTGGTGGAATTCTTGCATAATAACAGCTATCAATCAACCATTAGCATGGCACCGTACGAGGTGCTATATGGAAGAAAGTACAGGTCGCCACTGTACTGGGACAAAGTAGGAGAAGCGAGACTAGTAGGCCCAGAGGTTCTACAACAAATCGCCGAAAAGATCACCATTATAAGGAAAAGAATAGAAACAACTTAGAGTCAATAGAAGAGCTATGCATACTGAAGAAGACGAGAATTAGAGTTTAACAAAGGCGATGAAGTGTTCTTGAAGATCTCCTCGTTCAAAGGAGTGGTAAGATTTGGAAGAAGAGGGAAGCTCGACCCTTGATATGTCGGGCCCTTTCCTATTGTAAAGAGGATCAGAAGAACAACTTACAAATTGCAGTTGCCGTCTTCAATGGATGCGATCCACAATAATTTTCACGTATTGATGTTGGAAAAATGCATACGTGATCCTTCTTAGGTGGTGGAACGAGAAGAAATTGAGATTCAACTGACTCCGACTTACGATGAAAAGCCGGTGAGGGTTTTGGAATCAACAGTAAAGGTATTGCGCAATAAGAAGATTCCATTGGTCAAAGTACTATGGCGCAATCACAATGTAGAGGAAACCACCTGAGAGCAGCAGCAAGACATGGTGCAGCAATACCCGTAGTTATTCGGTAAGCAAATTTTGAGGACAAAATTTTTATAAAGAGGGTATTACTCTGAAATTTTCCACGAAAGCTTTACTTGTGCATAAAACTATTAGAGGTCTTAAGAGAATTACTAATTGTAAATAAGGGGAAGTAAGGTAATAAAGATGAAGGATTTGAAAGTGCGGGATTAAAGATACGATTTAGAAATGTTGAAAAGGATAAAACTTGATATTTATTTTAAAAAAGAGGGGTAGCTTCTTCAAGAAGCCACCATTATCCAAGTTGCCAAAACACCCCACCTAACCACCCTTTCCTCCTCACGCAGAAGCCTCTTCTTGTCTTCTTCTTGTCTTCTTCTTTTCCAGCAGCACACACTCTCTTCATCTCTCCCTCTCTTCTCTTCCACGAAGAAACAGCAACAACCCTCTCCTCTCTTTTGACGATTTCGAAGCTTCATAGGTAAGAGTTAGTTTTCCCTTGAGATGAGTTTAAGTCTTGCGGATAGTATTGATTTTTTATTAGAGTTTGATTTAGAGGACTGTTGGGGGCGATTTTGGTTGCACGAAAATGGTGAGGGTTGCTAAATTCTTCTCTTATTGGATGTTTAAATATGATTAGATGATTGTATGGATGGTTGTATTGAGAAAGATGTGATGAGTTGTGTGGGTTTTGAAGGAGACCAAAATTTTGTTAGAAAATACAGGGTTACGGTTTCTTTTTCAGGAATTCGGCTGAGCTATTTAAGATGGTTTGATGAATAGTTAAAACCATTAGAAACTAGACATCTTGAGGTTTCCATAGCATATAGAATCATCAAATTTGGACATAGATTGGAATTTTGGTGAATTGTTTAACTTGAATGATTTTTTGTTAAAATTCTGAGGTGTTGGGTTTAAGTGTAATTCAAATTGATATGGAATTACTATGTTATAGGTTAAGCAGGTTAACAGGATAGGATTCAAATTCCTCAAAAGCTAGGGACGCCAGGTAAGTAGTATATGCATGCGTGTTGCCCTAATGGGCCTACATTACAGAACATTAGGGATGAGTTTCATGTTTATGTGTGTTTTATTCCGTTCATGCATCATGTTTTGGAAAGAGCACGAAAATAAATTTATGCATGGTTTTCACGTATGAGTGAAACTTGTGACATGTGAACGGTGAGGATAACGATTACGAACCTTGAAGGAAGTGATTCGCCCTTCGACGAGATAGAGAATTGACTCGGGAAACCTGATCTGCTTCCTGACTCGGTATGAGGATCGTATAACCTCGAAGGAAGTGATTCGCTTTTTGACGAGATAGAGAATCTTATGACTTAGGAAAACTGATCTGGTTCCCAACTCGGCAGGAAGATCTTTATAACCTCAAAGGAAGTGATTCATCCTTCGATGAGACAGAGAATCGACTTGGAAAACCTGATCCGCTTCCCATCTCTGCAGGAGGATCATATGTTACGAGAACATGAAAACTGAAATGAGTGAGAGAGAGTAGAGATTGCATATGCTAGGGTTGCATTTATAGCTTTTCATTTCATTACGCACTACTTACTGAGCATTAGGCTTATGTTTTGTGTAATACCCTAGATTTTTAGGGTTAATTTAATTAATTTAAATTAGGTTAGCTATTGGTTTAATTAAATTATTCTCGGGAGTTTTGGTGGAGGAGTTAGACCGAGGGTGAGGTGATAGTCAATTCATAGAAATTTAACAGTCAAAGAACAGGATTTAACAAAGTTTCGTAGGGGCCAAATTCATAGGAGGGCAAATCAGTAAATGTTGTTTTTATTAATGTTTTAATAGAAAATAGTTTTATTTTATTTTATTATTATTTTTTTTAAAATAACATAATGGTTTCGAAGAAGCCATTCTGTCGTTCGAGCGCCGAAGACCCGAACGAAGACGAGGGAGACGCGAGCGACGATCGACGACCTGTTCATCACGTTTTCCAGCATTCTCCAGCCAGATGACTGCGACGAGCAGATTTCGGCCCGTCTTCGCGTACAAACCAACCGGTAAGGTTAGTTTTTGCCCTATTTTTGGTTCGGTTTGAGGCCGTGAGTGACGAGCCAGATTTGGTTCCGATCACCGGCCGATTTTGCCGACCCTTGGACCAGCAATGGTCGCCGAGCTGTGAGGAGCTCAATTTGAGCAAAAAACAGACAACTCCAAATTTGGGAGCTTCAGTTTTCGATGTGTGTAGCATTTGGGTTTTGTTAGTTTATGTTAATTGGGTGTTAGGGTGGTAAATTAGGGAGGAAACGGGTGAGAATCGATGACAAACCGAAAGAGGGAATTTTGAACCTTAAGGCCCGGTTCTGTTTTTGGGAGTTTTGACCTAATTACGGTTATTTGTTTTAAATTTCCTTTTGGCAGGTTAACTAGATTTTTAGAGGAGTACGTGGCCTCTAGAATCGTTTGATTCCGTTAGCCGACAGGCAAGTTACGCTCGTCCAAAGTTTTGGGGACGGTTTTTACCAAACCCAAACTAGTGGCCCGATTAGTTGGGTTAGACTAGAAATAGTAGTTTGAGAGTGAATTGGTGAATGTAAGATTGATTTTGATGAAGTTTGAATTTTGTGCTAGGTGAAGCCATAGGTGACTTGATGTGCCAAACCCAGCGAGCTAGGACGCCAAGTAAGCGGTTGTTGATTCTCTCTTGTGCAGGTTGTGGGTCAGTTGTACGTATGTTGGAAGTCTTGTACAAGTTGTAGGTCAGTTGTACATATATTAGGAGTCTTGTGCAGGTTGTAGGTCAGTTGTACATATAATGGGAGTCTTGTGCAGGTTGTGGGTCAGTTGTACGTATGTTGGAAGTCTTTGGGAGTTTTGTGCAGGTTGTGGGTCAGTTGTACGTATGTCGGAAGTCTTGTGTAGGTTGTGGGTCAGTTGTACATATGTCGGGAGTCTTGTGCAGGTTGTGGGTCAGTTGTACGTATGTTGGAAGTCTTGTGCAGGTTGTAGGTCAGTTGTACATATATTGGAGTCTTGTGCAAGTTGTGGGTCATTTGTATGTAGATTGTGAGTCTTGTGCAGGTTGTGGGTCAGATGTACGTACGTTGGGAGTCTTGTGCAGGATGTCCCTCCGCGAATCCCAAATTGGACTCGGGCTGGAGGTGACGTGCTCCACGAATCCCTGGTCGGACTTGGGCTGGAGGTGACGTGGCTCCGCAAATCCTGGGTTGGACTCGGACCGGAGATGACGTGCTCCGTGAATCCCGGGTTGGACTCAGGCCGGACGTGACGTGGCTTCGCGAATCCTGAGTTTTACTCGGCCGGAGGTGACGTGCTCTGCGAATCCCAGGTTGGACTCGATCCGGAGGTGACGTGGCTCCACGAATCTCGGGTTGGACTCGGGCCGGAGGTGACGTGCTCTGCGAATCCCGAGTTGGACTCAGGCTTGAGGTGATTTGGCTCCGCGAATCCCGGGTTGGACTCGGGTCGGAGGTGACGTGCTCCGCTAATCCTGCGTTGGACTGGGGCCGGAGGTGACGTGGCTCTGCGAATCCCGAGTTGGACTCGGGCTTGAGGTGACGTGCTCTGCGAATCCCGAGTTGGACTCGGGCTTGAGGTGACGTGCTCCGCGAATCCCAGGTTGGACTCGGGTCGGAGGTGACGTGCTCTGCGAATCCCGAGTTGGACTCGGGCTTGAGGTGACGTGCTCTGCGAATCCCAGGTTGGACTCGGGTCGGAGGTGACGTGCTCTGCGAATCCCGAGTTGGACTCGGGCTTGAGGTGACGTGCTCTGCGAATCCCGAGTTGGACTCGGGCCGGAGGTGACGTGGCTCTGCGAATCCCGAGTTGGACTCGGGTCGGAGGTGACGTGGCTCTGCGAATCCCAGGTTGGACTCGGGTCGGAGGTGACGTGCTCTGCGAATCCCGAGTTGGACTCGGGCGGAGGTGACGTGGCTCTGCGAATCCCGAGTTGGACTCGGGTCGGAGGTGACGTGGCTCTGCGAATCCCGAGTTGGACTCGGGCGGAGGTGACGTGGCTCTGCGAATCCCGAGTTGGACTCGGGCGGAGGTGACGTGCTCTGCGAATCCCGAGTTGGACTCGGGCCGGAGGTGACGTGCTCCGCGAATCCTGGGTTGGACTCGGGCCGGAGGTGACGTGCTCCGCGAATCCTGGGTTGGACTCGGGCCGGAGGTGACGTGGCTCTGCGAATCCCGAGTTGGACTCGGGCCGGAGGTGACGTGCTCTGCGAATCCCGAGTTGGACTCGGGCCGGAGGTGACGTGCTCCGCGAATCACGGGTTGGACTCGGGCCAGAGGTGACGTGTTCTACGAATCCTGGGTTGGACTCGGGCCAGAGGTGACGTGCTCCGCGAATCCTGGGTTAGACTCGGGCCAGAGGTGATGTGGCTCTGCGAATCCCGAGTTGGACTCGGGCCGGAGGCGACATGCTCTGCGAATCCCAAGTTGGACTCAGACCAGAGGTGACGTTGCTCCGCCAATCCCGGGTGGGACTCGGGCCGGAGGTGACGTGCTCTGCAATATCCGGGTCAGACTCGAGCCGGAGGTGACGTGGCTCTGCGAATCCCAAGTCAAATTCGGGTCGGAGGTGACTTGCTTCGCGAATCCCGGGTTGGACTCGGGCCGGAGGTGACGTGCTCTGCGAATCTCGGGATGGACTCAGGCAAAGGTGATGTGGCTCCGCGAATCCTGGGTCGGACTCGGGCCGAAAATGACGTGTCTCCACGAATCCTGGGTTGGATTTGGGCTGGAGGTGACGTGCTCCACGAATCCCGAGTTGGACTCGGGCCGGAGGTGACGTGCTGCGCGAATCCTTGGTTAGACTCGGGCCGGAGGTGACATGGCTCCGCGAATCTCGAGTTGGACTCGGGTCGGAGGTGACGTGGTCCGCGAATCCTGGGTTGGACTCGGGCTTGAGGTGGCGTGGTTCCGCGAATCTCGGGTTGGACTCGGGCTTGAGGTGACGTGCTCCACGAATCCCGGGTTGGACTCGGGCCGGAGGTGACGTGGCTCCTCGAATCCTGGGTTGGACTCGGACTGGAGGTGACGTGCTCCGTGAATCTCTGGTTGGACTCAGGCCGGTGGTGATGTGCTCCGCGAATCCTGGGTTAGACTTTGGCTGGAGGTGACGTGCTCCACGAATCCCTGGTCGGACTCGGGGCGGAGCTGACGTGCTCTGCGAATCTCGAGTCGGACTCGGGCCGGAGGTGACGTGGCTCCGAGAATCCCAGGTTGAACAGGGGCCAGAGGTGACGTGCTCCGCGAATCCCAGGTTGGAATCGGGCCAGAGGTGATGTGCTCCGCGAATCCTGTGTTAGATTCGAGCCGGAGGTGACGTGGCTCTGCGAATCCTGAGTTGGACTCGGGCCGGAGGTGACGTGCTCCGCGAATCCCGAGTTGGACTCAGGCCAGAGGTAACGTGCTCCGCGAATCCTGGGTTGGACTTGGGCTTGAGGTGACGTGGCTCTGTGAATCTCGGGTTGGACTTGGGCATGAGGTGACGTGCTCCACGAATACCGGGTGGGACTCGGGCCAGAGGTGACGTGCTCCACGAATACCGGGTTGGACTAGGGCCGGAGGTGACGTGCTCCATGAATCCCATGTTGGACTCAAGCCAGAGGTAACGTGGCTTTGCGAATCCCAGGTGGGACTCGGGCCGGAGGTGACGTGCTCCGCGAATCCCGGGTTGGACTCGGGCCGGAGGTGACGTTCTCCGCGAATCTCAGGTTGGACTCGGGCCGGAGGTGACGTTCTCCGCGAATCTCAGGTTGGACTCGGGCCGGAGGTGACGTGGCTTCGCGAATCTTGGGGTGGGATTCGGGCTGGACGTGACGTGCTCTGCGAATCCCGGGTCGGACTCGGGCAGGAGGTGACGTGATTCCACGAATCTCGGGTTGGACTCATTCGGAGGTGACGTTCTCCGCGAATCCCAGGTTGGACTCAGGCAGAAGGTGACGTGCTCCGCGAATCCTGGGTTAGACTTGGGCCGGAGGTGACGTGGCTCCGTGAATCCCGAGTTAGACTCGGGCTGGAGGTGATGTGCTCTGCGAATCCTGGGTTGGACTCGGGCCGGAGGTGACGTGCTCTGCGAATCCCGGGTTGGACTCGGGCCAGAGGTGACGTGCTCCGCGAATCTCGGGTTGGACTCGGGCCAGAGGTGACGTGGCTCTGCGATCCCGGGTTGGACTCGGGCCGGAGGTGACGTGCATGTGTTAGGATTGCATAACTAATTTTCATGCTTCATATTTATTTTCAGCACTCTACTTACTAAGCTTTGAGCTTACCGTGTGTTCTGTGGTGTAGGTGCCGTAGAGGAGGAGGGTGAGTACCGGGAGTCTTTCCAGTAGATAAATGGCAGTTGGTGGCGTGCAACCAGGGCCCTGGCTGATGGCAGTGTTAGGGCGACTCGACCCAGGTGGAGCTGTGGCTCGGTATTGATGGGGAGTAGG
Organism: Begonia masoniana; assembly: GCA_022432975.1. Classification (NCBI taxonomy): domain Eukaryota; kingdom Viridiplantae; phylum Streptophyta; class Magnoliopsida; order Cucurbitales; family Begoniaceae; genus Begonia; species Begonia masoniana. Next base: position 18,654,016 of record CM039505.1, on the reverse strand, counting down.
GCTTCTCTTTTTTTTTTTTTTGTGGGGGTATTGTCTAGTGGTTGTGAATAGTCATAATTAAGGGTAATGTGTCACTCTATACTATGAATTTTCTTCATTTTGGGTTGATAGTAAAATCTTTCTACTGATATGATGATGACTGTCTAGAGATTTCGTATGTTGGTTAGATGGTTAGAAATATTCTGGATCTGGTTGAGGATTTGATTCGTTTACAGGTACCTAGCATTTTGGGGGCACCATTTTCAGGCGTTAGTCTGCCGAAATTTTCGGGGATGACGCCGTGGTGCTTAATGGTTAAGATTAAGGATAATTAGTGAGTCTAGACAGCTAGATAAGACATAAGAGAGCTTCGAGAGGTTAGTTAATTCTGCTGCCTGAAATTTATTAGAAGGTACTTTTAGTGTTAGAAGTGTAAGCAAATGAGATAGTTGAGAGAGTTGTTAGATCAGAGCAGTCCATGTAGCGAACCGGGTCGTGGAGACTCGGGGCGTTATAGTTATGGTATCAGAGCAGTCCCTGTGCCCACCGGGAACCTGGGTGGGTTTTCGGGGCGTTACATTTTGAGTTCTGTGGTGTAGATGTGGAGGAACAAATCGGTGAGTTTCTAGAGCCCAACCAGGACTAGGGGAGCAGTTAGCGGCGCACGACCATGCCACTAGCCCGGCGGACTTTGTTAGGGCAACCTGACCCGTGGAGTGACGGTATGAGGGGTTTTGAGATTTTATATTTTGGGATCTGGATAGATCTTGATGTATAGATTTTTTTTTGAGTTTATGATATTGGATTCGTTTTTGGATGTAAATGTTTAGTCAAAGGCTGTTTTCGTTTAAAACAGTAGTTTTAGAACAGATATGTTGAGACTTCTATATTTCGATAAAAGTTGACGTTTTTGATGAATTAGGTTGGAAATAGAGGTTTTGATTGTCAGCAGGATGTTTTGATTGAGGAATGGAGTTTTGGCTCGTTACTGGTGTTTTGTTTAGGGAATGAAGGAGGGGTAGAGCAGAGGAGTTGCCGACCGATCGGTTAGGGAAGCCAATCATTAGGTACCTGGCAATAGCTGAAAAATCGGTACAAGGGAAGGTGCGGATCGATTGCTCATTGTTGAGCGATCGATCGGCCCTCAATGGCTGGAAACAAAACGTTTCCAGGGGAGGTGCCAATCGATCGCTCAACGTTGAGCGACCGATCGGCTCCCGCCAAGGAAGTGCTCGCGTTCTGGGATTCCAGAACGCATGCCGACCGATCGGCCAATGCAAAAAAAAAAAAAACTAAATAATTTTATATATGTTTGCTTTTATGTTTTGTTTTTAAACGATGTTTTTAATCAAACGCTTCCGCTACGCTTTCAAATATTTTATCTGTTTTTAAAAAAATTATTAAGTGTCGAGTCGGACGAGTCGCGACCTAAAAACTGAGGGAGGGCTCTCGGGTCGTGATAATCGTATTCATATTCTTTTTCCACTTAACAAAATTATCGTCGTCTAGCTTTTCAGTCGTAAGCAAATTTATCATTAATTGAGATATGATGCTGCAATAACTAAATAAAATTATAATCAATTTTATGCTTTAAAATTCAAAATATTATGGCATGTTAGTATGATGCATGAACATGCTAATTACAAAAATACGTAAATGCTACTATAACCTCGATAATATAATAAATCTCCTTGGTGTAGAAATATTATCAATTAATAAATTTACTCAAAATATCTCATATTTTTGAAATTTATTAACTTACTGAAAATTTTGGTTAAAATGTAACTAACACTTTTAGTTATATTTTCATGAGTGTAACTGTAACAACCAACACTTCGGTCAAGTATTTAATCCAGAAATTACTTTTGGGGTGGTTTGTGGAATAAGAAAATAACGAGGATCTATTGGCGGGTATTACTTGTTTTGAGAGAAAAATAGGTTTAGTGGCAAGATTGTAATTAAAGTTGATTTGAATTGTTATAAATAGAAAAAGTAAAGTCTAAAACCCCTTCCACCCAATCCTGCAGCCGACTTTCCTTCTCTCTCTGCGTTTTTCCTTTCTTCTTTTCTTCAACATTTTTTCCTCCGCCAAGCTAACCACGGTTCTTCCCCCCCCCCCCCCCCCCCCCCCCCCGATCGATTTTCCCCTCCATTCTCTTCAATATTCGAAGCTCTAGGTGGAAAAGAGGAGAAGTACATGGGTTGCTAAGGAAGCCAGGTAAGTGAGTGTATTAAGATTTCCGGCCATTAGGGCCCTACATCACAAGGATACTAGGTTAATTTCGTCTCTAATGTTCGGATAGTGTTTATGAAATTGTCTGTTCTGGTATGATGCTTGGGTTATATTATAATATGTTATCTGATGTATGACTCTTTCCATAGTCTGATGATTTAAGTGCATTCATGTGTCTGTATTATGATTTATCTTCCAAGTATACGAAAATGTTTTATTTGCAAGTCTCTTTATGAATAAGTTAAGAATATGAAACGTATGCAACTATGATTAAGTGAGGGTTGGGCGGTTTGGCCATGTCACTGTCTAGAAATGGACCAAGATTTCTGCCCGTAAGAGGGCCATGTACACGCACTCTGCCTACCACCCTTCGGCACTAATCCCTCCTAAATCCACGATATATGAACAATAAACAAGAACATGATTCCCATGATAAGATCAAGAACACGAATATGAACATGACTCCTATGATTTGAATAAAGAGTGTGAACATGATTTTTATTACGTATGTATTCATGAGCATTAATGTATGTGTTGCACTCTTTACTAAGCATTAGGCTTATAGTTTAAACCTTATGATGTAGGTGACGAGTTGGAAGGTGAGGACCTCAAACCGAATGAAAATGTCTACGTCAGGTTGCTGGATGATGCTCATGGCGTGGATTTTGTGCTGGGTGGCGATTTTGACTGCGGGGTGTTGCTTCTAGTATATTTTAGTAAGGTTTATGATACTGAAGTATAAGTAAGATAAGGTTTTCTTATGATGATGAATGCTTGGGTTGTCTGGTACAACTTCATGTTTAAAGAGGATTTTAAGACTAAAGGTTCATCTATTTTTCTTTAAGTCTTCCGCTACGCATGTTTAAGTTTTTATGAGTAAAATGGTTTTTCATTTGAAATGAGACATGAGAATATTTATAGAGTCAGTTCCAGATAGTTAGCCGAACGTTCACCAAGGAGGGCGATTGATCGGTTGTCTATGTGTTCTATTTTGTAAGTAAAAACAATCGTTCAAAGTTATGAATGAGTCATCGTCCATAGCTATAGTAAGATTTGACGAGTGAAAACAATCGTTCATTTTATAAGTAAAACTAGTCGTCCATTTTGTAAGTGAAGATAGTCGTCCACTCCGTGGACGATAACGTTTACGAACGTTGACATTGTGGACGATAAAGTCTGTGGACGACGAGTCTGGGTAACCCGTGAGTGATGAAGTCACGTGGACCATGGACATTATAGTCACGTGGCCCGTGGACGATAAATGTAAGTAAGTCTATGGACGTTAGTCTGTGGACGAATGATGAAGTCACGTGGACCGTGGACAATAAAGTTACGTGGTCTGTGGATGAAGTGTGACAGCCCGAAACCAGAGCCCGTTCGGGGTCTGGAATCAGAGCCATCACTCCGGGACAGTTGACAGGAAAAATGGTGACTATTTTTTTTTGAACATTTATAAAACTTTTAAACTGGGGGCAGACAAATTATAGAAAAGAGAAAGACAGAAAACATTACCGACTGAACTTTTAAAACTTTAACCTTAAAGCTTAACAGAGAAGGAAAACATTTCCGGGATTTGGAATCAAAACAGAGAAAAGGAAACAGTTCAAAACTAGACTACAAAATGAATGGCAGAAGGAGAAATGAAACAGTGCAATTGGCAGTAGCAGGAAACAGGAAATAAAGGCAGAAGACTTAAATGACGTCAGCCGGAAAAGGAGGTGACGTCAGCCGGAAGGCGTAGTTTTAAACTGGGCAGAAGACTTATGCTGACGTCAGCCGGAAGATATAAATACACTGGGCGGATGACTAAGACATATAACTGGGGCGGATGACAGAATTGACTTTGACTGGGGCGGATGACTAAGGCAGAACTGGGGCGGATGACAGAATTGACTTTGACTAGAGCGGATGACTGAGGCAAAAACTGGGGCGGATGACTAAGGCATATACTGGGGCGGATGACTGAGGCAAAACTGGGGCGGAAGACTTAGGTGACGTCAGCCGGAAGATGTAAATAACGGGGCGGAAGACTTAGGTGACGTCAGCCGGAAGATGTAAATAACGGGGCGGAAGACTTAGGTGACGTCAGCCGGAAGATGTCAATAACTGGGCGGAAGACTTAGGTGACGTCAGCCGGAAGATGTAAATAACTGGGCGGAAGACTTAGGTGACGTCAGCCGGAAGATGTAAATAACTGGGCGGAAGACTTAGGTGACGTCAGCCGGAAGATATAATTTAACAGAAGGAAACGGGCAGCGGTGGACTTGGATTTTACACATACCGGTGGATGTGACTTATAAAACGGGCAGCGGGCAGCGGTGGACGTGATCGGATGATATAGTTTCTAAGGTGAAACTTAACAACTTTTAACAGGAAGTCCTAGGAACAGAAAACCACATACAGAAGGCATAAGGGCTTCAAACCCTCAAACCCGATTCCAAACACAGTTTTGAAGCATGACAGAAGCTAGAAAACCTAACAGAAATTCAGGAAAACAACTGCATGGATTACTCCATAACCAGAGACAATCCATGCACAGATTTTTAGGGAATATCCCAAACGAATTCAGAATACTTCAGAACCCAATTTAACCGTCAAATACAGTACAAACAGAAGGCATGAAAGTTATAGACCTTCAATACCCGATTCTAAACAAGGTTGTGGAACATACTTTGCAATTGACAGATTCAAAGAAACGGACTGCATGGATAATTCCAAACTAGAAGCCATCCATGCACAAACTAAAAAAAGAAATCCCAGCAGTTTCAGAATAATTTCAATACATTTCAAGACATAAATACAACTGTCAAATACAGAGGTTTTAGACATCAAGAAAGGTTCAATACATTACAGAGTTTCGACAGAGTTTTTCTAAAACCAAAACATCAGAATCTAATTAAAATTCACAGGCAGTATTTTCTCTTTCAAAAACTTGAACCTCAGAGCAGATATATGTCTGCTGCAGAAACCACCCCATGAGCTCGATTCACCAACAGCAACCTACACATCGGCCTGAGGCACCAAGTCCTCATCCACGGGATCCGTACCTACAACAGGGAGTTCATCTATGAGCCTAGAGCTCAGTAAGAACATACTAGAATGCAGTGTGCATATTCTATACATGAACATTTTCAAATACATGAACATTACATTACACTGGACAGGAAGGTATAAGTGGGAAGAAGAGCTGGCGCAACAGGAGTACATGCCACAACAGGACATAACAGGAGTACATGACACAACAGGACATAACAGGAATACATGACAGGATGCCAGTCCTCATCCACACTTAACCATACATTTCATTACAGGTTTTATCTTACTTAACTTCAAACAGTGTACAGAAAACATTTTTCATGACTTTTAGAGAAAACGTGTATGCATGAACATTCATAGACATGCAACATAATAATAAGCAGAATAAGCAGAATATAAAGCAGAATACACTTAACCTAAAACATAACCTATGGTTTAACTACCCAACAGAAATCTCGACAACATAAACCTAGTACCTCCGTATTGTAGGGCCTTAAGGGCCAAACCTTTACGTATGAACTTACCTGTTTTGCCCCGATGCAGTTAGCCGGAAAGCCTCGGAAATGTTCAAACCTTAGCGGAGGAGTAGGAAGGAGATATGAGAAGATCGAAGTAACTTCGATATTTGTTTCGTCAACTAGAAGAGAGAATCTTGAGAGAAATACAGAGAAGGAAAAATGCATATGAATGTTTACGTAGGAGGAAGGAGAATAGGTAGGTTCCTCAGCAAGTTATTGCCACTTGGCAATCATCCATTGGTTATCTCCCACCAACCTTAATTTCTTCCTAATTTGCCCTTCCATTGGTTTTTAACTAAAACATCATTTCTAACTAAATGAATGTTTTGATTACACCTTAGTTTAGTTTTCCACTAAACATTCCAACAATTTCACCAACTCATACGTTATATTAATATAAATCTAACCTTGTTCGACAATTCGAGGGATAATTTTCCGATCGAAAATGCCGGGTGTTACACGAAGTATCAGCCAAAGTTATCATCCATTGTAATGTCGACTAGAACGATGTCGTTTGAAGTGATAGCGTCTGTGGATGATAACGACTAAGTAGTCTGTAACACCCAGGAATTTCCGGTAACTCATATATGCCCTAAATTAGGATAGTTTGTCGTTACATGAAGAGAGATTAGAAGTAAGTAGTGAAAGAAATTGTGGGAGAAGGAGGTTTGACAATTCAAACAATAGATGTTTGAAAAGTCAAACCATTTTACTAACCAATGGGAATTAAGTACAAACCAATTTAAGGGATGAAAAGTGGGGTGGTTTGTGTGGTTCACGATTGGCTGCTAAGTGGTGGGGGAAAGTGAGGATAAAAGGGTAATTTAAAGGGGAATTAAATGAATAAAGACAAAGAAGAAAAAGTGGTTTATTAAAAGGTGGAGAAAAGTGATAAAAACCCTTGTCTTCCTCCTTTTCTCCAACGAAATCCACAGCCACCATTAGAGCTTCCTTCAACCTCCATTCCTTCAAGTTTTTGCTTGGTTTAAGGTAAGTTTTACATGGGTTTTTGATTATTTGCAAATTGGTGAAGATTAAGAGTGTTTTTAGTGGATTTTGTGAGAGTTTGAGTATGATTTGGAAACCCTAAAGGGAGCACTCCGAATTTTGAGTTCCTTGCTGGTTTTCTCTTTAATGTTTGATGGTTTAAGCTTAGGATAGCTTAATTAGGTTGTTGATAAGGTTAGATTAGAGAAATAGGGTGAGTTTGTGAAAAACCGGGTTTTGAATGTTAAGAAACCAAATCTGTTTTTGTGGTTTTTGAATTGGTCAAATGGTTTGGTTGTTGAATTTGAGTGTTTCATTGGACAGTAGACGTGTAGAGGTTTCCGAATTGGGGCGGCGCGTTGAAATCTGTTGAAAAATGAGGGAGATATGACCGTTTGAAGTTCGACGGTCAAATTTGGGTAAAAATTGGGTTTTGGGTTTTAAGAGTGAAATGTATTTTAAGTGTTGTTAGTTTTAGTTGGAAAATTTCCTTAGATTTTATATTGGTAACTTATTAAGCTAAGTTTCGGTATTTTAGGTCGTCGAACGAAGGAATTGATCAATAGAAGTGAGAAATTGGGAGCCGAGCAATCAGGTAAGTAGAGGACGTTTGTTTTGCCTTAGGGCCTACACCACGGAACGGTAGGATTTATTGTTTGATAGTTGTGTTGTTTATATTGAGTTGTGTGAGAATGAATTGCTTATTGTGGTTGCTGTTGTTTGGTATTGTTTGTTCGTTGTTGTTTGGTGATTGTTTGGTTGTTGTGGTTATTTTATGTTGTGCATTGAGTGAGCATGAGTTGTGAGCACGGGTTTGATGAGGAGTGAGCATGAGTTGTGAGCACGGGTTTGAGGATTGAGTGAGATGAGTGAGCATGAGTTGTGAGCACGGGTTTGATGATGAGTGAGCATGAGTTGTGAGCACGGGTTTGATGATGAGTGAGCATGAGTTGTGAGCACCGGTTTGAGGATGAGTGAGCATGAGTTGTGAGCACGGGTTTGATGATGAGTGAGCATGAGTTGTGAGCACGGGTTTGATGATGAGTGAGCATGAGTTGTGAGCACGGGTTTGATGATGAGTGAGCATGAGTTGTGAGCACGGGTTTGATGATGAGTGAGCATGAGTTGTGAGCACGGGTTTGATGATGAGTGAGCATGAGTTGTGAGCACGGGTTTGATGATGAGTGAGCATGAGTTGTGAGCACGGGTTTGATGATGAGTGAGCATGAGTTGTGAGCACGGGTTTGATGATGAGTGAGCATGAGTTGTGAGCACGGGTTTGATGATGAGTGAGCATGAGTTGTGAGCACGGGTTTGATGATGAGTGAGCATGAGTTGTGAGCACGGGTTTGATGATGAGTGAGCTGTATGATGTGAGCATGAGTGTGAGCACGGGTTTGATGATGAATGAGCATGAGTTGTGAGCACGGGTTTGATGAGTGAGTATTAAAGGTAAAGAGATAGTGAGAAATGCATAGTTATTCCGAGTAGAGTTGCTTGCCGGGGAGTAGTGCTCGTGGAGCACCTTGGTAGGGTCTCTACAAGGGGTGCATTGCACTGAACAGTAATGTCGAGTAGAGCTGCCTCATCGGGGAGTAGTGCTCGTGGAGCACCTCGAGAGGGTCTCTACATACCTTGCCGAGGAGTAGTGCTCGTGGAGCACCTCGGAAGGATTTACTGCCTCCTCGGGGAGTAGTGCTCGTGGAGCACCTCGAGAGGGTCTCGACATGCCTCGCCGGGGAGTAGTGCTCGTGGAGCACCTCGGAAGGATTTACTGCCTCATCGGGGAGTAGTGCTCGTGGAGCACCTCGAGAGGGTCTCGACTTGCCTTGCCGGGGAGTAGTGCTCGTGGAGCACCTCGGAAGGATTTCTATGAGAGATGCACTGTGAGCCGTGATATTTTATAGAGTTGCTTCACCGAGGAGTAGTGCTCGTGGAGCACCTCGGGAGGGTCTCTATGAAAGATGCACGGGTAAAAGATTAATAAATGGAGAATGTAATTGAAAGTAGCAGTGAGTGTAGAAGTTGCATCTTGTGTCGTGCTGAGTTAAAGAGTAAGGCATCCTTTTGGGTGTGGGCAACTAGTATTGTCTGACCGTGTTGTCGTGTTGTGTTGAGTCGGGTTGTTGAGTTGCATAGTGGTGTTGTGGTGTTATGTTGCGTTGTCGTACTGTATTAAAGAATAAGGCATCGTTGATGCGGGCAAATCTGTGTTTTGTTTCGTGTCGTTGTGTTGTTTGGTTGTCTTGTTCAGCGTTGTGTGTAGCTTGCACTTTATCTAGTCGTATTTGTTAATCCCTACTTGCTACGCGTAAGCTTATGTGTGTGTGTGTTCTGTGGTGTAGGTAACGACGCGGGTACAGGTGAGCTATGTGAGTCAGCCAAGACTTGGGAGCAGTCGGAGATGCACGGGGCATGCCGGTGCGGGCAGTTGTCGGGGCGACTCCACCATGGTCTTCGGGAGATGTGGGGCTTATATTTGATAGTTTATTTTAGATGTCTGTTTGTAGAAATGATGGGAAAGCGTAACTAATTGTATTTGTTGTATATAGTTAAGTTAAGGGTGATGTGTCGCCCTGTATTTGGAGGTTTTTATATGTGGGATTGTTGAGTGGATAGCTGGTTAGTGAAGTAAGATTATTCTGGATTGTTTGGGATTGGATTGTATGCAGGTATCTAGCATTTTGGAGGCGCCATTTTCAGGAGTTATTTTGCCGAAATTTTCGGGAAGGACACCGTGGTGCTTAAAGGTTAGGATTAAAGGAGTCTAGGCAACTAGGTATGACCTAAAAGAGTTTTAGGAGATTTAGTTTAAATCCTGCGGTGTTAATTTTATTTTTTTAATGAGGTTTTAGCGTGAGATTGGTTAGCAAAGTGGCGTACCGAGCCAGGGTGGGTTCGGGGGCGTTACATAGTCTGTTGACGATAACAACTAAGTAGTAAGTGGACGATAAAGTCTGAGTATTCCGTGGACGATAGTCTGCGAAATATAACGACTGTGCTGTCTGTAAACGATGACGTCTAAGTAGTCCGTGGATGATAAAGCCACCCGACCTTGTAGATAAGATTGTTGCCCGAGTTATGTCGTTCGACTCTGTGGATGAGTGCGCTGTCAGATTTATGAAAGAGTCGAGTTCAGAGAATTTAAGGTCTTAGTTTGTTGTTCCTTTACCTTTCCACGAGTTTTTAAAGAAAAAGTTTACAAGTAGTTGTTCTAAGATTTAAATGACTGAGTTGAATGTCCACGAGTTTTCTTTAAAAAAAAATATATATCCTTAGTTTCGAGTCGTTACAGCAACCCACTGTTTTGGTTTTATGAAACTTAATTTATAGTCCCCGCCTTAGGGACGAACAACTATAAAATACATTTCACATATCCTATCTCTAGGAGACCAACCTTGTTATTGACCGAAGTGAACACTCTCTATAGGAAGGATGATAATCAAAGTCATCTCGGAGTCCTACTTAGATCTCACGATGTTGTGCCAACGTTGTCGACCATATGATGTTACGCCTAATTTCTCGTTCCCACTCATTATTTTGAATTAGTGATTATGGAATGTCAAATATTCTCTTATAACGATAAATTAATCATATTAATTTATCATTACTTTATAAAATTAATATGTCAAATAATCAAATTATTTGATTTTTCTAAAAATAAAGTACATTTTTAATAACATAAAAATTACTTTATTTTACATTCTCACATCATTCATTAAAACGAATTAATATTAGTTTTAATCAAATTAAAACTAATTCATTTTATAAGCTCCTTATCAAATTAACATGCAATTTGATATAATTTTAAATGCATGACATGTGAGAAATATAATATAAACCTAAACATGAAGTATCTATATGACATGTGAATGCATGAATGTAAGAGTTAGAATTTCAAAATTCTAAAATCAAATTTGAAATCCTCAAATCAATCCAAAATAAAAAATCTAATTTAAGATTTGATTTCAAAATCTCTAAGATTTCGATTCTATGTGAGTCTAGCCTAAAAATAGTCCTAAAACACTAAACCATTAGAGGGCATTTCTGAAAATCTGATTAGGGATTAGATTTTCCAGCTCTGCAATCCAAGCTGAACTCGAATTTTTGGGAAACAACCATCAAATATATCTAGTATAGAAATTGTCTAAAAATAGAGGAAGAACTGACGTTGCTCGAGAATCTCCCAGAGGCAAATGAGCATACAGAAGAATAAAATATTCTTAGGTCAAATGAAGAATTTTAAATTCGTATGTTTTAGATTTGTGAAGATATTTCATGTTTTTATTTAAGTTAAAACTTTGAATAAATTATGTAACACCCGGTATTTTTGCCACGTAATTATTCCTTAAACTGTTGGAATGGAATTTATGGGCCATTAATAAAATGTGTATTTTATTTGAAGTTTTATGATACATTACAGAAAAGTGGGTTTTTAGAGAAAGCGGATTAAAAAAAAAATATTAATTAAATTAAGTAGCGATTGGAAAACCAAACTATATTCAACCAAAACAAAACACTAAGTTTAAAAGGCATGGAAGGGTAAATTGGAGAGAAATTAAGGTTGGTGGGAGATAGCCAATGGATAGTTGACACTTGGTAACTTGTTGGGGAAGTTAAGTTCTTCCTCCTACGTAAAATTTTCATTTCACTTCTTTGCTTCCTCTTTTTTCTCTCTCTATTCATCTCTTCCAGGCGACTGATACAAGTTCCACACTTTGTTTCTCCTGCATTCTTCTATTTTCTTCAGTGAAGGTAATATCCGTTGGTAGTTAACTAGTTTAACTACACTATTTACTGATTTTTGAGAGGTTTAGGGTTATTGACCGTATAATCACGTTTTAAGTCACAAACTACTGAAATCGAGACGATCAAGAACATCAACCCCGCAGCAAACAGGTAAGTTCATATCCATAGGTTGGCCCTTAAGGCCCTACATCTCGGAGGTACTAGGTTTTACATTCTGTTGGCTGGTTTCGGGTAGAAGGGTTAGAGTTAAGTTCTGTGGTTTCTGTTCAGGTTCCTGTTGTTTTATCTTCTTGTTCTCTGCTGTATTAATTGTAAGCACTGTAAATGTCCATGCATACACGATTTTCTGAAAGTTCATGCAAAAACTGTTTTCTGTACACGGTTTTGAAGTTAAGCAAGATAAAATCTGACTGAAATGTACCGGTTAAGTGTGGGACAGGGACTGGCCCCCAGATCTGTTTCTGTTCTGTTCTGTATCTCTGTTGTGCCTGTTGTGCACTTGCCAGTTCCCCTATAAGCCCCACTTATACCCCTCTGCCACTGAAACGTAATGTTCTGTACTGTCACTGTATTTCTGAAAGTTCATGCATAGCATATGCATCACTGCATTGTTTTATATGTTCTTACTGAGTTTTAGACTCATAGGTTGTAACACCCGGCATTTTGCCATGTAAATGTTTTCCCCGATAATTTATGTGGGATTAAATAGGTATTAATGCAAGGAGTATTTTTGTCAGAAACCAAAACGACGGTGTTTGTAGAATTTAAATTGTGGAACAAAAACCAAACTAAGTGTGATTAAAATGAACCAATTTGGTTGTAAACCAATGAAAGGGCAAAGTTGGCACTCAATTAAGGTGGTTGGGAGTAGGCCATTGGTTGGTTGCCATGTGGCAACTTGTTGAAGAAGACAACCTTCTTCTCCTCTCCTCCTCACTCTACGTAAAAACCTTCACTTCTCCTCTGTTTCCTCTCTGCCAGGCGACAAAAGTTCACCCAAACACCTTTGATCTTCTAGAGTTTTCCTTGTTTTCTGCCTAAGGTAAACATCTTCTAATGCTAACACATTTGGACAAGCAAAAAGTATGCGTTTTGCTGAAGTTTTAGGTTAAGGTATTTAGGAGAAAACTCTCGGTTTTTGTATGGAAACACACCCACTGTTTTCTAAATGTCCGAGATGAGTTTGCTGCATATCCTGCAAACTTATTAGTTAACATATGCAGCTGTTTAATACATCTTCATGCATGCTACAGATCCGAGCATTTCAGGGGCATTCGAGCATCTGACACGACAGCAAACAGGTAAGTTCATACGTTTATGTTGGCCCTTATGGCCCTACAACTTGGAGGTACTAGGTATGGTTTGGGTAGATAGGTTCTAGGTTATGTTTTAAGTTAAACATGCCTCTGTTATATTCTGTTTCCCTGTTGTACCCATTCTGCCATCTGTGAATGTTAAGTATCGCACTTATCCATGCATACACGTTTTCCAGTAAAATCATGCAAATGTTTTCAACACTGGTTTTGAAGTAAGTAAGATAAAATCTGTAATGAAATGTGCGGTTAAGTGTGGATGAGGACTGGCATCCTGTCAAGTACTCCTGTTATGTCCTGAAAGTGGCATGTACATCCTGTTGCGCCAGCTCCTCCTCCCACTTATACCTTCCTGTCCAGTGAAATGTAATGTAATGTAATGTTCCTCACTGCATTGTTTTATATGTTCTTACTGAGCTTAGACTCATAGGTTGTAACACCCGGCATTTTGCCATGTAAATGTTTTCCCCGATAATTTATGTGGGATTAAATAGGTATTAATGCAAGGAGTATTTTTGTCAGAAACCAAAACGACGGTGTTTGTAGAATTTAAATTGTGGAACAAAAACCAAACTAAGTGTGATTAAAATGAACCAATTTGGTTGTAAACCAATGAAAGGGCAAAGTTGGCACTCAATTAAGGTGGTTGGGAGTAGGCCATTGGTTGGTTGCCATGTGGCAACTTGTTGAAGAAGACAACCTTCTTCTCCTCTCCTCCTCACTCTACGTAAAAACCTTCACTTCTCCTCTGTTTTCTCTCTGCCAGGCGACAAAAGTTCACCCAAACACCTTTGATCTTCTAGAGTTTTCCTTGTTTTCTGCCTAAGGTAAACATCTTCTAATGCTAACACATTTGGACAAGCAAAAAGTATGCGTTTTGCTGAAGTTTTAGGTTAAGGTATTTAGGAGAAAACTCTCGGTTTTTGTATGGAAACACACCCACTGTTTTCTAAATGTCCGAGATGAGTTGCTGCATATCCTGCAAACTTATTAGTTAACATATGCAGCTGTTTAATACATCTTCATGCATGCTACAGATCCGAGCATTTCAGGGGCATTCGAGCATCTGACACGACAGCAAACAGGTAAGTCATACGTTTATGTTGGCCCTTATGGCCCTACAACTTGGAGGTACTAGGTATGGTTTGGGTAGATAGGTTCTAGGTTATGTTTTAAGTTAAACATGCCTCTGTTATATTCTGTTTCCCTGTTGTACCCATTCTGCCATCTGTGAATGTTAAGTATCGCACTTATCCATGCATACACGTTTTCCAGTAAAATCATGCAAATGTTTTCAACACTGGTTTTGAAGTAAGTAAGATAAAATCTGTAATGAAATGTGCGGTTAAGTGTGGATGAGGACTGGCATCCTGTCAAGTACTCCTGTTATGTCCTGAAAGTGGCATGTACATCCTGTTGCGCCAGCTCCTCCTCCCACTTATACCTTCCTGTCCAGTGAAATGTAATGTAATGTAATGTTCCTGTATTTGAAACGTTCATGCATAGCATATGCATCACTGCATTTATTCTGATATGTTCTTACTGAGCTTTAGGCTCATAGGTGAACTCCCTGTTGTAGGTACGGATCCTGTGGATGAGGACTTGGTGCCTCAGGCCGAGGTGTAGGTTGCTGTTGGCGGATCGAGCTCTCAGGGTTGGTTGCTGCAGTCAGGCAAAATTCTGTATGGAAGTTTATGTCTTTAAAGTAAAGTTCATATTTGTAAACTTTTCTGGATGTTTGAGGTTCTGTTTTAAAACCCTGTTGTAGTCTTGTGTTTTATTTTGAAAGTTTTGTGGGAAATTTTGAAATGTATAAGTCCTGTTGTTGGTGTATTTTTAAACCTCTGTATTTGACAGATTGTATCCATATCTTTTAAATGTTTTGAAAACATTCTGGAACTGCTTGAGTTCTCCATTTTTAGGTCATGCATGGATAGTCTCAAATTTTAGAGCTATCCATGCAGTTTGTCTGCTCGAACTCCCGTCATTTGTAGAGTATGATTTCAAAACTTTGTTTCGGAATCGGGTTTGAGGGTCTGAAGCCCTTATGCCTCCTGTTTTGATGTTCCCTGCCTGTAAGTCTTTATGTTAAAATTTGCTAAGTTTGTCACAAATTTCATCTTCCGGTCACTATTCACAATTTTTGTCTTCCGGTTGACGTCATCTTCTCTTCCGATGACGTCAGCATAAGTCTTCCGCCCAGTTTATAACTTTGTCTTCCGGTTGACGTCATCTTCTCTTCCGATGACGTCAGCATAAGTCTTCCGCCCAGTTATAAATTTTTTCTTCCGGTTGACGTCATCTTCTCTTCCGATGACGTCGGCATAAGTCTTCCGCCCAGTTTATAACTTGTCTTCCGGTTGACGTCATCTTCTCTTCGATGACGTCAGCATAAGTCTTCCGCCCAGTTATAAATTTTGTCTTCCGGTTGACGTCATCTTCTCTTCCGATGACGTCGGCATAAGTCTTCCGCCCAGTTATAAATTTTGTCTTCCGGTTGACGTCATCTTCTCTTCGATGACGTCAGCATAAGTCTTCCGCCCAGTTATAAATTTTGTCTTCCGGTTGACGTCATCTTCTCTTCGATGACGTCAGCATAAGTCTTCCGCCCAGTTTATAACTTTGTCTTCCGGTTGACGTCATCTTCTCTTCCGATGACGTCGGCATAAGTCTTCCGCCCAGTTTATAACTTTGTCTTCCGGTTGACGTCATCTTCTCTTCGATGACGTCAGCATAAGTCTTCCGCCCAGTTATAAATTTTGTCTTCCGGTTGACGTCATCTTCTCTTCCGATGACGTCGGCATAAGTCTTCCGCCCAGTTATAAATTTTGTCTTCCGGTTGACGTCATCTTCTCTTCCGATGACGTCAGCATAAGTCTTCCGCCCAGTTTATAACTTTGTCTTCCGATGACGTCGGCATAAGTCTTCCGCCCAGTTTATAACTTTGTCTTCCGGTTGACGTCATCTTCTCTTCGATGACGTCAGCATAAGTCTTCCGCCCAGTTTATAACTTTGTCTTCCGGTTGACGTCATCTTCTCTTCCGATGACGTCGGCATAAGTCTTCCGCCCAGTTATAAATTTTGTCTTCCGGTTGACGTCATCTTCTCTTCCGATGACGTCAGCATAAGTCTTCCGCCCAGTTTATAACTTTGTCTTCCGGTTGACGTCATCTTCTCTTCCGATGACGTCAGCATAAGTCTTCCGCCCAGTTTATAACTTGTCTTCCGGTTGACGTCATCTTCTCTTCCGATGACGTCAGAACGTCTTCCGGCTGACGTCATCATCTTCTGCCGGTTATGTTTGCTGCCTTTATCTTCCGATGACGTTATCCACTGATTTCTCCTCCGGTTCAGTGTGAAACTACATCTTCCGCCACTGTTTCCTGTTTCCATTCCGCCAGTCTTATGCCTATTTCTGTTCGGTTATCTATTATTGAGATCTGTTTGTTTTCCATTCCAGAGAACTCTCTCCCCCTGCAAATGTTTTCGATTACTCACTGCAGTTCTCCCTCTCTGTTCACTGCTTTGACTGTTCTATTAGTTTAAAAAAAAAAAAAAATAATAGTCACCGTTTCCTGTAAATGTCCCGGAGTGACGGCTCCGATCCCGGAACCCGATTCGGATCCGGTTTCGGTCTGTCACAGTTATGGTATCAGAGAGACACGGTTTTAAAACCGATTCTGTGAAATGTCTGACTGCGCAACCCGCCACGTGATATCGCTCCGCCAACTGTAAGTGTTTAAATTCCTGTAAAAGTTTGTTTATTAAATTAGGTTATTCTGTTATTCTACTTATAGGACTACCTTAGAAATGGTGAGAGGACATCAGGAAGAGTCCAGTGAAAGCTCTCGAGCCATTGACCGACTAACCGAACTGGTGGGTGCACAGTCACGTATGGTAGAGCGCATGATGGCTCGGGAAGATGATAGGAACAACAACCATGGGAACAACAATAATAATAATCCTGGAAATAATGCACCGCGAGACAATAGTGGAGACAGATTCCGGCGACTTCAGCCACCCTCATTTGATGGGTTGTCTACAGACCCGACCCGTGCTGAAACCTGGATTCGAACTATGGAAAAGATGTTCAGTTATGCAGAAGTAGAAGACAACAAGAAGGTTACTTGTGCCACGTTCCATCTCACTGAAAGTGCTGGATTCTGGTGGGATGCAGTACAATCGTCTACTGTGGCATTGAGTTGGGAGGGATTTAAAACACTCTTCTACGAGAAGTACTTTGACCGAGGAGTGAGAAAGGAAAAGTTACTTGAGTTTTCTCGGCTGCGACAGTATGGATCTGTGGCCGAGTATGTTCAGAAATTTGAGTCGCTATCCCGATATGCAACACACATGGTGGCCACTGATGAGAACAAGGTGCACCAGTTTATTCAAGGTTTAAAGATGGACCTTCTGCGAGGAATCACGACTGGAGGTTTTGATGAGGCACCATATGTGAAAGTGGTGGCCAAGGCTTATCAACTTGAGGCCTTAGAAATAAAGTCCCAGAGACAGAGAGAGCCACCAAGAGGAATTATAAGAAATGCTCATCAACAACAACAACAAAAGATTCAGAATGTACATCCTCAACAGCAACAGAACAGGGGCACTAAAAGGCCCAATGAGACCCTTACTTACCAGGACAAAGGGAAGAGACCTATGGGAGCTCCTCAGCTTCCTGTCTGCTCACGTTGCCAGAAGAATCATACAGGAGAATGCAGACTCTTCACTGGAGCTTGTTTCCGATGTGGCCAAGTAGGTCATCAAATTCGAAATTGTCCAATACCCGACACCAGAACAGGATAGGCTGTGCCAAGAGTGTTTGCAATGATGGAGGACGTTGATGATGCTGATCAGCACACAGCAATTACAGGTACAATTTCAGTATGTGATGTGCCTGCTTATACCTTGTGGGACACGGGGGCCACACATTCGTTTGTGGCCATGGATTTTGTAGTTAGACAGAAGTTTTGTAGTACGTCCTCAGATCAACCCTACAGCGTTATGCTACCGTCCGGAGAGTTTATGCACTCCGAGCGGGTTGTACGGGGTGATATAGTGTCAGTGGGAGACCAGAAATTTTATGCCGATCTTATCGTCATCGGTATGAAAGGGTACGATGTCATTCTGGGGATGGACTGGCTATTTAGACATTATGCCACCATCAACTGTAGGTCCGGGCTTGTGTCATTTAAGCGCCCAAATGAAGTAGAATTCTCCTATCAGGCAGTACCGAAGAAACACCGTATGCCTGTGATATCTTCCTTGAAAGCTCAACGACTGATGAAGTCAGGGTGCATTGGATTTCTTGCCCACGTTGTGGATGTTCGAAGGCAAAATGAGGTGGAACTTCAAAACATTCCGGTAGTCCGGGACTTCTTAGAGGTTTTCTTAGATGACTTACCGGGATTGCCACCTGATCGTGACATCGAGTTTGAAATCGATGTGTATCCTGGTGCGGAACCAGTATCGAAGAATCCGTACCGTATGGCACCAATTGAACTGAAGGAGTTGAAGGCTCAGTTGAAAGAATTAATGGACAAGGGTTTTGTGCGCCCTAGTTTCTCTCCGTGGGGTGCTCCCGTCTTGTTTGTCAAGAAGAAGGATGGGTCCCTACGGATGTGTATTGACTACCGTGAGCTGAATAAGTTGACTATCAAGAATAAGTACCCGTTGCCAAGAATTGACGATTTGTTTGATCAGCTACAGGGGGCTCGGGTATTTTCTAAGATTGACTTACGCTCCGGCTATTACCAGTTGAAGGTCAGAGCTGAAGATATTCCAAAGACTGCCTTCAGAACCCGGTACGGACACTATGAGTTCTTGGTGATGTCGTTCGGGTTGACTAATGCTCCGGCAGCATTTATGGACCTAATGAACAGGATATTCCATGATGTCTTGGATAAATTTGTGATCGTTTTCATCGACGACATTCTGGTTTATTCCAGGAGTGTGGCCGAGCATGAGAAACACTTGGCTATGGTACTGTCAATCCTGAAGCAACACCAATTATATGCCAAGCTGTCAAAATGTGAGTTCTGGTTAAGCAAGATTAATTTCTTGGGCCACGTGGTGTCTGCTGAAGGAGTATCTGTGGACCCGGCCAAGATTCAGGCTGTAAGGGATTGGCCCAGACCGAGAAATGCAAGTGAAGTACGGAGCTTTATTGGACTAGCTGGTTATTACAGGAAATTCATCAAGGGGTTTTCTGTGATAGCGAAGCCTATGACCAGCTTAACAAGGAAGGAAATCAAGTTCAAGTGGTCTGAAGCATGTGAGGTGAGCTTTCAGACACTCAAGCAAAAGTTGACCACTGCTCCTCTGTTGATATTGCCAGTTGAAGATGGCAAATTCAGCGTATACTGTGATGCGTCAAAAGTTGGCTTGGGATGTGTACTGATGCAAGAAGGGAAGGTGGTAGCATACGCATCCCGACAATTGAAGACCCATGAGGAAAACTACCCTACTCACGACCTTGAGTTAGCGGCAGTTGTGTTTGCGCTGAAAGTATGGAGACATCATTTGTACGGACAATCATGTGAGGTGTTTTCGGATCACAAAAGCTTGAAGTACATATTTACTCAGAAGGAGTTGAATATGAGGCAAAGGCGGTGGTTAGAATTTGTAAAAGACTATGATGTTGAGATCAAGTACCATCCTGGTAAAGCTAATGTGGTAGCTGATGCACTGAGCAGAATGCCAGCTACTATGCAACCAGTAATATCGGCCGTATCGACGCCTTTGAGGACGGAGATACAGAAGTTCGATATGGAGATAGTTTCTGGGCTATCGGCCATACTAGCAGACTTAACCCTACGGCCCACCGTCCTGGACCGTATTAAGGAAGCCCAGAAGACCAATTCAAAGGAGATGGCTGATATGGTGAGCAGAGTACCAAGGGCTTCTTCCGATTTTAGTTATTCGGGAGATGGAATTTTGAAGTTTAAGAACAGATGGTATGTTCCGAAAGACGAAGAACTACGGAAACACATCTTATCGGAAGCCCATTCGTCTCCTTTCTCTGTACATCCCGGAAGTACGAAGATGTATCAGGACCTAAAGCTTCACTTCTGGTGGCCGAATATGAAGAATGAAGTGGCCAAGTATGTGGAGTCTTGTTTAATATGTCAACAGGTCAAAGCTGAACATCAACGACCGATTGGAACGCTTCAGCCTCTTCCAATTCCTGAATGGAAGTGGGAGAACATTACAATGGACTTTGTTGTTGGACTTCCAAGAACAGTAAAAGGCCATAATAGTATATGGGTCATAGTGGACAGATTGACGAAGTCTGCCCATTTTCTACCCGTGAAGACGACATTCACCGTGGACCAGTATGCAGAACTGTACATTAATGAGATTGTCAAGCTGCACGGCGTTCCTGTGTCAATCGTCTCTGATCGCGATCCTAGATTCACTTCCAGGTTTTGGAAAAGTTTGCAAAGCTCCTTGGGCACTAGATTGGACTTCAGCACGGCATTTCACCCGCAGTCGGATGGACAATCCGAGAGAACGATTCAGACATTGGAAGATATGTTAAGGGCGTGCGTGTTGGAACTTCACGCTCCTTGGAGTAGATACCTGCCACTTGTGGAGTTTGCTTACAACAATAGCTACCAGGCTACGATCGGTATGGCTCCATATGAAGCGCTTTATGGCAGAAAGTGCAGATCCCCGTTGTGTTGGGATGAAGTCGGGGAAACCAAGCTTATCGGCCCCGAAATATTGCAACAGATGTCTGGGGTAATAACGGCGATTAAGCAAAGAATCCAAGCTGCACAAAGTCGACAGAAAGGTTACGCAGACCACAGGAGAAGGGACTTAGAGTTTGCCGAAGGTGATGAGGTGTTCTTGAAGGTGTCACCTTTCAAGGGCATAATGAGATTCGGCAAGAAAGGGAAGCTAAGCCCAAGGTTTATTGGGCCTTTTCCCATTTTGAAGAGAATTGGGAGCATGGCCTACAGACTACAACTACCAGCGTCAATGAATGGTGTTCATGATGTTTTCCATGTCTCGATGCTGAGAAAATGTGTACGAGATCCAACTCAGATCGTGGAACATGTGGACTTTGACATTATGCCGACACTTACATATGAAGAAAGGCCCATACAGATTCTGGATACCTCAGTCAAGGTATTGCGCAACAAGGTGATTCCACTGGTGAAAGTTTTGTGGCGCAATCATAATGTGGAAGAAGCCACTTGGGAAAGACTGGAGGATGTTAAAACACAATATCCAGACTTCTTTGCTTAGGCAAATTTTGGGGACAAAATTTCTATTAAGGTGGGTGGAATGTAACACCCGGCATTTTGCCATGTAAATGTTTTCCCCGATAATTTATGTGGGATTAAATAGGTATTAATGCAAGGAGTATTTTTGTCAGAAACCAAAACGACGGTGTTTGTAGAATTTAAATTGTGGAACAAAAACCAAACTAAGTGTGATTAAAATGAACCAATTTGGTTGTAAACCAATGAAAGGGCAAAGTTGGCACTCAATTAAGGTGGTTGGGAGTAGGCCATTGGTTGGTTGCCATGTGGCAACTTGTTGAAGAAGACAACCTTCTTCTCCTCTCCTCCTCACTCTACGTAAAAACCTTCACTTCTCCTCTGTTTCCTCTCTGCCAGGCGACAAAAGTTCACCCAAACACCTTTGATCTTCTAGAGTTTTCCTTGTTTTCTGCCTAAGGTAAACATCTTCTAATGCTAACACATTTGGACAAGCAAAAAGTATGCGTTTTGCTGAAGTTTTAGGTTAAGGTATTTAGGAGAAAACTCTCGGTTTTTGTATGGAAACACACCCACTGTTTTCTAAATGTCCGAGATGAGTTTGCTGCATATCCTGCAAACTTATTAGTTAACATATGCAGCTGTTTAATACATCTTCATGCATGCTACAGATCCGAGCATTTCAGGGGCATTCGAGCATCTGACACGACAGCAAACAGGTAAGTTCATACGTTTATGTTGGCCCTTATGGCCCTACAACTTGGAGGTACTAGGTATGGTTTGGGTAGATAGGTTCTAGGTTATGTTTTAAGTTAAACATGCCTCTGTTATATTCTGTTCCCTGTTGTACCCATTCTGCCATCTGTGAATGTTAAGTATCGCACTTATCCATGCATCCAGTTATAAATTTTGTCTTCCGGTTGACGTCATCTTCTCTTCGATGACGTCAGCATAAGTCTTCCGCCCAGTTATAAATTTTGTCTTCCGGTTGACGTCATCTTCTCTTCCGATGACGTCAGCATAAGTCTTCCGCCCAGTTATAAATTTTGTCTTCCGGTTGACGTCATCTTCTCTTCCGATGACGTCGGCATAAGTCTTCCGCCCAGTTATAAATTTTGTCTTCCGGTTGACGTCATCTTCTCTTCCGATGACGTCAGCATAAGTCTTCCGCCCAGTTTATAACTTTGTCTTCCGGTTGACGTCATCTTCTCTTCCGATGACGTCAGCATAAGTCTTCCGCCCAGTTATAAATTTTGTCTTCCGGTTGACGTCATCTTCTCTTCCGATGACGTCGGCATAAGTCTTCCGCCCAGTTATAAATTTTGTCTTCCGGTTGACGTCATCTTCTCTTCGATGACGTCAGCATAAGTCTTCCGCCCAGTTATAAATTTTGTCTTCCGGTTGACGTCATCTTCTCTTCCGATGACGTCAGCATAAGTCTTCCGCCCAGTTTATAACTTTGTCTTCCGGTTGACGTCATCTTCTCTTCGATGACGTCAGCATAAGTCTTCCGCCCAGTTATAAATTTTGTCTTCCGGTTGACGTCATCTTCTCTTCCGATGACGTCGGCATAAGTCTTCCGCCCAGTTTATAACTTTGTCTTCCGTTGACGTCATCTTCTCTTCCGATGACGTCAGCATAAGTCTTCCGCCCAGTTTATAACTTTGTCTTCCGGTTGACGTCATCTTCTCTTCGATGACGTCAGCATAAGTCTTCCGCCCAGTTTATAACTTTGTCTTCCGGTTGACGTCATCTTCTCTTCCGATGACGTCAGCATAAGTCTTCCGCCCAGTTATAAATTTTGTCTTCCGGTTGACGTCATCTTCTCTTCGATGACGTCAGCATAAGTCTTCCGCCCAGTTATAAATTTTGTCTTCCGGTTGACGTCATCTTCTCTTCGATGACGTCAGCATAAGTCTTCCGCCCAGTTATAAATTTTGTCTTCCGGTTGACGTCATCTTCTCTTCCGATGACGTCAGCATAAGTCTTCCGCCCAGTTTATAACTTTGTCTTCCGGTTGACGTCATCTTCTCTTCCGATGACGTCAGCATAAGTCTTCCGCCCAGTTATAAATTTTGTCTTCCGGTTGACGTCATCTTCTCTTCCGATGACGTCAGCATAAGTCTTCCGCCCAGTTTATAACTTTGTCTTCCGGTTGACGTCATCTTCTCTTCCGATGACGTCAGCATAAGTCTTCCGCCCAGTTTATAACTTTGTCTTCCGGTTGACGTCATCTTCTCTTCGATGACGTCAGCATAAGTCTTCCGCCCAGTTTATAACTTTGTCTTCCGGTTGACGTCATCTTCTCTTCCGATGACGTCGGCATAAGTCTTCCGCCCAGTTATAAATTTTGTCTTCCGGTTGACGTCATCTTCTCTTCCGATGACGTCAGCATAAGTCTTCCGCCCAGTTTATAACTTTGTCTTCCGTTGACGTCATCTTCTCTTCCGATGACGTCAGCATAAGTCTTCCGCCCAGTTATAAATTTTGTCTTCCGGTTGACGTCATCTTCTCTTCCGATGACGTCAGCATAAGTCTTCCGCCCAGTTTATAACTTTGTCTTCCGTTGACGTCATCTTCTCTTCGATGACGTCAGCATAAGTCTTCCGCCCAGTTATAAATTTTGTCTTCCGGTTGACGTCATCTTCTCTTCCGATGACGTCAGCATAAGTCTTCCGCCCAGTTATAAATTTTGTCTTCCGGTTGACGTCATCTTCTCTTCGATGACGTCAGCATAAGTCTTCCGCCCAGTTTATAACTTTGTCTTCCGGTTGACGTCATCTTCTCTTCCGATGACGTCAGCATAAGTCTTCCGCCCAGTTATAAATTTTGTCTTCCGGTTGACGTCATCTTCTCTTCGATGACGTCAGCATAAGTCTTCCGCCCAGTTTATAACTTTGTCTTCCGTTGACGTCATCTTCTCTTCGATGACGTCAGCATAAGTCTTCCGCCCAGTTATAAATTTTGTCTTCCGGTTGACGTCATCTTCTCTTCGATGACGTCAGCATAAGTCTTCCGCCCAGTTATAAATTTTGTCTTCCGGTTGACGTCATCTTCTCTTCGATGACGTCAGCATAAGTCTTCCGCCCAGTTATAAATTTTGTCTTCCGGTTGACGTCATCTTCTCTTCCGATGACGTCAGCATAAGTCTTCCGCCCAGTTTATAACTTTGTCTTCCGGTTGACGTCATCTTCTCTTCCGATGACGTCAGCATAAGTCTTCCGCCCAGTTTATAACTTTGTCTTCCGTTGACGTCATCTTCTCTTCCGATGACGTCGGCATAAGTCTTCCGCCCAGTTATAAATTTTGTCTTCCGGTTGACGTCATCTTCTCTTCCGATGACGTCGGCATAAGTCTTCCGCCCAGTTTATACTTTGTCTTCCGATGACGTCAGCATAAGTCTTCCGCCCAGTTTATACTTTGTCTTCCGATGACGTCAGCATAAGTCTTCCGCCCAGTTATAAATTTTGTCTTCCGGTTGACGTCATCTTCTCTTCGATGACGTCAGCATAAGTCTTCCGCCCAGTTTATACTTTGTCTTCCGTTGACGTCATCTTCTCTTCGATGACGTCAGCATAAGTCTTCCGCCCAGTTATAAATTTTGTCTTCCGGTTGACGTCATCTTCTCTTCCGATGACGTCGGCATAAGTCTTCCGCCCAGTTATAAATTTTGTCTTCCGGTTGACGTCATCTTCTCTTCGATGACGTCAGCATAAGTCTTCCGCCCAGTTATAAATTTTGTCTTCCGGTTGACGTCATCTTCTCTTCCGATGACGTCGGCATAAGTCTTCCGCCCAGTTTATAACTTTGTCTTCCGATGACGTCAGCATAAGTCTTCCGCCCAGTTTATACTTTGTCTTCCGGTTGACGTCATCTTCTCTTCGATGACGTCAGCATAAGTCTTCCGCCCAGTTTATACTTTGTCTTCCGTTGACGTCATCTTCTCTTCCGATGACGTCGGCATAAGTCTTCCGCCCAGTTTATAACTTTGTCTTCCGATGACGTCGGCATAAGTCTTCCGCCCAGTTTATAACTTTGTCTTCCGGTTGACGTCATCTTCTCTTCGATGACGTCAGCATAAGTCTTCCGCCCAGTTTATAACTTTGTCTTCCGATGACGTCGGCATAAGTCTTCCGCCCAGTTTATAACTTTGTCTTCCGATGACGTCGGCATAAGTCTTCCGCCCAGTTTATAACTTTGTCTTCCGATGACGTCAGCATAAGTCTTCCGCCCAGTTTATAACTTTGTCTTCCGTTGACGTCATCTTCTCTTCGATGACGTCAGCATAAGTCTTCCGCCCAGTTTATAACTTTGTCTTCCGTTGACGTCATCTTCTCTTCGATGACGTCAGCATAAGTCTTCCGCCCAGTTATAAATTTTGTCTTCCGGTTGACGTCATCTTCTCTTCCGATGACGTCAGCATAAGTCTTCCGCCCAGTTATAAATTTTGTCTTCCGGTTGACGTCATCTTCTCTTCCGATGACGTCAGCATAAGTCTTCCGCCCAGTTATAAATTTTGTCTTCCGGTTGACGTCATCTTCTCTTCCGATGACGTCAGCATAAGTCTTCCGCCCAGTTTATAACTTTGTCTTCCGGTTGACGTCATCTTCTCTTCCGATGACGTCAGCATAAGTCTTCCGCCCAGTTTATAACTTTGTCTTCCGGTTGACGTCATCTTCTCTTCCGATGACGTCGGCATAAGTCTTCCGCCCAGTTATAAATTTTGTCTTCCGGTTGACGTCATCTTCTCTTCCGATGACGTCAGCATAAGTCTTCCGCCCAGTTATAAATTTTGTCTTCCGGTTGACGTCATCTTCTCTTCCGATGACGTCAGCATAAGTCTTCCGCCCAGTTATAAATTTTGTCTTCCGGTTGACGTCATCTTCTCTTCGATGACGTCAGCATAAGTCTTCCGCCCAGTTATAAATTTTGTCTTCCGGTTGACGTCATCTTCTCTTCCGATGACGTCAGCATAAGTCTTCCGCCCAGTTTATAACTTTGTCTTCCGATGACGTCAGCATAAGTCTTCCGCCCAGTTTATAACTTTGTCTTCCGGTTGACGTCATCTTCTCTTCCGATGACGTCGGCATAAGTCTTCCGCCCAGTTTATAACTTTGTCTTCCGATGACGTCAGCATAAGTCTTCCGCCCAGTTTATAACTTTGTCTTCCGGTTGACGTCATCTTCTCTTCCGATGACGTCAGCATAAGTCTTCCGCCCAGTTTATAACTTTGTCTTCCGATGACGTCAGCATAAGTCTTCCGCCCAGTTTATAACTTTGTCTTCCGGTTGACGTCATCTTCTCTTCCGATGACGTCAGCATAAGTCTTCCGCCCAGTTATAAATTTTGTCTTCCGGTTGACGTCATCTTCTCTTCCGATGACGTCAGCATAAGTCTTCCGCCCAGTTTATAACTTTGTCTTCCGGTTGACGTCATCTTCTCTTCCGATGACGTCAGCATAAGTCTTCCGCCCAGTTTATAACTTTGTCTTCCGGTTGACGTCATCTTCTCTTCCGATGACGTCGGCATAAGTCTTCCGCCCAGTTATAAATTTTGTCTTCCGGTTGACGTCATCTTCTCTTCCGATGACGTCAGCATAAGTCTTCCGCCCAGTTTATAACTTTGTCTTCCGATGACGTCAGCATAAGTCTTCCGCCCAGTTTATAACTTTGTCTTCCGGTTGACGTCATCTTCTCTTCCGATGACGTCAGCATAAGTCTTCCGCCCAGTTTATAACTTTGTCTTCCGGTTGACGTCATCTTCTCTTCCGATGACGTCAGCATAAGTCTTCCGCCCAGTTTATAACTTTGTCTTCCGGTTGACGTCATCTTCTCTTCGATGACGTCAGCATAAGTCTTCCGCCCAGTTTATAACTTTGTCTTCCGATGACGTCGGCATAAGTCTTCCGCCCAGTTTATAACTTTGTCTTCCGATGACGTCGGCATAAGTCTTCCGCCCAGTTTATAACTTTGTCTTCCGGTTGACGTCATCTTCTCTTCCGATGACGTCAGCATAAGTCTTCCGCCCAGTTTATAACTTTGTCTTCCGGTTGACGTCATCTTCTCTTCCGATGACGTCAGCATAAGTCTTCCGCCCAGTTTATAACTTTGTCTTCCGGTTGACGTCATCTTCTCTTCGATGACGTCAGCATAAGTCTTCCGCCCAGTTTATAACTTTGTCTTCCGGTTGACGTCATCTTCTCTTCCGATGACGTCGGCATAAGTCTTCCGCCCAGTTTATAACTTTGTCTTCCGGTTGACGTCATCTTCTCTTCCGATGACGTCAGCATAAGTCTTCCGCCCAGTTTATAACTTTGTCTTCCGGTTGACGTCATCTTCTCTTCCGATGACGTCAGCATAAGTCTTCCGCCCAGTTTATAACTTTGTCTTCCGGTTGACGTCATCTTCTCTTCCGATGACGTCAGCATAAGTCTTCCGCCCAGTTTATAACTTTGTCTTCCGATGACGTCGGCATAAGTCTTCCGCCCAGTTTATAACTTTGTCTTCCGGTTGACGTCATCTTCTCTTCCGATGACGTCAGCATAAGTCTTCCGCCCAGTTTATAACTTTGTCTTCCGATGACGTCAGCATAAGTCTTCCGCCCAGTTTATAACTTTGTCTTCCGGTTGACGTCATCTTCTCTTCGATGACGTCAGCATAAGTCTTCCGCCCAGTTTATAACTTTGTCTTCCGGTTGACGTCATCTTCTCTTCGATGACGTCAGCATAAGTCTTCCGCCCAGTTTATAACTTTGTCTTCCGGTTGACGTCATCTTCTCTTCCGATGACGTCAGCATAAGTCTTCCGCCCAGTTTATAACTTTGTCTTCCGGTTGACGTCATCTTCTCTTCCGATGACGTCGGCATAAGTCTTCCGCCCAGTTTATAACTTTGTCTTCCGATGACGTCAGCATAAGTCTTCCGCCCAGTTTATAACTTTGTCTTCCGGTTGACGTCATCTTCTCTTCCGATGACGTCAGCATAAGTCTTCCGCCCAGTTATAAATTTTGTCTTCCGGTTGACGTCATCTTCTCTTCCGATGACGTCAGCATAAGTCTTCCGCCCAGTTTATAACTTTGTCTTCCGGTTGACGTCATCTTCTCTTCGATGACGTCAGCATAAGTCTTCCGCCCAGTTATAAATTTTGTCTTCCGGTTGACGTCATCTTCTCTTCCGATGACGTCAGCATAAGTCTTCCGCCCAGTTATAAATTTTGTCTTCCGGTTGACGTCATCTTCTCTTCCGATGACGTCAGCATAAGTCTTCCGCCCAGTTTATAACTTTGTCTTCCGGTTGACGTCATCTTCTCTTCCGATGACGTCGGCATAAGTCTTCCGCCCAGTTTATAACTTTGTCTTCCGGTTGACGTCATCTTCTCTTCCGATGACGTCAGCATAAGTCTTCCGCCCAGTTTATAACTTTGTCTTCCGGTTGACGTCATCTTCTCTTCCGATGACGTCATCCATAGTTTACATTCTCCGAATTCCGTCTGCTGCCTGTATCTTCCGCCTGACGTCACCCATATTCCGGCTGACATCACCACCTCTTCCACCCCAGTTTTACTCAGTCTCTTCTGCTGAACACCGTTCGTCTTTTGTCTTATTATATCCACCAATTGCACTGTTTCATTTCTCCTTGCTTCCAATCTTCCTGCTCTCCTTATGTCATTCATTCTGTAGTCTAGTTTTAACTGTTTCTTTTTCTCTGTTTTGATTTCAAATTCCGAGAATGTTTTCATTCTCTGTTAAGCTTTAAGGTTTTACTCTTAAAAGTTCAGTCTGTTTTCTGTTTGTTTCCTAAAGTTCTGTTCCCTGTTCAAGAAAAAAATGTAGTCCCTATTTTTTGTTAACTGTCCCGGAGTGACGGCTTGGCTCTCGGGTCCTGTTGATTGGGATCCGGATTTGGGTCGTCACAAATTATATTGAATTTTATTTTATGAAATGTTTTAATTCTGCTTTTAATTCAAATTTCCAACAAAATTATTTAATGTTAAAAATTTTGATAAAGCTTCCGCGCATTTAAGGTTTCAGTTATTATTTAAAAAGATTTTCAATATTCTGAAATTGTGATTTTAACGCTCAAATTTTATAAATCAATTTGGAAAAAATTTTAAGATTTTCAAATTAGGGTTTCAAATTGGGAATTTTAAAATTGAGGCATTACAATTTGATATCAGAACAACCAGGTTTATAAAACGATTCTGTAGACTTATCTGTATGCTCACGTGCACCTGGAAAATTGTCGATCAGCAAGTAAGTGATTAAAATTTATATTTTGATAAAAGTATGTTTGATAATTTTGTAGTACATTTTAAAGTAAGTAAAAATTTCTATTGTTCTTTTTATAAATGCTTTTATAAAATCTTCAATATGGATTGAAACTTTAATATACATATTTTATTTAAATTTCAAGTATTTATTTAAAGTAATTTCAAACTATTTTAAGTTTCATTTTAGTACAAGGTTTTAAATTTTTTAAAGTTATCTTTGTGGTGTAGATATATTGCTAAAACCTAAAATAATTATTCACGATTAAAAGACTTGATCTCGATCAATAACCTTCCTTAAAAATAACACTAACCTTGCTAGTATCCTAACTAGTTTAAGAATTCTTATAGACTCCTCTATGAAAACTTTAGAATATTGGCATGCAATTGTTAAGATCTAAATTAGGAAAATACATTAGCCAAAACTTGAACATTTTGGATAGAAGAGCTTATAGAAAAATCACAAGGATAATTTAGTTTTTCAATGTAAAATTTTTCAAATTCTCAAGTTAAGGATTCCCTAAGGATAAGAGATAGAGTAATATTATGGATTAATTTGAGAATATTAGACGAGACAAGAAATGATGAAGATAAATTTAAGGATACTTAGATAATTGTCTCTAGTAATAATTTGCCCATAAAATTTATATTAATTGAAGATTTACTAAAAATATTGTTTGAGTACTTAGAAGTTGGATTTGAGTTGAGAAACTATTAATGTGGATAAAGTTAATCAATAAGAAGCTGATGAAACAAAGGATGCTAAAGTTATGACGTATGATCTCAAAGATTATATCTTAATGGTTATTTAGTTACATATGTTTTAAATGACTCGAAGACATATAAAGGATATTAGATATTATTTTGAGGCTTTAAAGAATCAATGGAAAGTAGAGAAACTTATGTAGAGTTATTTCAAGTGACTAGATTTGATCATTACTCTAGGAAATGAATATCATCTTAGAAAAATAAATCAAGAGAAATTTAATGATGTGAGAATTTATAATCATCATGGAATAGGAAAAAGCTTGATGGAATTAGAGGTGACCATAAGTAGTAAAAGTGTTGAGTATCAGGTGATAGAAAATAAATTGGAATGTTTAGTCTAAGAAAATTTTGAGAAAGTAGTAATGTTGGATTCTATTTGACAAATTTTTAGAATATAATTAATTATATTGAAGTTGAAGATTTAATATTAGAATTTTTACCTCTTAAGTATTTAGTGTTGCTCGATTGAAGAAATATAAATGTTAGACTTTATTTAAAGAATTAGTATATCATGAGGAATATAGTCTATTAGAGAAAAAGTTAATGTAATGATTATTGTTAGAAAGATTTATGAAAGTTACATTTGGTAGAGCTATTATTAACACTTTCGAGGATAGCGAATTAGGAAATTGAGGATTTGAATAAATTTTCTTCGAGGAGACATAGAAATGGAGTTAAATTAGATGACTTTGAAAGTTGAGGTTATAGTTGATTAAATTAAAGTCAAAGAATCTATTAATGATTGAGTGTTAAAGTGTATAGTTTAGAATGATTTAATTTGGAGACATAGGAATTAGATAGTGTAAGATCGTTTTTACCTAAGGGGGGGTGAATAAGGTTTTTCGCTTTCTATTATCATTATTAATTGTGATTACAATCAAATTAATTGTTTACTCTAAATAGTGTAAACTTAATGATATCAAATTAAGTTGACGAGATGAATGTAATCATAAAAAAATAAAGAGTCAAGGGAAAAGAGAAATTGACACCAAGATTGTTTACGCAGTTCAACCAACCTTGCCTACGTATGCGCTCCAAGGGCTTCCCTTGAAGATTCTTATCTTCTCTTCCTCGAGAATCTTTGATTGAACTTTACAGGCGTCAATCAACTGCCTATACAATCTCACTCGAAGAGATTCACCCTTTTACAATCTCCAAGTAAAGTTTTTAGTAAAGCTAAAAACACACTCTCAATAAAGAAATCTCAAGTGTTTGATCTTTGAGAGAAGTGGAGGATTGAAGAATAATCGTAAATGTACGCACTTGAAAGTTGAGAGAAAGTTTTTGATCAGGAGGTATCTTTTCTCAAAAACTCCATTCTTCAATTTATACTCTTTTTGAATTTTGTCATCAAGTGGTCGACCTATCTTGCCATTGGTCGACACCTTGTTACCGTTGAGTGTAGAAAAAAAAGACCGTTGTGAATAGCTCTGGTCGACACCTTGAAACACGGGTCGACACTTTGTTACCGTTGGAGTTAGCTGATTTGTCTGTTGAAATGTGTTTTAGTTGAAATCTTCAAAACTATGGTCGACACATCAGTCTTCTTTGTATTCAAGTGTCGACACCTGCAAAATCAGGTCGACATTTGATTTAGCCTGTTTGCACTTAGGGTTGATGCTCGATTCTTCTGTCTTCATTTCTTCACAAGTTTAGTCGACACTTTCATTTATCGGTCGACACTTGTTTTTCTTCTATTTGCTCTTGGGGTCGACACTAGAATTAGTCGAATTTTTTCTGTCTCCATTCCTTCAGAAGTTCGGTCGACACTTTAATTTCCTGGTCGACACTTGAATTAGTCGAATTTCCTCTGTCTCCATTCCTTTAGAAGTTCGATCGACACTTTAATTTCTTGGTCGACACTTGAATTACTCCGAGTTGGGTTTTGTTTCTTTTAGCTACTACACACTTGATAAACCTCATTAGAACTAAATACCCTTCTTCAAGGGCATTCTCAATTTAGGTATTTGCAAAAACATTTATTCCTTAAGTTTCATCATCCATCACTCTATAAAGATGTATTTACATTAAACACATTATAATTAAACATCATCAAAAACTCATTATCTTAACTCATTTTAAGGTAACAATATCCCTTTTTTTTATGATGACAAATAATAAATTGATTACTCACTCCCCCATACTTATATCAATTGAATCTCCCCCACAAGATATGCACTGAATAGATTTTATCATTACTCACTCAAATTATCTAACTTTCAATTTTGTCTCCTCCTTTGACATTTTTAAAAACAGATATTTCACGGTCAGCTATCATAACACGCTATAACATTCCATAGGCCATTCAACACAAATAAGATAGTATTTTCAAAATTTCAGAAGTTAGTCCAACAAAACATAGATAAATACCAACTGAAAAACAATATATACCAATATCCTGCTATTACAAACACTAAACTCATATAAAGTCAAATTAGGAGATGAGCAAGCTAAGAGTATCACACAAACAAAAAAAAATATCATTCTGATAGGGAGAAGCATGGATCATCAAAAGGATCGATTAGAGGATCAACTAGAGGATCGACTGGAGGATCGACTGGAGAATCAACTAACCCATCCTAATAATCTTGAAGATAGTCAAGATGCCTGTGAACCTCAAGGATATCTTGACGTAGATCTGCTGTCTTCTCTTCTAACCGATCAAAGCGATCAAGAATCACGTTCTGAAAGGAGTCAAAAGCAATCCCGATGCTAGCTATATTTGCCTATAAAATATTGAACCTTTCTTCAGAGTTAGAGAAGTTGCCTCTAGATGCATTGAAGGGGGGTTCCGGAGTGTGTTCAGGCTCATGACCACCTTCATCAACTTCCATGTGGGATGGTCCAGCATCGGATGCTCTAACTTTGTCTCCTTTAAAGATCCAATCACCTTCAGCATTGAGACGAAACCTCATTCGAGTTAAAGTGGATGTGGTGTATGTGTTGGTTTTCTTTAGAGGTAATGGGATTTCGGTCCTTGGAATTTGTACTCCATTCTCCTTAAAGATTTTCAATAAAAGAAGATTAAAAGGTAGGGACTTTGCTGCGTTACTAAAGACTTGCATCATCTGTTTCAAAATCATATATCCCACATTGAATGATTCTTATCGAAAGATCTTATATAAAACATAGAGATCCATACCACTTATGTAATCTCTATGTCCATCTCTTAGTAGTAGATTGTACGTGATCATATGGTGGATGAGCCTTGCACGTACACTTAAGTCTTTTAACTTAGGCTTCAATGGAAGGGAACGATTTGGATCCTTAACTATCATTCTTATAAAATTATTCCCTTCACTGGTCCCCATAAATTCAGGGTCCCTAGATGCCTCATAATACCTTTCGGTCTCATTGTTAAATTCACAGCGTAAAATTGAATTTAGTGGATGCGATATCTTAATGTGTTTTCCATACACATAACTAATAATTTTAAGAGGCCTTAGAAAATGTTCTAAATTGACATAGAACATTCTCACTGGTGTTTCATAGTATAGGCCATCACAGTTAAACAGATCAATTAACCCCAAATTCCTCAAAGGCAGGACCAAATTTAAACTACTTAACTCATCGAATTCTACTTTTCTACTCAGAATCAGAGGCATGAATTGAAAGTCGTCCTCATACCTTCTCATCGAGTCAGCACTCTTGAATAATGGAGATGGCCAAGACGTTGGTTCTTCAACTTCAATCACTGGAGTAGGGTTCTTTGACCTCCTCTTGTGAACGACGAGCTTGCTGTGGGAGATTGATGCCATTTGAAGTTTAGAATGAAGAGTAGAAATACTAATCGGAGGAAAATCGACGAAGCTTTGGAAAAAGGCAAAAAATCACCTAAGAAATTTAGAGAGAAATCACTTGGTTAGGGTTTCGGGCGACACTATATTTTATAAAAACCATTCAGGTGTCGACTGATGATAGTAGTTGTCAACACTTCATCGTAAAAAAGATTGATTCTCTCGACTCCAAAATGAAAAGAGAGTCAGGTGTTTACCAATTATTGTATAGGTCGACACTTCTTGAACAAAAACCAATTTTCATGATTTCTCAATCTTGATCAGACCTAACTGAACTCGGATACTATTGAAGGTCTTCTCATCTAAGGGTTTTGTGAAGATATCGACTAACTGATAAGAAGAATTCACGAAATCCAAAGTGAGATCTCTTTTTGTACATGATCTCTTAAAAAATGATATCAGATTTCAATATGTTATGTTCTTGAGTGTTGGATAGGATTCTTTGAAATATTAATGGCACTAGTATTATCTCATCCAATAGGTATCCTATCATAGAATAGATTGTAGTCTTCTAAAGTTTGCTTCATCCAAAACATTTGAGCACAACAACTTCCGGTGGCAATATATTTGCTTTCGGCCGTTGAGAGTGCTACGAAATTTTGTTTCTTTGAGAACCAAGACACAAAAGATTCACCTAGATATTGGCACGTTCCACTAGTGCTTTTTCTATCTACAAGACTTCCGGCATAATCAAAATCAGAAAATCCTATAAGATCAAAAGAAGTACCCTTTGGAGACCATAATCCTAAATCATAAGTGCCACTTAGATATTTAAATATCCTCTTAACAGAATTTAAGTGGGTTTTCTTAGGAGGAGCTTGAAACCTAGCACATAAGCACACACTAAATAGGATATCCGGCCTACTAGTCGTTAGGTATAATAAAGAACTAATCATACCTCTTTATTTCTTAATATCCACACTTATCCCATTTTCATATTTATCTAATTTTGTAGATGTGCTCATTGGAGTTCTGGATGGTTTGGAAGAATTCAGTCCAAATTTATTTAAGAGATCTTTGATATAGTTTTCTTGATTAAAAAATATACCTTCGGTAGTGTAACACCCGGTTCTTTAAGACCAAGTCTTATTCCTTTCTAAAATTAATGACGCACTTTAAATGGTAATAGTAAAAGTAGAGTTATTGAGTGACTAGGCAAGGGTATAAGGCTAACTTGAGACTAGTAAGTGGATAACCTATTAAGGGAAGAAGATTAGTGATAAATGCACCAAAGCCGCCACTGTTCCCTCATTTTTCCTTTCTCGGTATTCAGCTCAAGCTCATCAGAACACCAGGCGATTTTCCCTCCGACTTCTCCAGTGATTTCTCCAACTTGGGTGAGTTCCTTCATTTTCTTTATGACTCGACGGTTAGATAGAAGAGAGAGTACAAAGTATGTGTTTTCGGGAGTGTTGTGAATGAGAGTAGATTCGGGTTTAGTGTAAAATTTGGGAGTGCTCAATGAATAGAATTCCTAACTGTCCACTTAGTTTTATTTTGAATGCTTTAGAATGAGGATTAATAATGATTGGGTTAATGTTCTTTTTATGGTTCTAGGTGAGCATTTCCGAAGAAACTCCTAACCGAGTATCCACCAGGAATCCAAGTAAGTAAAGTATGCATGTGCCTTCGGGCCTACATCACAAAACATTAGGATTAGGCATCGTGCGAATGAGTTTGTATGTCATGCATCATGTTTTGTAAAAGATTACGAAAATGAATTTCTATGTAAAGCATGGTAAGGCATGAACCGAATGTGACCGGCAAGCTATTAAGGGAATTCATCCGCCCCTTAATCGAGTAGAGGATGTATAACATTGGGAAAATTGATCCCACTCCCAAGGGAACTGAGGGATCAGATCAACTATTAAGGGAATTCATCCGCCCCTTAATCGAGTAGAGGATGTATAACATTGGGAGAGTTGATCCCACTCCCAAGGGAACTGAGGGATCAGATCAGTTTATGAATAAATGCGGATGCAACTGAGATGAGAAAGTAGAAATTGCATGTTTAGGAATTTATGATTCAGTATTTTATTTCATTACTGTTTTACTTACTTAGCATTAGGCTAATAGATGAGTTTTGTGATGTAGGTGTTGAGGTTACTGCAGGTGATTTCCTTGAGTTCACAAATGCATAGATGATGTTGGAGGAGCACATTTAGGTCACGACTTGGTAAATTGATGAGGCGGTTTAACCAGTGTTTTGTTTATGTGCGTTGTAGTGAACAACTGGATAGCTGAGTTGTGTCTGAGTTTTGTTGACTGAATCAACTTTTGATGTTTTGATCTTGGTTTGAAAACTCTCTGGTTCAGTTGACAATGTTTTCACCCAAGTATGTCGAGTCTTATGACAGTAATAGTTTTCAATGTTTTGAATACAATTTGAAACTTTATGATAATAGTACCTTGCTGATTTAGCATTGGTTTTTACTGGATTTGAGTAATGTAATGATTGAAATTGTTTCTGAATGGTTTCATAGAAGTGAATAAGTCCTTTCGTAGTAGAGTTGTTTTGTATAGGGTATGAATTGGGGAAAAGTTGCTCTGTCTTCTACCGACAGTTGTAGTCTATCGGTAGAAGACATCGTTTTCTATCGGTAGAAGATGGTTGATTTCTACCGGTAGGAGTAGCGTGTTACAGCTATCGGTAGATGTGAGTATAAGTTTTTTGTCGTTTTGTGATCGGTATGTGTAGTTGTTCTATCGGTAGATGTGTGTGAAAATCTTTTGTCGTTTTGTGATCGGTATGTGTAGTTGATCTATCGGTAGATGTGTGTGAAAACCTTTTGTCGTCTTGTGATCGGTATGTGTAGTTGTTCTATCGGTAGAGGCTGGATAGATGATTCATCCGGCTGACGTCATCGGTAGATGCAGGTAGCAAAACTTGTCGTTTTGCGATCGGCTGGAACTGGAAGAACAATTCTTCCGGTTGACGTCATCGGTGGAAACCTTTAGTTTTGTTTCCGCCCTGTTTTGTTGACTTTGTTCAGCGGCAGATGCGTTTGACTTCTTTAATCTTTAAGTAATTCACACTTTATACCTTCATTTCCTTCAAGCGACTATCTTCTAATTTTATACTAATTATTCACACATTGTTTTACAATTTGTTTAACTCTATTTTGCTCAAATGATTTTCGCTGCAAGTTTTTTTAAATGTTTTGAGGTTTTAGAAATTGTCAAATTTTGACTTTCGAGCGAAGTTTTAAATTTTGTCCAAAGTTTCCTAGTTATGTTCGGGCTTATGAGTAGCAAACCGGGTTTGGAAAACTCGGGGCGTTACAGTATGGTATCAGAGACATTCAGTTAAACCGTTTAAAAGATTACTCATCAGTGCCAATCGTTGCATGGAAGTGCTTCAACGACTGTAAGTGTTTATGTTAACATTAGCTAATAGATATTTAAGAGTGTAATTAACCATGTACAGGAATTTAGTATAATGGCTCGACGTCCAGGGAGACCTAGAGTGCCAAGGGAAATGCCAAACTTGAGTGGTGAAGAGGAGTCTAGTGTGATTAGGCAGCTGACAGAGTTGGTGCGTCAGCAAACCGATTTAGTGCGCCAGCAGTCTGATCAACTAGGAGTACTGTTGAACCGAGAAGTACAAGGAAGTGACAACTCGGGTTCTAGCAATGAACATTCTGGAGATAGATTCAGGAGATTACGACCACCCACGTTTGATGGTCAGTCATCTGACCCAGTTATTGCTGAAGGGTGGCTCAAGAAGATTGAGAGTATGTTTAGGTGCGCCAACGTTGGTGAAGGAGACAAGGTCACGTTGGCAACTTTTCACTTGGCCGGTGAAGCTCAACTCTGGTGGGAAACAATGGAGACTATCACTGATGTTTTGGCGATGCCTTGGTCACAATTCAAAGACATTTTCTATGGAAAGTATTTTAACAGCACTGTTCAAACCGCGAAGAAGTTGGAATTTTTAAACTTGAGGCAGACGGGGTCTGTGGCCGAGTACAGTAGACAGTTTGAGTCCCTGTCCAGGTTTGCTGGACAATTTGCCTACAAGGACGATGATAAGGTGTTCAAATTTGTGCATGGACTGAAACCAGAGATTTATAGAGGAGTTAAATTTTGTGGTATTAAAGGCTTGACATTCAGCGAAGTTGTGTCCACTGCTCTGGAAGTGGAAGAAGCTGAAAGGAAGTGTGCTGGATCAAAAGAGGTCCCACAAAAGTTTATCCAGCCATACCAACAAAGGGGAATGAAGAGGCCTAGCGAGGGCCAGTGTGGTCAAGGATCTGGAAAGAAAGTACCGGATACCAGGAAGTTTCCTCAGTGCCCGAAGTGTCACATGGGCGAGTGCGGATTTGGGATGGAAAATGTTTTAACTGTGAGGAGTTTGGACACACACTCAGGGATTGCCCAAAGCCTAGAATCACCAGATGCTTCAATTGTAAGAAGGTCGGCCATATTAGCAGAGACTGCCCAGTTCCTAAGAATGGCCCTGCTATGATCAAACCGAGGATATTCTCCATGGTTGAGTCAGGTGAGGAACAGCCCGCTGTAGTGTCAGGTACTATATTGATCAACTCAGTGCCTACTTTTACTTTAATAGATTTCAGTGCAACGCATTCATTTATAGCATCTGCATTTGCTGTTAAGTTAGGTGTACGGTTTACCCCTTCTATGCATGTGTTCAGTGTTGCTTTACCCTCTGGTGAGCGCATGCACTCTAACCAGGTGATGCCTTATAGTGATGTGTTCGTAGGAAGCGTGAGTCTACCTGCTGATCTCACTATTATGGATATAATGGGATTTGATGTAATCCTAGGAATGGATTGGCTATTTAAACATTATGCCACAATCGACTGTAGGACTGGAGTAGTTAGATTCAAACCCCCTAGTGGTTTAAACCATACCTTCCAAGCTCTGAAGAAGAGTAAGGAGATGACTGTGATGACTTCTGTCAATTGTAGACCCTCCCCATGCAGAGAATATTTGTGCTTTTTGGCCAGTGTTTTAGACACACAACTTGTGGGAAAAGCAAGTCCTCAAGATGTTTTAGTTGTCCAAGATTTTCCGGAAGTGTTTCTGGATGACCTTCCTGGATTGTCGCCAGATAGAAAAATTGAATTTGTTGTAGATGTTTACCCCGGCGCCGAGCCTGTGTCTAAAAATCCATATAGATTAGCACCAACAGAACTTAAGGAATTAAAGAAGCAGTTGGAGGACCTGTTGGAGAAAGGTTCATATGCCCTAGCTTTTCACCGTGGGGTGCACCTGTCCTCTTTGTCAAGAAGAAAGATGGATCAATGCGAATGTGCATTGATTATAGGGAACTGAACAAGCTAACTGTTAAGAACAAGTATCCACTACCTAGAATCGATCATCTATTTGACCAGCTTAATGGTGCACGTGTTTTCTCCAAGA
The DNA here is from genome assembly GCA_022432975.1 of Begonia masoniana. NCBI lineage: Eukaryota > Viridiplantae > Streptophyta > Magnoliopsida > Cucurbitales > Begoniaceae > Begonia > Begonia masoniana. Next base: position 18,614,760 of record CM039505.1, on the reverse strand, counting down.
TTGACCTTAGGTCCGGATACTACCAATTGAAAGTCAAACCTGAAGATATCCCAAAGACTGCCTTTCGTACAAGATATGGACATTATGAGTTTTTGGTTATGTCCTTTGGTTTGACAAATGCACCAGTTGCATTCATGGATCTTATGAATAAGGTGTTTCATGAGTATTTGGACAAGTTTGTCATTGTGTTTATAGATGATATTCTAATCTATTCTAGTACCAAAGGTGAGCATGCAAGGCATTTGAGTTTGGTGTTGGAAGTACTTAGACAACACCAACTTTATGCTAAGTTTTCCAAGTGTGAGTTTTGGTTGGACAGAGTTCACTTTCTTGGTTATGTGATCTCTGGAGATAGGATATCTGTCGACCCAGCCAAGGTCCAAGCAGTTAAGGAGTGGCCTCAACCAAGGAATGCTACAGATATACAGAGTTTTCTTGGACTAGCAGGATATTATAGAAAGTTCATTGAAGGATTTTCGAAGATTGCTACACCCCTTACTAGGTTAACAAGGAAAAATGTGAAGTATATATGGACTGACGAATGTGAGCATAGTTTTCAGACCTTGAAACAGAAGTTGACCGATGCTCCAATTTTAACCCTTCCAGTTGAAGATGGTAAGTTTAGCATTTACTGTGACGCTTCCAAAATTGGTCTTGGTTGTGTTCTAATGCAAAATGGAAAAGTAATAGCCTATGCCTCTAGACAGTTGAAAACACATGAGAAGAATTACCCTACGCATGACTTAGAATTAGCTGCGGTGGTTTTCGCACTAAAGATTTGGAGACATTACTTGTATGGACAATCTTGTGAGACATTTTTAGATCATAAGAGTCTGAAGTATATCTTCACACAGAAAGAATTGAACATGAGGCAACGTCGATGGTTGAAATTTGTCAAGGATTATGATTTTGAAATAAAATATCACCCCGGCAAGGCGAATGTAGTGGCAGATGCCTTAAGTAGAGTGACAACATCCGCCTAACCCAAGATTTTAGACATGCCACTAGCTTTAGAGTTTGAATTCCAAAAGTTTAATCTAGAAGCAGTATCCAGTGTATCAGCTATGCTTTCGGCCATATCCTTGAGGCCTACTATTTTAGAGAAAATAAAAGAAGCTCAAAGGAACGAAACTGAATGCAATAAGTATAAGTCCTGCATGGATTCTACAGACAAGTCAGATTTTAACTTTTCTACTAATGGAATCCTTAGGTTTAGAAATAGATGGTTTGTTCCTGCCATTAAAGAACTTCGAGATGAGATTCTTACTGAAGCTCATTCTTCCAGGTTCTCTGTTCACCCTGGGAGTACGAAGATGTACAAGGATCTTAAACAACATTATTGGTGGCCAAGTATGAAAAGGAGTGTGGCAGAGTATGTAGGATCATGTTTGTGTTGTCAGTAGATTAAAGCTGAGCATCAGAGACCCTCAGGAACATTACAACCTTTATCAGTTCCCGAATAGAAATGGGAACAAATAACGATGGATTTTGTTGTGGGATTGCCTAGAACAACAAAGGGACATGATGCAATTTGGGTAATAGTAGACCGTCTAACCAAATCAGCTCATTTCCTACCAATAAAGGTGACTTACTCGATGGATCAACTTGCTGAATTGTATGTGCAAGAAATTGTTAGACTGCATGGAGTTCCAAGCACCATAGTTTCAGACCGAGACTCTAGATTTACATCTAAGTTTTGGAAAAGTTTGCACAAGGCTATGGGAACACAGCTTAGTTTTACCACAGCTTTTCACCCTCAAACAGATGGACAATCCGAGAGAACTATTCAGATCTTAGAGGATATGCTCCGTGCTTGCATACTAGATTTTCAAGGTTCCTAGAGTAAGTACCTCTCCTTAGTAGAATTTTCTTATAACAACAGTTTTCAGGCAACAATAGGCATGGCACCATACGAGGCATTGTATGGGCGAAAGTGCAGGTCTCCATTGTATTGGGATGAAGTTGGAGAAGCTCAATTGATTGGTCCTGACATTATGCAGCAGACAGTGGAAAAAATTGCCCTCATCCGCCAGAGGATCTTAACAGCTCAAAGCCGGCAGAAGAGCTATGCCGACAAGAGGCGTAGAGAACTAGAGTTTGAATTAGGTGATGAAGTTTTTCTTAAGATATCACCATTTAAAGGAGTTGTGAGATTTGGAAAGAGAGGCAAGTTAAACCCCAGGTTCATTGGACCGTTCACGATTCTGAAGAGGATTGGGAGAACAGCTTACCAGTTGCAACTACCAACTTCCATGGAAGGGATACATGATGTATTCCATGTTTCTATGTTGAAGAAGTGCATAAAGGACCCAAATCAAGTTGTGGAACAGCAGGACATTGAAGTTCATCCTACCCTTACTTATGAAGAGAAACCAGTAAAGATCTTAGATTATGCAGTGAAGGTAGTGCGCAACAAAGAAGTTCCATTGGTGAAGGTATTGTGGCGTAACCAGAATATTGAGGAGACAACTTGGGAGCGCCAGCAAGACATGATGGACCAACATCCAGATTTATTCAGGTATTGAATTTTGAAGACAAAATTCTTTAACGAGGGTAGATTGTAACACCCGAATTCTTTAGGACCAAGTCTTATTCCTTTCTAAAATTAATGACGCACTTTAAATGGTAATAGTAAAAGTAAGGTTATTGAGTGACTAGGCAAGGGTATAAGGGTAACTTGAGACTAGTAAGTGGATAACCTATTTAAGGGAAGAAGATTAGTGATAAATGCACCATACCCACCACTGTTCCCTCATTTTTCCTTTCTTGGTATTCAGCTCAAGCTCATCAGAACACCAGGCGATTTTCCCTCCGACTTCTCCAGTGATTTCTCCAACTTATGTGAGTTTCTTCATTTTCTTTATGACTCGACGGTTAGATAGCAGAGGGAGTGCAAAGTATGTGTTTTCGAGAGTGCTGTGAATGAGAGTAGATTCGGGTTTAGTGTAAAATTTGGGAGTGCTCAGTGAATAGAACTCCTAACTGCCCACTTAGTTTTCTTTTGAATGCTTTAGAATGAGGATTAGTAAGGATTGGGTTAATGTTCTGTTTATGGTTCTAGGTGAGCATTTCCGATGCAACTCCTAACCGAGTATCCACCAGGAATCCAAGTAAGTAAAGTATGCATGTGCCTTCGGGCCTACATCATAAAACATTAGGATTAGGCATCGTGCGAATGAGTTTGTATGTCATGCATCATGTTTGTAAAAGATTACGAAAATGATTTCTATGTAAAGCATGGTAAGGTATGAACCGAATGTGACCGGCAAGCTATTAAGGGAATTCATCCGCCCCTTAATCGAGTAGAGGATGTATAACATTGTAAGAATTGATCCCACTCTCAAGGGAACTGAGGGATCAGATCAGCTATTAAGCGAATTCATCCGCCCCTTAATCGAGTAGAGGATGTATAACACTGGGAGAGTTGATCCCACTCCCAAGGGAACTGAGGGATCAGATCAGTTTATAATGAATGCGAATGCACTGATATGAGAAGTAGAATTGCATGTTTAGAAATTTAGGATTCAGCATTTTATTTCATTACTGCTTTACTTACTTAGCATTAGGCTAATGATTGAGTTTTGTGATGTAGGTGTTGAGGTTACTGCAGGTGATTTCCCTGAGTTCACAAATGCATAGATGATGTTAGGAGGAGCACAATTCAGGTCACGACTTGGGTAAATTGATGAGGTGGTTTAACCAGTGTTTTGTTTATGTGCGTTGTAGTGAATAACTGGATAGCTGAGTTGTGTCTAAGTTTCGTTGACTGAATCAACTTTTGATGTTTTGATCTTGGTTTGAAAACTCTCTGGTTCAGTTGACAATGTTTTCACTCAAGTATGTCGAGTCTTATGACAGTAATAGTTTTCAATGTTTTGAATACAATTTGAAACTTTCTGATAATAGTACCTTGCTGATTTAGCATTGGTTTTTACTGGATTTGAGTAATGTAATGATTGAAATTGTTTCTGAATGGTTTCATTGAAGTGAATAAGTCCTTTCGTAGTAGAGTTGTTTTGTATAGGGTATGAATTGGGGAAAAGTTGCTCTGTCTTCTACCGGCAGTTGTAGTCTATCGGTAGAAGACATCGTTTTCTATCGGTAGAAGATGGGTTGATTTCTACCGGTAGGAGTAGGCGTGTTACAGCTATCGTAGATGTGAGTAGAAGTTTTTTGTCGTTTTGTGATCGGTATGTGTAGTTGTTCTATCGGTAGATGTGTGTGAAAATCTTTTGTCGTTTTGTGATCGGTATGTGTAGTTGATCTATCGGTAGATGTGTGTGAAAACCTTTTGTCGTCTTGTGATCGGTATGTGTAGTTGTTCTATCGGTAGAGGCTGGATGGATGATTCATCCGGCTGACGTCATTGGTAGATGCAGGTAGCAAAACTTGTCGTTTTGCGATCGGTTGGAGCTGGAAGAACGATTCTTCCGGTTGACGTCATCGGTGGAAACCTTTAGTTTTGTTTCCGCTCTGTTTCGTTGACTTTGTTCATCGGCAGATGCGTTTGACTTCTTTAATCTTTAAGTATTTCACACTTTATACCTTCATTTCCTTCAGGCGACTATCTTCTAATTTTATACTAATTATTCACACATTGTTTTACAATTTGTTTAACTCTATTTTGCTCAAATGATTTCCACTGCAAGTTTTTTTAAATGTTTTGAGGTTTTAGAAATTGTCAAATTTTGACTTTCGAGCAAAGTTTTAAATTTTGTTCAAAGTTTCCTAGTTATGTTCGGGGTTATGAGTAGCAAACCGGGTTTGGAAAACTCGGGGCGTTACAGGTAGTTTGCTTTATTTGTAATTCTAAGAAGAATTTTAATTCCCCAATCATACTCATTTCAAATTCACTTTGCATTAGAGATGCAAATTCATCACAAAGTGAGAAATTTGTTGATCCAAATATGATGTCATCCACATATACTTGCACAATGAGCAAATCATCCCCATTTTGCATGATAAACAATGTTGAATCAATATTACCCTTTTTAAAATTCCTTTCTATAAGAAAATTCTTCAATCTATCATACCAAGCTTTAGGGGCTTGCTTAAGTCCATATAAAGCTTTGTTGAGCTTGTATACATGGTTAAGTTTCTCATAGGTTTCAAATCCTAAAGGTTGCTCTACATAAACTTCTTCTAAGATATAGCCATTTAAAAAAGACTCTTAACATGCATTTGGAAAAGAGTGAAATTTTTGTAGCAAGCAAATACTAAGAGCATCCTAATAGATTCTAGTCTAGCTATGGGAGAAAATGTTTCTTCAAAGTCTATTCATTCTTCTTGGTTGTATCCCCTGGCAACTAATCTAGCCTTATTTCTTACAATAATTCCATTTTTCGTCCATCTTATTCTTCAACACCCATTTTGTTCCTATAATGGGATGGTCTTTCGGTCTTGGAACAAGTTCCCATACATTTCTCCATTTGAATTAGTTTAGCTCTTCTTGCATGGATACAATCCAATTTTTGTCCAATTCGGTTTCCTCAAATTTCTTCGGTTCTATTTGAGAGATTAAAGCTATATTTGCACATAGATTTCCAATGGAGGCTCTAGTTTTGACTCCTAAGGAAGGATCACCTAGAACTTCATCTAAAGGATGACTTTTGACAAATTTCCAATCTCTAGGAAGAGCATCATTTGCATCCTTGATTGGAACAATTTCTAGAGATTTTGATTGAGGATCTATGGAATTTTCTCCTTGAATGGTTTCAACTTGATCATCTAGAGAGATAGAATCTATTTGCATTTCTAAACCATCATCCCTTTCCACATTTATTGTGGGTTGAGGGGTCTCATCAAAATTGACATGCATGGATTCTTCTACAACTAGAGTCCTTTTGTTGAAAACTCTATATGCTTTACTAGATAATGAATACCCAAAGAATATTCCAAGATCCGTCTTGGAATCAAATTTTCCTAATTTGTCCTTGGTGTTGAGAATGAAACATTTACAACCAAAGGCTTTAAAATACTTAACATTAGGAGTTTTATCAGTTCATAGGGGGTTTTCTCAAGGATAGATCTTATGGAGGCCCGGTTTAATACATAGCAAGTCGTAGCTACAGCTTTCGCCCAAAAATATTTTGGAAGAGAGTTTTCATTTAGCATGGTCCTAGCAATTTTTTGAAGAGACCTATTTTTCCTCTCGACAACTCCATTTTGTTAAGGGATTCTAGGGGAAGAGAAATTATGCTCAATTCCATGTTTGAGACATAAGAGTTCAAATTTTTCATTTTCAAATTCTCCACCATGATCACTATGAATAGCAACAATGGCAAGATCCTTTTCATTTTGAACTTTCTTTCTAAAGCTAAAGAAGATGTCAAACGTTTCATCCTTTGACTTTAGAAAGAATACCCAAGAGAATAAAGAGAAATCATTTACAATGACAAATGCATAATGTTTGCCTCCTAGACTAGCTATGTTTGAAGGACCGAAAAGATCCATGTAAAGTAGTTGTAGAGGTTTGGAAGATGTGACAATGTTCTTTGAAGCAAAAGAGCTTTTGGTTTGCTTGCCCATTTGACAAGCATCACAAATTCTATCATTCTCAAAGGATATTTTTGGAAGCCCCTAACTAGATTATTCTTAGAAATCTTAGCTTAGGTATCTATACTAACATGTCCTAATCTTCTATGCCAAGACTAAGTATCATTCAAAGAATTTACAGCAAAGTATTTTTCATCAAAGTATTCAATATTATATAAATCAATTGTGTACACATTTTCTTCTTTATAACCAACAAACAGAATTTTACTACTTGAGCTATCTTTAATTACACATGATTTTGATTTAAAAACAACTTTATATCTTTTATCACACAATTGACTAATGCTTAGCAAATTATGTTTTAAACCTTGAACTAATAAAATATTTTCAATTATAGAATTAGTGTTGATACTTATGTTTTCAATGCCAACTATTTTTCCTTTTTGATTTCTGCCAAAGGTGACGTTTCCTTTCTTTTTGTTGACATAGGCAAACTTTGAGGAGTCTCCCTGTAACACCCGGTTTCGTTTAAACCAATTTACTTTATCAAATTTTAGTGGATGTTTTATGGATGAAATTGGGGAGCTAGTGATTAGGTTAATAAATGTGAGTGTAAGGGCATGATGGTAATTTGAGATGTTATTTTGGATAGCGTATTTAATGGAAGGTTTAATGAGGTTTAGCCGTCACTGTTCTCTCATTTTTCCTTTCTCGATATTCAGCTCAAGCTCATCAGAGCTCCAGGCGATTTTTCCTCTCCGATCTTCAACCCTCAAACTAGGTAAGTTCTCCCCTTGTTTTCTTGAGACTTTTGTGGCTAGATAGCAGAGAGAGTGCAATGTGTGTATTTTGATAATGCTATTAGTGAGTTGAGTTCGAGTTTAGTGTTGAGCTGAGAATGTACGATGACCAGAACTTCCAAACTAGCTCCTTAGGTTTCTGAATGATATAGGATAAGATTAGTGATGATCTAATCAGTATTCTGCTTATGACATTAGGTGAGCAGGGCTTCCAGAGTAGTTGAAACCGAGTAATTTCTAGGAGACCAGGTAAGTGAAGTATTGTGTGTGCCTTCGGGCCTACATCACAAAACAGTAGGTTTATGTATCTTTGAGTGTTTTCTTTTTTTGTCATGCATCATGTTTTTGAAGAAATACGAAAATGAATTTACATGAAATGTTATGGCAAGGTATGAACAGATTGAAACAGATCAGCTGTTAAGGGAACTAATCCGCCCCTTAATTGAGAAGAGGATGTATGACTTTGGGAGAACTGATCCCACTCCCAATGGAATTAAGGGATCAGATCAGCTGTTAAGGGAACTAATCTGCCCCTTAATTGAGAAGAGGATGTATGACTTTGGGAGAACTGATCTACCTCCCAATGGAACCGAGGGATCATTTCAGTAAATGAACGAAATTGCAACTGAGTTGTGAAAGTAGAAACTGCATGATTAGGATTTATGTTTCAGTATTCCATTTCATTATTGCTTTACTTGCTTAGCAATAGGCTAATAGATGAGTTTTGTGATGTAGGTGTTGAGGTAACCAGTGGAGAGTTCTCTGAATTTACTGAGGAATAGGCGTTGCTGTTGAAGCACATTCTTGCCACAGTTTGGTGTTCTTATGAGGCGATTTAACACTTGTCTGTAGGTGAAGTTTCAGTAGTCAAGTATTTTATTGGTGAATGCTGAGAATTTAACGACAGTAGTTATTTAATGTTTACGTGATTTAAATGTAGTTAGAGTTTAATATTTCCAAAGTTGTGTCGAGGATACAGACGTTGTTCTTTTGTTAATGGCTATTTGTTGAATGTCAGATGTTATTTGGGGTCAGGTTGTTTTGAATGCTTTGAGTAAAGTTTGTAAATTCCACCATTGGTGAATGAAGTTCACCGGTGGATGTTTTGTGTTTTTGTCTACCGGTGGATGTGAGATAAATGCGTTCGGATGAAGGAAATCATCCGGATGACGTCACCGGTGGATGTGAGATAAAGTCGATCGAATGAAGGAAATCATCCGGCTGACGACATCGGTAGAAAGTTTAGACTTTTGTCGTTTAGTGATCAGTGGATGTCGAGTGCTATAGTTATCAGAAGATGAAGGAAATGATTTTTTCGTTTAGTGACCGGTCAATGTATTCTGTTTGTTTTATTTTGAGAGTGAAGTCTTTTGTTGTCTTATGATCGGCAGAGGCTGGACGAACGAATTATCCGGCTGACGTCATCGGTAAATGAGAGTAGCAAAACTCGTCGTTTGCGATCGGCAGAAGTTGGAAGATTAATTCATTTGGCTGACGTCATCGGTGGAAGACTTCTGTTTGCTTCTGCTCTTTCGTTGACTTAGTTCAGCGGCAGATGAGTTTGACTTTTGCAACTTTTAAAGTATTTTGCGATTTAAACCTCTTATTTCTTTTGGCCGATTGTTCTTTAACAACTCAACTGATTTCTCAAACATTGTACTATGGTTTTGTTTAACTCTATTTTGTTCAAATGAATTCCGCTGCAAGTATTTAAACGTTTTGAAGTTTTAGAAAGTGTCAAATTTAGACTTTCGAGCGAAATTTTAAATTTAGTCCAAAGTCTCTTAGTCAAGTTCGAGTTTATGAGTAACGAACCGGATTTATATAATTCGGAGCGTTACACTCCCGTCATATATCTTGAGTATCCGCTATCAAGATACCATAAGTTCTTCATGAGAGAGCTCACAACCTACAAGAAAGATAATCATGTAACCTTCTTTGGTACCCATATTTTTTGGGTCCTAGTGTTAGGTTTGGTTCCCTTAGGAACCCATTGTAACTTAAAAAATGATTTAAAATTGTTAAATTTTAGTGGACATACAAACGATTTATGGCATACTTCATTACATGTATTACATGTGGATGGTTTGACGAAAAAATTCTTGTATACTTTCTTTTTATTAGATTTTTCATAACCAATTCCGGCCTTATCAAATGTTACTCTTTGATTTCCTAAGAGCATATTCAAGTTCTTGCTTCCATTAGTGAATTTTAAGACTATATCATTCAACCTATCATTCTTAGTCTTGAGTTCACCAATTTCATTTTCATGCAAGTTACTCTCCTTAACATGCTTTTTAATCAAGTTTGCATTTTTCTTCTTTAACAGGTTGTATTTAGACTTACGCATGCTATATTGTTTAACTAAGTCATTGAAAGCATCAATTAGATCACCATCATCATTATCACTATCACTAGAAGAATTGCATACCTCATTTTCCTTGGCCATGAAGCACAAGTTGGCCACTTCCTCGTCTTCGGAGGTGGTGTAACTTTCACTATCATCCCACGTTGCTTTCATGGCTCTCTTCTTGAACTTCTTGAGACCCTTCTTGGCTTGAGGACATTCAGTCTTGATGTGACCTGGATTTCTGCACTCAAAGCAAGTTATCTCCTTATCCTTTTGAGGCTTGTCTCCCTTTGAGAATCTTCTACCTTGTATCATTTTCTGTTGGAGAAATTTGCTGAATTTTCTCGTTGTGAATGCAATCTCCTCATCATCCTCTTCTTGTTCGGACTCTTCGGGTTTGCTTGATGAGGCCTTGAGAGCAATGTCTTTTCTCTTGGAGACTTCTTTTTCTTTTAGATCTTCCCTCTCATTGGCTCTCATCGTTATCTCATGCGTCATAAGAGAGCCAATAAGTTCTTCCAGCTTGAGGACTTTGAGATCCCTAGCTTCTTGAATGGCTATCACCTTGGGTTGCCATCCTCTTGGTAGATACCTAAGAATCTTTCTTACCAATTCTTCATTTGAATACGTTCTACCAAGCACTTTCAAACTATTAGTAATGTTAGTAAAATAAGTAAACATTGAACTAATAGATTCATCCTTTTCCATAGAAAATAATTCATATTTGTGCACCAACATACTCATTTTACTTTCTTTTACTTGATTTGTTCCTTCATGAGTTATTTCAAGTAAATGTTAAATCTCAAATGCACTATCACACCCTTGTACCCTATTAAATTCATCTATATTTAGAGCACAATATAAAGTGTTAATTTTCTTAGCATTCAAGCTCAAATTCTTTTTATCAGTATCATTTAGTTCAAGTGATGCTTTAGGAGTACCAACACCATTTTCAGTTTTTACAGCTATGTATGGACCATTCTTAATGTTATTCCATAAATCATAATCCATGGCTTGAACAAAAATTCTCATCCTAGACTTCCAATAAGCATAATCATTTCCATCAAAAAATGGAGGTCTAGTAATAGACTGTCCTTCTATATGTGAGGTATTTTTGTTGAATGTCATTTTTAAATATGTAACAATCCTTTTAAACACAATTAACAAGACTTTACACCTGCTTTGATCCCAATTGTAGGATCGTTTTTACCTAAGAGGGGGGTGAATTAGGTTTTTCGCTTCCTATTATCCTTGTTAATTGTGATTACAATCAAATTAATTGTTTACTCTAAATAGTGTAAACTTAATGATATCAAATTAAGTTGACGAGATGAATGCAATCATCAACAAGTAAAGAGTTAAGGGAAAAGAGAAATTGACACCGAGATTGTTTACGCGGTTCGACCAACATTGCCTACGTCCGCTCTCCAAGGGCTCTCCTTGAAGATTCTTATCTTCTCTTCCTCGAGAATCTTTGATTGAACTTCACGGGCATAAATCAACTGCCTTTACACCCTTGATTGAACTTCACGGGTGTCAATCAACTGCCTTTAAAATCTCACTCGAAGAGATTCACCCTTTTACAATCTCCAAGTAAAGTTTTTAGTAAAGCTAAAAACACACTCTCTCAATAAAGAAATCTCAAGTGTTTGATCTTTGAGAGAAGTGGAGGATTGAAGAATAATCGCAAATATACGCACTTGAAAGTTGAGAGAAAGTTTTTGATCAGTAGGTTATCTTTCCTCAAAAACTCCATTATTCAATTTATACACTTTTGGAATTCTGTCATCAAGTGGTCGACCTATCTTGCCATTGGTCGAGACCTTGTTACCGTTGAGTGTAGAAAAAAGGACCATTGTGAATAGCTCTGGTCAAAACCTTGAAACATGGGTCAACACTTTGTTACCGTTGGAGTTAGCTGATTTGTCAGTTGAAATGTGTTTCAGTTGAAATCTTCAAAACTGTGGTCGACACATCAGTCTTCTTTGTATTCAAGTGCCGACACCTGCAAAATCAGGTCGACATTTGATTTAGCCTGTTTGCACCCAGGGTTGATGCTCGATTCTTCTGTCTTCATTTCTTCACAAGTTCGGTCGACACTTTCATTTATCGGTCGACACTTTCATTTATCGGTCGACACTTTCATTTATCGGTCGACACTTTCATTTATCGGTCGACACTTTCATTTATCGGTCGACACTTTCATTTATCGGTCGACACTTTCATTTATCGGTCGACACTTTCATTTATCGGTCGACACTTTCATTTATCGGTCGACACTTTCATTTATCGGTCGACACTTTCATTTATCGGTCGACACTTTCATTTATCGGTCGACACTTTCATTTATCGGTCGACACTTTCATTTATCGGTCGACACTTTCATTTATCGGTCGACACTTTCATTTATCGGTCGACACTTTCATTTATCGGTCGACACTTTCATTTATCGGTCGACACTTTCATTTATCGGTCGACACTTTCATTTATCGGTCGACACTTTCATTTATCGGTCGACACTTTCATTTATCGGTCGACACTTTCATTTATCGGTCGACACTTTCATTTATCGGTCGACACTGACACTTTCATTTATCGGTCGACACTTGTTTTGCTTCTATTTGCTCTTGGGGTCGACACTAGCATTTGGGTTCAACATTTGAATTACTCCGAGCTGGGTTTTCTTTCTTTTAGCTACCACACACTTGATAAACTTCATTAGAACTAAATACCCTTCTTCAATGGCATTCTCAATTTAGGTATTTGCAAAAACATTTATTCCTTAAGTTTCATCATCCATCACTCTATAAAGATGTATTTACATTAAACATATTATAATTAAACATCATCAAAAACTCATTATCTTAAACTCCTTTTAAGGTCACAGATAGTACTTGAATCGAGACTATAGTTAATCAAATTGAATGCAGTGAACATAATTATTAGAATTATATTCAAATATGTGGTTAAAGAGATCATTGTTTGGAGAACCATAGAGATTAAATTTTAGTTGATGAATTACTAAATTTTAAGGATAATGTTTATCAAAATGAAATTAAAGTCTTTAAATAACAATTTAAATTTTGAGAATGTAGCTGATTGGAATGGACCCGAAGATACATAGAGAGATCATTATTTCTGTAATTATGGGGGTTATATTGATCGTAATGAATAATTAGATTTTGAGGATATAATTGAGTGACCATATAATTGATGTATTAAATATGAAATTTATATTTAGGTATTTGATTTAAATATACATTGTTCGAGGAATTCTGAAGTTTAGACATTTCTTATGAAATTATTAAAATTTTAAGGATATTTTCATGTTGTAGTTGATCAAAATGATATTGAGGTATATAGGTATGACATTTATGTATATTCAATTTAGAACCTTCAATACTAGAGAAAATTTAAGGTTTATGTTTTATTGATGAACAATTAAATTCTTGATGATATAGAAGAATAAAAGAAAAACACAAAATTCGAGGATATTAAGGATGAAATTTACTTTGAGTACAAATCTTATAATAATTATTGCTAAAGAAAAACATGAATGTCAGATTTTATTGAAAAAATTAGATATTAGGTCGATATTAAGAACAATGAATATGTAAGAGTGACGACCTTTGCATTAAGATTAATACGTTGAAGAGAAGTTTAACAATAGGAATGAATGAGGTTTAATTTTGATGAAATCTAGTAACGAGAGACTTTGGATTAGAATAATAAAAATTTATATTAAGAAACAAAGATATTTATAATTCAGAGTAGCGCACTGAAAGCAGAGTAAGACCTAACCTTCAAACTTGAGGATAACATAAGGATTGAACTTAAGTACTATTAAATCTATGAGAAAGCCCTACCTGGAACTATTCATGTAAAATTTAAATTTTAAGGACGAAATTTCTTTTAAGTAGGGAAGATTGTAACAGTTAGGATTTCAAAATTCTAAAATCAAAACTCGAAATCCCTAAATTAATCCAAAATAAAAAATCTAATTTAAGATTTGATTTCAAAATCTGTAACACCCGACATTTCGGCCAGGTGATTTTCTGACCATTTTCATTGTCACCCTCTTATTTAACCTTTATGATTTAAATTTAATGTTAAGGCAAATTTATTACAAGTTGAGTAAAACTTGGTTGGGTGGCAATTTTGTAATTAAAATTGATGGATTGAGTATAAATAGGAAATGGAAACCTTAAACCTCATTTATTACCACTGTAGCCGACATTCCCTCTCGGCGATTTCTTCTCTCCCAAGTTCTTGCTCTCGGCTACCAGAACTTTCCATTACCGACGGCTGGTTTCAGCTTGCCTTTCCTCTACGAATCCATATCCGAGGTATACATTGACATTATGACTATCTATTAGTTTGTTACCCTGTTCTCAGCTCGGTATTTGAGTTTCGGTCTTTATCAATGGTCGTGTGATATTAGAACATTGTGTTAACTGAGTGTGGTAACGTCATTTCCGAATCGATTCTGATCATTTAGAGTAATCAACTCAGCTTCAATCGATGGTAGAACCCGTCCACCTATTTTTGGATTTCTGGCAACACGGTGTATCAAACAGAGTATTTAGGAATGACTTTAGCTATCAGAGTCCTAGGACGATTTATGATTAGAGCTATTAGGACCTTTGTTTTAACTACTGTAATGTACATGTTTTAGGTGAAGAAGTTTAAAGAGAAGAAGCTCGGATTGCTAAGGAATCCAGGTAAGTGAATGTATTAAGGTTTCCGGCCACTAGGGCCCTACACTGCAAGGGTATTAGGAAATCATTGAGATGCTAGTCTGTTGATTATGATTAGTTATTACTATGATATGAAGAATTGGTGTAAGAAGATGTTAAGTTACGGGATGTTTTGCTTGTCCTTATGATATGACTTCTCTCTATGAACTCTATGTCTATGCACTGTGTCTACGTTATGTTTAAGTTGAGAACATGAAAAGCAAGTGTAACCATGATTAAGTGCAGAACGGGGGAAAAGACTATGATATGTATGACTTGCGAAATCTCCCACTAGGGGAGGCCGAGTTAATGATATGTATGACTCGTGGATTCTCCCACTGGCGGAGGCCGAGTTGATGATATGTACGGCTCGCGAATTCTCCCACTGGGGGAGGCCGAGTGATGTATTATGATTGCCGCGATAGGCAAATGACTATGTACCCCTGCCTCCTCGTTTCCTGCCTTAATGCATGCCATGAAAATATGAAAATGAACATGAATGAAGAAAGGTTTATGAACTTGTGTTCTTTAATTTTGTGTACTCATGTATATCTGTCAGCATGCGTTCCTTACTAAGCATTAGGCTTATAGTTGAACCTTATGGTGTAGGTGAAGAAGGTTCAGGTGAGGATACTATGTTCAAAGAGGATGCTTAAGGCTGGTTGCTGGAGGAAGCTCAAAATGACAGTGCAGGACTGGAAAGGCGATTCATGACCCCTGGTTAACGTTTTATGATTTCTATTAAGATAATGGATATGACAGTTTAAGTAGGTTAAGGCTAATTTGGAACGTTGAATCTTGAGATTTGTCTGGTTTATTATTGATCTGAATCTGAGGATAATTTCGAGGAGTATTAAAAGATTGTCGTCTAAGTCTTCCGCTTTGTGTATTTTGGATGAGATCATGTTTCTTACTCTTTGAGGTTTTGGTTACTAGGTTATGATTCGGGTGAGTTATGGTAAGTTCTATTGGGTGAAGATGAAAAAGGTTGTAGTATTTTCTGCCGTGTGATAGGAGCTGGTTAAGATAACCTTCCGGTTGACCGTCATCGGCAGATGCCGAGTGATTGGAGTTGGATGGTTTAGTCTTCCGGCTACGGATAGTAGTTGATGGTTTAGTCTTCCGGCTGATGTCATCGGCAGATGCCGAATGATAGTAGTTGGATGGTTTAGTCTTCCGGCTGATGTCATCGGCAGATGCCGAGTGATAGTAGTTGATGGTTTAGTCTTCCGGCTGATGTCATCGGCAGATGCCGAGTGATAGTAGTTGATGGTTTAGTCTTCCGGCTGATGTCATCGGCAGATGCCGAATGATAGTAGTTGGATGGTTTAGTCTTCCGGTTGACGTCATCGGCAGATGCCGAGTGATAATAGTTTGATGGTTTAGTCTTCCGGCTGATGTCATCGGCAGATGCCGAGTGATAATAGTTTGATGGTTTAGTCTTCCGGCTGATGTCATCGGCAGATGCCGAGTGATAGTAGTTGATGGTTTAGTCTTCCGGCTGACGTCATCGGCAGATGCCGAATGATAGTAGTTGGATGGTTTAGTCTTCCGGCTGATGTCATCGGCAGATGCCGAGTGATAGTAGTTGATGGTTTAGTCTTCCGGCTGATGTCATCGGCAGATGCCGAATGATAGTAGTTGGATGGTTTAGTCTTCCGGCTGATGTCATCGGCAGATGCCGAATGATAGTAGTTGGATGGTTTAGTCTTCCGGTTGACGTCATCGGCAGATGCCGAGTGATAATAGTTTGATGGTTTAGTCTTCCGGCTGATGTCATCGGCAGATGCCGAGTGATAATAGTTTGATGGT
Source organism: Begonia masoniana (assembly GCA_022432975.1). NCBI lineage: Eukaryota > Viridiplantae > Streptophyta > Magnoliopsida > Cucurbitales > Begoniaceae > Begonia > Begonia masoniana. The sequence continues at coordinate 18,598,567 of CM039505.1, read as the reverse complement.
TTAGTCTTCCGGCTGATGTCATCGGCAGATGCCGAATGATAGTAGTTGGATGGTTTAGTCTTCCGGCTGACGTCATCGGCAGATGCCGAATGATAGTAGTTGGATGGTTTAGTCTTCCGGCTGATGTCATCGGCAGATGCCGAATGATAGTAGTTGGATGGTTTAGTCTTCCGGTTGACGTCATCGGCAGATGCCGAATGATAGTAGTTGGATGGTTTAGTCTTCCGGTTGACGTCATCGGCAGATGCCGAATGATAGTAGTTGGATGGTTTAGTCTTCCGGCTGATGTCATCGGCAGATGCCGAATGATAGTAGTTGGATGGTTTAGTCTTCCGGTTGACGTCATCGGCAGATGCCGAATGATAGTAGTTGGATGGTTTAGTCTTCCGGCTGACGTCATCGGCAGATGCCGAATGATAGTAGTTGGATGGTTTAGTCTTCCGGCTGACGTCATCGGCAGATGCCGAATGATAGTAGTTGGATGGTTTAGTCTTCCGGTTGACGTCATCGGCAGATGCCGAATGATAGTAGTTGGATGGTTTAGTCTTCCGGCTGACGTCATCGGCAGATGCCGAATGATAGTAGTTGGATGGTTTAGTCTTCCGGTTGACGTCATCGGCAGATGCCGAGTGATAGTAGTTGATGGTTTAGTCTTCCGGCTGATGTCATCGGCAGATGCCGAGTGATAATAGTTTGATGGTTTAGTCTTCCGGCTGACGTCATCGGCAGATGCCGAATCATAGTAGATTGATGGTTCTACGCCCCTGTTTCCAGTTAAAAAAAAAAAAAAAAAAAAAAAAAAAAAAAAAAAAAAAAAAAAAAAAAAAAGGGTAATATAACATGCAAAATGTGAATGTCTGTCGAGAAATAGAAAAGATGTAATAATAGTAAAAGTCAAGCAAACGATTAATGAAAGATTATGAACACGTGACGGCTCCTGGCCGGGGTTGTTACAATTATGGTATCAGAGCAAAACCAGGTTCTAAAACCGATTCTGTAGACTGCCTTCCAGCACTGACTGTCACTTGAGCACACCCCAGCAACTGTAAGTATTTATGATTTCATGTATGTCATTAAGTTAAGTTATGCCTGTAATGATTTGTCTAGGAATCCCGAGATGGTTAGAGGTCAACAGAGGGAGACCAATGAGGATAGCAATGCTATTGCTCAATTGACTGAGTTAGTCATGCGCCAATCTCACCAGATAGAACGACTGATGACAGCTAGAGAAGAACAAGGCAACTCCAGTACTAACGCAACTCATGATCTTGGGGGTGAACGTTTTCACCGGCTTCGACCCCCGGTGTTTAATGGGTATGTTTCAGATCCTATTCATGCTGAAGAGTGGATTCGAAAGATAGAAGACATGTTTAAGTATGCAAAGGTTGATGAAGGGGATAAGGTCGCCTATGCTGTCTTTCATTTGGAGTTAAGTGCAAGGCATTGGTGGGATTCGATCCAGAACACCGCTAATGCCGAAGCTATGACCTGGGGAATGTTCAAGACTGCCTTCTTTGACAAGTACTTCAATAGGACTGTTCGGGCCAACAAGAAGAAGGAGTTCATGAATCTTCGACAAACTGGCTCTGTGACAGATTACATATGCGAATTTGATGCCTTATCACGGTTTGCTCCCCGTATGATTGAGGATGAGGAAGACAAGATTTATCAGTTTGTTCAAGGACTGAAGCCAAGTCTGTACATGAAAGTAAAGACTGCTGGGATACATAATGTACCTTATGGTGAAGTGACGGCTAAGGCCTTGGAGCTGGAGGAGGCAGAAATGACAGCATATGCACAGCGCGAACAGCCAAAGAAACTCATGAAGGACACTCAGCCGCCGCCACGTCAGAACAAGGGTTGGCAGCCGCGACAGAACAGGGGACCACAGCAACAACAGCATGGAATTAAGAGGCCCCTCAATCAGAATGATGACCAGGGAAAAGGAAAGAGACCTCTGGCACCTCTATGCCCTACATGTCAGAAGAACCACCCTGGTGAGTGCAAGTTGCTTTCTGGCCGCTGTTTCAGGTGTGATAAGACCAGACACTTAGTCAGAGACTGCCCCATGCCGCCAGACCCGAATCGTGCAAGAGTTGTACCCAGAGTGTATGCGTTGATGGAAGATGAGGGAGCTGTTCAGCATACAGTCATATCAGGTACTATCATGATCTGTGAATTTGCTGCTTATACACTCATAGATACAGGGGCCACACACTCGTTTATATCAACCTTGTTTGTATGCAAACATATCATAGGACCTTTGCTAGCTGAAAGGTCATATAGTGTCGTGTTACCATCAGGGAAGTCGCTACATTCAGAACAGATTGTTAAGGGTGACGTCGTGTCCTTAGGGGATAAGAATCTCTATGCGGAATTAATTGTCATTGACATAAAAGGGTATGAAGTGATATTAGGGATGAATTGGTTATTTAGACATCATGCCACGATAAATTGTAGATCTGGAATAGTTGATTTTAGACCCCCAAATGATAATCATTATTCCTTCCAAGCCATTCCTAAAATAAGTAAGATACCAATTATATCCTCACTAGAAATATACCGAATGCTGAGATGTGGTTGTGAGAGCTACCTGGCTAGTGTAATGGATGATCGGGTGAAGAATAAAATTGAGCTACAGGACATTCCTATAGTCCGGGAGTTTCCCGAGGCATTCTTAGATGATTTACCAGGTATACCACCTGATAGAGAAATAGAGTTTGTAATTGATACATTCCCCGAGGCATCACCTGTATCTAAGAATCCTTACCGTATGGCACCTGTTGAGTTGAAAGAATTGAAGGTCCAACTGCAGGAATTGGTTGACAAGGGATTTATTCGCCCCAGCAGTTCTCCTTGGGGTGCACCAGTCTTATTTGTAAGGAAGAAAGATGGTTCTTTTAGAATGTGCATAGACTACAGGGAACTAAATAAGTTGACCATCAAGAATAGGTACCCCTTACCGAGGATTAATGATTTGTTTGACCAATTGCAAGGAGCTAAGGTATTTTCAAAGATAGATTTACGTTCGGGTTATTACCAACTGAAGGTTAGAGAAGGAGATATACCAAAGACAGCCTTCAGAACCCGCTATGGACATTATGAATTCTTAGTCATGTCGTTTGGATTGACAAACGCCCCTGCAGCCTTCATGGATTTAATGAACCGTGTGTTTCGTGAGTATTTGGATAAGTTTGTGATTGTATTCATAGATGATATCTTGATATACTCCCGAACTGTGGCTGACCATGAAGAACATTTGAAAGTAGTTTTGACGACATTGAAGGAGCATCAACTTTATGCCAAGCTGTCTAAGTGTGAGTTTTGGTTAGATAAAGTTAATTTCCTTGGCCATGTAGTTTCTGCTAATGGCATATCTGTGGACCCGACCAAAATTCAGGCAGTAAAGGATTGGCCTCAACCTAAGAATGCCAGCGAAGTCCGCAGCTTCCTTGGATTGGCAGGCTATTACAGGAAGTTCATCAAGGGATTTTCTATGATAGCTAAACCCCTGACGAGTTTGACAAAGAAAGACATTAAGTATTCTTGGACTGAAGCCTGTGAAGACAGCTTCCAGACGTTAAAACTGAAGTTAACAACAGCCCCTGTATTGACCCTCCCAACCGAAGGAGGAAAATTTAGTGTTTACTGCGATGCGTCTAAAGTTGGTTTAGGTTGCGTTCTGATGCAAGAGGGTAAAGTTATAGCGTATGCTTCTAGGCAGCTAAAGGATTACGAGCAAAATTACCCCACTCATGATCTAGAATTAGCTGCTGTTGTTTTTGCCTTGAAGATTTGGAGACACTATTTATATGGACAGCAATGTGATGTGTTTTCTGACCATAAAAGTCTAAAGTACCTCTTCACACAGAAGGAGTTGAACATGAGACAGAGACGTTGGTTGGAATTTGTCAAGGACTACGATTTTGAGATCAAGTATCACCCCGGGAAGGCTAACTCTGTAGCTGATGCATTGAGTAGGATGTCAACAACAATGCAGCCCGTGGTTTCAACCATGTCTATACCCTTAAGAACAGAAGTTCAGAAGTTTGACTTGGAGATAGTTCCAGAGTTATCAGTCTTGCTCGCTGAGTTATCTATTCAACCAACAATTTTGGAAAAGATCAAGGATGCACAACAGAGGGATTCAGAGGAAAATATCAGCATGATGAATAAGTTGAAAGACACCACCTCCGAGTTCAGTCTCTCCAAGGATGGAATCCTGAGGTTTAGGAATCGGTGGTGCATTCCTAATGATGTGGAATTGCGTAAGTTGATCTTAGCTGAGGCGCACTCCTCTTCCTTTTCTGTACATCCTGGCTGCACCAAGATGTACCGAGACCTGAAGTTACTGTACTGGTGGCCTAACCTAAAAAGGGATGTTGCTAAGTATGTAGAGTCCTGTTTAGTATGCCAACAAGTCAAAGCCGAGCACCAACGTCCAGGAGGTACTCTTCAGCCGTTGCCTATTCCCGAATGGAAGTGGGAACACATAGCTATGGATTTCGTTGTAGGACTACCTAAGACAACAAAAGGACATGATTGTATTTGGGTTGTGGTGGATAGACTGACGAAATCAGCCCATTTCTTACCTGTAAGGACCACCTATACGATGGACCAATTTGCTGATCTTTATGTTCAGGAAATTATTAGGTTGCATGGAATCCCTGTATCCATTGTCTCTGACCGTGACCCCAGGTTTACCTCTCGATTCTGGAAAAGTTTGCAAGGCACATTAGGTACAAAGTTATCTTTCAGCACGGCTTTTCACCCACAGACCGATGGCCAATCAGAAAGGACTATTCAAATACTCGAAGATATGTTGAGAGCATGTGTACTTGACTTTCAGACAACTTGGAGCAGGCAATTACCTCTGGTTGAGTTCTCATACAATAACAGTCATCAGTCCACCATCGGTATGGCACCATATGAGGCACTGTATGGTAGGAAGTGTAGGTCACCTCTTTACTGGGACGAGGTTGGTGAAACAAAACTTCTTGGACCCGATATTCTGCAGCAAATGTCAGATAAGATTGCCACTATTCGGAAAAGAATGATGACTGCACAAAGCCGGTAGAAGTGTTATGCAGATCAAAGGAGGAGGGAACTCGAGTTTGCAGTAGGAGATGAAGTATTCTTAAAGGTGTCACCATTTAAGGGAGTTTTAAGATTTGGCAAGAAATGAAAACTTAATCCGAGATTTATTGGACCCTTCCCTGTCTTGGGAAAAGTCGGGAGTACAGCGTACAGACTACAACTGCCTCCATCATTGGATAAAGTTCATAATGTCTTCCATGTGTCAATGTTAAGGAAGTGCATGCGTGATCCAATGCAAGTCATCCAGCCATCAGATATTGGCTTAGAGCCGACACTGGAGTATGAGGAGAAACCAATACAGATTTTGGAATATACAATCAAGACTCTGAGAAACAAGGAGATTCCATTGGTGAAAGTTTTATGGACGAATCACGGCATTGAAGAAGCCACATGGGAAAGACAGCAGGAGATGTTGGACAATTATCCAGAGTTATTTGCTTGAGCAATTTTCGAGGACAAAAATTTTGTTTAAGGAGGGGTGGATGTAACACCCGACATTTCGGCCAGGTGATTTTCTGACCATTTTCATTGTCACCCTCTTATTTAACCTTTATGATTTAAATTTAATGTTAAGGCAAATTTATTACAAGTTGAGTAAAACTTGGTTGGGTGGCAATTTTGTAATTAAAATTGATGGATTAAGTATAAATAGGAAATGGAAACCTTAAACCTCATTTATTACCACTGTAGCCGACATTCCCTCTCGGCGATTTCTTCTCTCCCAAGTTCTTGCTCTCGGCTACCAGAACTTTCCATTACCGACGGCTGGTTTCAGCTTGCCTTTCCTCTACGAATCCATATCCGAGGTATACATTGACATTATGACTATCTATTAGTTTGTTACCCTGTTCTCAGCTCGGCATTTGAGTTTCGGTCTTTATCAATGGTCGTGTGATATTAGAACATTGTGTTAACTGAGTGTGGTAACGTCATTTCCGAATCGATTCTGATCATTTAGAGTAATCAACTCAGCTTCAATCGATGGTAGAACCCGTCCACCTATTTTTGGATTTCTGGCAACACGGTGTATCAAACAGAGTATTTAGGAATGACTTTAGCTATCAGAGTCCTAGGACGATTTATGATTAGAGCTATTAGGACCTTTGTTTTAACTACTGTAATGTACATGTTTTAGGTGAAGAAGTTTAAAGGGAAGAAGCTCGGATTGCTAAGGAATCCAGGTAAGTGAATGTATTAAGGTTTCCGGCCACTAGGGCCCTACACTGCAAGGGTATTAGGAAATCATTGAGATGCTAGTCTGTTGATTATGATTAGTTATTACTATGATATGAAGAATTGGTGTAAGAAGATGTTAAGTTACGGGATGTTTTGCTTGTCCTTATGATATGACTTCTCTCTATGAACTCTATGTCTATGCACTGTGTCTACGTTATGTTTAAGTTGAGAACATGAAAAGCAAATGTAACCATGATTAAGTGCAGAACGGGGGAAAAGACTATGATATGTATGACTCGCGAAATCTCCCACTAGGGGAGGCCGAGTTAATGATATGTATGACTCGCGGATTCTCCCACTGGCGGAGGCCGAGTTGATGATATGTACGGCTCGCGAATTCTCCCACTGGGGGAGGCCGAGTGATGTATTATGATTGCCGCGATAGGCAAATGACTATGTACCCCTGCCTTCCTCCCTCGTTTCCTGCCTTAATGCATGCCATGAAAATAATGAAAATGAACATGATGAAGAAAGGTTTATGAACTTGTGTTCTTTAATTTTGTGTACTCATGTATATCTGTCAGCATGCGTTCCTTACTAAGCATTAGGCTTATAGTTGAACCTTATGGTGTAGGTGAAGAAGGTTCAGGTGAGGATACTATGTTCAAAGAGGATGCTTAAGGCTGGTTGCTGGAGGAAGCTCAAAATGACAGTGCAGGACTGGAAAGGCGATTCATGACCCCTGGTTAAACGTTTTTATGATTTCCATTAAGATATAGGGATATGACAGTTTAGTAGGTTAAGCTATTGGAACGTTGATCTTGAGATTTGTCTGGTTTTAATTATTGAATCTGATGATAATTTCGAGTCAAGATTATTAAAAGATTTCGTGCTAATTCTTCCGCTTTGTGTATTTTTGGAATGAGATCATTTTTTGCTTACTCTTGAGTTTATGTTACTAGGTTATGATTTCTGTGAGTTTATTGTAGTTCTATTGGGTGAAATGAAAAGGTGTATTATTTTCTGCCTTGTTATAGGAGCTGTTTGATAAGTCTTCCGCTTTGTGTATTTTGGATGAGATCATGTTTTCTTACTCTTTGAGGTTTATGGTTACTAGGTTATGATTCGGGTGAGTTATGGTAAGTTCTATTGGGTGAAGATGAAAAAGGTTGTAGTATTTTCTGCCTTGTGATAGGAGCTGGTTAAGATAACCTGCCGGCAGATGCCGAGTGATAGTAGTTGATGGTTTAGTCTTCCGGCTGACGTCATCGGCAGATGCCGAGTGATAGTAGTTGATGGTTTAGTCTTCCGGCTGACGTCATCGGCAGATGCCGAGTGATAGTAGTTGATGGTTTAGTCTTCCGGCTGACGTCATCGGCAGATGCCGAGTGATAGTAGTTGATGGTTTAGTCTTCCGGCTGACGTCATCGGCAGATGCCGAGTGATAGTAGTTGATGGTTTAGTCTTCCGGCTGACGTCATCGGCAGATGCCGAATGATGATGGTTTAGTCTTCCGGCTGACGTCATCGGCAGATGCCGAGTGATAGTAGTTGATGGTTTAGTCTTCCGGCTGACGTCATCGGCAGATGCCGAGTGATAGTAGTTGATGGTTTAGTCTTCCGGCTGACGTCATCGGCAGATGCCGAGTGATAGTAGTTGATGGTTTAGTCTTCCGGCTGACGTCATCGGCAGATGCCGAGTGATAGTAGTTGATGGTTTAGTCTTCCGGCTGACGTCATCGGCAGATGCCGAGTGATAGTAGTTGATGGTTTAGTCTTCCGGCTGACGTCATCGGCAGATGCCGAGTGATAGTAGTTGATGGTTTAGTCTTCCGGCTGACGTCATCGGCAGATGCCGAGTGATAGTAGTTGATGGTTTAGTCTTCCGGCTGACGTCATCGGCAGATGCCGAGTGATAGTAGTTGATGGTTTAGTCTTCCGGCTGACGTCATCGGCAGATGCCGAGTGATAGTAGTTGATGGTTTAGTCTTCCGGCTGACGTCATCGGCAGATGCCGAGTGATAGTAGTTGATGGTTTAGTCTTCCGGCTGACGTCATCGGCAGATGCCGAGTGATAGTAGTTGATGGTTTAGTCTTCCGGCTGACGTCATCGGCAGATGCCGAGTGATAGTAGTTGATGGTTTAGTCTTCCGGCTGACGTCATCGGCAGATGCCGAGTGATAGTAGTTGATGGTTTAGTCTTCCGGCTGACGTCATCGGATAGTAGTTGGATGGTTTAGTCTTCCGGCTGACGTCATCGGCAGATGCCGAATGATAGTAGTTGGATGGTTTAGTCTTCCTGCTGACGTCATCGGCAGATGCCGAGTGATAGTAGTTGATGGTTTAGTCTTCCGGCTGATGTCATCGGCAGATGCCGAGTGATAATAGTTTGATGGTTTAGTCTTCTGGCTGACGTCATCGGCAGATGCCGAATCATAGTAGATTGATGGTTCTACGCCCCTGTTTCCAGTTTTTAAAAAAAAAAAAAAAAAAAAAAAAGGGTAATATAACATGCAAAATGTGAATGTCTGTCGAGAAATAGAAAAGATGTAATAATAGTAAAAGTCAAGCAAACGATTAATGAAAGATTATGAACACGTGACGGCTCCTTGGCCGGGGTTGTTACAAAATCTCTAAGATTAGGGGTGGGCAGACCCGAAACCGACCCGAGGAACGGAACCGAACCGCCCGAGGGTTCGGTTCGGGTTTGGTTCGGGTGCAGGAGGTGTTTTTTGTGTTCAGGTCGCGCTCACTAATACGCTTTCGGGTTCGGTTCGGGTGGAAGTCAAACCCGAACCGAACCAAAACCGAGTTGTTTTTACTTTATTTACAGAAATCATCAGCGCCACAAGGTTAAAGAATGAAATGGATCGAGGAAGACGAACAGTTCTAGTTGACAACCCTGCAATTGCGCCTGATTTCTCCATTTCTTCCGGTGAGGGGTTTCAAGTTACCCATCTTGATCATGGAATTACTGAAATCTTTAAAAAAGTAAACAGAAAATTGGTTGTAGCGACGAACCAGAAAGTCCGTGCCACTGCCATCACCCTTGAAGAGCTCCTGATCAGAATGGAGCAGACCCTTTTTTCCCAACAACGCACTGAAGTAAGCGGTGTCAAACAAATTTGGGGTACGATCCAATGGCTCTGTGTTGAAGTCTCCTCCTGTTGGAGGGCATCTCTTTCGCAAGGAGGCAGTGAATTTAGGGTCTATGTTGGTATCGTTGTAAGCCCTTGCTCGAAAAACGGCGCAGCGAGCCAGTCCGATGACGTGCCCACCGGAAAGCGCGACTAGGTCAGTTAGGTCGAGGCCTTGAGATTGGAAGTTGGAAACGAGCTGCGATAAGTTGAAGAATATCTTATAGTCAAACGAGCAGGAATCGACCAGACCCAAACCGAACCGAACCGAAAAGTTTGGTTCGGGTCTGGTATAAGTCAATCGGTTTCGGTTTCGATTTTGTGTTCAGAAACCTAAACCGAAACCGATGAGTTCGGTTCTGTTCGGTCCAACACTGAACCGAACCGAACTCTTGCCCACCCCTATCTAAGATATCGATTCTCTGTGAATCTAACCTGAAAATAGTCCTAAAACACTAAACCATCAGAGGGCATTTCTTAAAATCTTATTGGGGATCAGATTTTCCAGCTCTGCAATCCAAGCTGATCTCGAATTTTGGGGAAACAACTATCAAATGAACCTAGTATGGAAATCGTCCAGAAACAGAGGAAGAATTGATGTTGCTCGAAAATCTCCTAGAGGCAAATAAGAATACAGAAGAAAAAAATATTATTGGGTCAAATGAAGGAATTTAAATTCGTATGTTTTAGATTTGTGAAGATATTTCATGTATTTATTTAAGTTAAAACTTTGAATTAATTATGTTGAATTTTATTTTATGAAATGTTTTAATTCTGCATTTATTTCAAGTTTCTGACAAAATTATTTAATGTTAAAAATTTTGGTAAAGCTTCCGCGCATCTAAGGTTTCAGTTATTATTTAAAAAGATTTTCAATATTCTGAAATTAGGGTTTTAACGCTCAAATTTTATAAATCAATTTGGAAAAAATTTTAAGATTTTCAAATTAAGGCTTCAAATTGGGGATTTTAAAATTGGGGGGTTACAATTGTGACTACCCAGGAGTGGGCACAATCTCACATCGCTTGGGGGGAAGATGGAAATGAAACATATGCATATATAAAAGATGTCTCCCCTAGAAAGTAAGACGCGATTTGTAGCACAATTGCACCGGATCCTATCAGAATTCTGAAGTTAAGAGTGCTCGGGCGAGAGCAGTACTAAGTTGGGTTACCACTTGGGAAGTCCTCATTGAAAATAAATCTATAAGTACGATTGCAGGGCAAACTTCGGGGATCTAAGCATAAGTATAGGCAAATCTCGAAGTCGAGTATAAACAAATCCCAGATCGTAAAAAAGTGGACAATATCTTACTAAAAAAGATGGGTCGTTACAATGACAATACATAACAAATTATATCAACATATAAAAATAAATGAAATAGTGACCGAGTTGGCCTTTGATATTTCTAAGATTATAACCCAAAAATTTAAAATAAAACTAAGATTCTAAATCTTGGTCTTCTTCGATACTGCCTCATCCAAATGATCATTGTCAAAATTTCACAAATCAAATTTGTGAATTCGCATTCGTTTGTGCACCACCGTTTGTTTTCGTCAATAGAACAAATCTGTGACGAATACTTTATTCATGGCCTTATAGTCTCAGATCTCTATCGTAAGATTACATATTGGATAATAATGAAAAATGCATAATTTAAATAAATCATAACCCAAACAACTAGTTTACTTTCGATCACTATTTCATGTCACACACACCCACACACACAAAGCATAAAATCTACTTCTATTACATATCACAATTTACATTAAATTGTATCGTCAAAAATATTTTTAGACTAATAAAACAATGACTCTAATACTAATTGTTGGTTTTGATAGTTCCCACGTATGACAGAATTCACTGTTATTCATAATAATAGTGACATGCGTTACTCTTGTGATCTTAAAAACTATTAAAAAAATAATCATAAATTGAATCGTTAGTCTAAAAGAAAATATTTTTGAGAAATATGTAAAAGAAAAATACCTTTTGAGAAAAGCTTTTACTTAGGTACTCCCGTCCGAAGTTAAGAGTGCTCGGGCGAGAGCAGTACCAAGTTGGGTGACCACTTGGGAAGTCCTCATTGAAAATAAATCTATAAGTACGATTGCAGGGCAAACCTCGGGGATCTAAGCCTAAGTATAGGCAAATCTCGAAGCCGAGTATAAGCAAATCCTGGATCGTTACAAAGTGGACAATATCTTACTAAAAAAGATGGGTCGTTACAATGACAATACATAACAAATTATGTCAACATATAAAAATAAATGAAATAGTGATCGGGTTGGCCTTTGATATTTCTAACATTATAACCCAAAAATTTAAAATAAAACTAAGATTCTAAATCTTGGTCTTCTTCGATATTGCCTCATCCAAATGATCATTGTCAAAATTTCACAAATCAAATTTGTGAATTCGCATTCGTTTGTGCACCACCATTCATTTTTGTCAATAGAACAAATATGTGACGAATACTTTATTCATGGCCTTGTAATCTCAGATCTCTATCGTAAGATTACATATTGGATAATAATGAAAAATGCATAATTTAAATAAATCATAACCCAAACAACTAGTTTAATCACTATTTCATGTCACACACACACACGCACACACACAAAGCATAAAATCTACTTCTATTACATATCACAATTTACATTAAATTGTATTGTCAAAAATATTTTTAGACTAATAAAACAATGGCTCTGATACTAATTGTTGGTTTTGATAGTTCCCACGCATGATAGAATTCACTGTTATTCATAATAATAGTGACATGCGTTACTCTTGTGATCTTAAAAACTATTAAAAAAAATAATCATAAATTGAATCATTAGTCTAAAAAAAATATTTTTGAGAAATATGTAAAAGAAAAATACCTTTTGAGAAAAGCTTTTACTCAAGTACTTCCGTCTGATATTAACAGAGTTAACTCAGAATCAAGTAATTTTTGAAAACTTTGAAACCGTCGAATTTTCTGTGAAAATCTTTTCACTTCAATTCCTAACGTGTGGGTATCAAACTTACGAGAATAACACACTCTTATATTTGTAGATAGACGTATTCTCAACACATGATACGTCTCTCTTCGATCTTAAAAAATATTTTCCTAAAATCGAACACAGGAAAGGTCACACTTTTTTACCTCAAAGGGATTACATCTATCTAACTCACTCTTTTTCTCTCTTTTTGTCAAATCACATTTGACATTTTTATAGATGTCTTTAATTAATTTTTTCAAATTTATTTTAATGAAAACTAATTTTTAAAAATAAATCTTAACTAATCAAATCTAGTAGATTTCATTAGCAGTTGATTTATCTAATAAATCAAATTTATCGATTAATCATATAATTTAAAAACAGTTTTTAGAACATATTTATAAAAATAACATTTCAAGATAATCTCATCTTGTGAGATTTTCTAGATCTATTTTAAGTTTTCAACAAAATATAAGTTAATTGAAAATCAAATCTCATCTGATCAGATTCTTCAGATCTACTTTTAAATCTAATTTGACAGTTTGTTTAGATAACAAACTTTAATTTAAATTTGAAGATGAGATTCTTCAAATCTAATTTAGATCTCTTAAAATAATCTCATCTAATGAGACATTTTATTTTGAATTTAAAATATAAAAACTATTTATATATTTCAAATCATAATGTATTCATTTGAATGTTTATAAATGATTAATGATAATTAATCATTTATATATTTATTCTCGTAACATGAAAATTTGTATAGTGATATAAGATGATAGAAGGACCGATAAACCTATAGTTCTAAGTTCCAATAATATTTGTTAATTAATATAAACTCTTTATATTAATTAAAATAATTATTAACTCTAGAGTAATTCCACTAAATATCTAGAGTTGCACTCTTAGAACTTAGAGTATATTTACTCAAAGTAATATCCATTGACATAGTCATGTAACGCCCCGAGTTATTTGAACCCGGTTCGTTACACAAAAGTTCGTACATGACTAAGAAATCTCAAATGTATTATTTTTTTTAAACTTTACTCAACGATCAACATTTGACATAAAGCTAAAATCTCAAAGCATTTAAACTTGCAGCGGAAATCTTTTGGACAACAATAGAGTTAAACAAAACTATGAACATGGTTGGAAATGTAAGAACGGCTAAAAGAAATAGAGGTTTAAATCGTGAAATACTTGGGAAGTCGCAGAAGTCAAACGCATCTGCTGATGGATAAAGTCAACGGAAGAAGCAGAACAGCAAGTAGAAGGCTTCTACCGATGACGTGGACCAGAAGAGTTGGAAACAAAAAACATCTCTTGGTGGACTGCATCTACCGATGACGTCAGCCGGATAAATAAATTATCCAACATCAACCGATCGCAAGATGACAAGTTTTGCGACTCGTATCTACCGATGGCAAAACGACAAAATCTCTCATTCCCTTCTTCCGATAGGATAAACTGCATATACCGATCACTAAACGACAAAGCATTATACCCACTCATACCGGTAGTGCAAAATCTACATCTTCAGATAGAATTAAACCTACATCATCCGATGGCTTTTCTGAAGACATCTTCTGATAGAATTAAACCTACATCATCCGATGGCTTTTTTGAAGACATCTTCCGATAGAATACAGAGCGACATTTCAACTATTTCTTGCTATGCAGGCACAACTCTAAGTGCAGAAAAGAATTTACTTACTTCACCACAACCATTCAAAAACAATTCAAATCATTGCATTACTCAGGTCCAGTGTAATCCAGTGTTAAAAACCAACGGAGTACTATTATCAGAAAAGTCTCAAAGTACTTTTGAAAACACCAAAGCAACTTCTATCATCAGAAAGTTTAACATACTCAAATTGAAATCATTGTCCACTAAACCTTCACAACCACTGACACCAGTTAAACCACCCCATCAGATGCCAAATCGATGCCTGATTGCACCCCTCCAACCTGCCTAGTCCTCAACCAACTCAGAAAATTCACCTGCAGTATCCTCAACACCTACATCACAAAACTCATCTATTAGCCTAATGCTAAGTAAGTAAAGCAGTAATGAAATGAAATGTTGAAACATAAATTCCTAAACATGCAATCTCTACTTTCTCATCTCAATTGCATTCACATTCATTCATAAGCTGATCTGATCCCTCGGTTCCCTTGGGAAGTAGATCAATTTTCCCAATGTTATACATCCTCTACTCGATTAAGGGGCGGATGAATTCCCTTAATAGCTGATCTGATCCCTCGGTTCCCTTGGGAAGTGGATTAATTTTCCCAATGTTATACATCATCTACTCGAATAAGGGGCGGATGAATTCCCTTAATAGCTGATCTGATCCCTCAGTTCCCTTGGGAGTGGGATCAATCCTCCCAATGTTATAAATCCCTTCATAAGTTAAGGGGTGGATTAGTTCCCTTAATAGTTTGTCTGTCACATTCAGTTCATGCCTTACCTTCCTTACATGGAAATTCATTTTCGTAATCTTTCAAATACATGATGCATGACATACAAAAATCATTCACAAGATACATAACCCTAGTGTTTTGTGATGTAGGCCCGAAGGCACATGCATACTTTACTTACCTGGCTTCTGGAAATTGTCTGGTCACTAGCTACTTCAGAAATCTGCTCACCTAAGTTCATAACAGAATATAAATCAAAACTCCACTAAACCTCACCAAGAATCAAACAGTGGTTTGAGGAATCCAGTTAGAAACTCTACTACCCGAGCATTCCCCCTTTATTGCTAAAACCCGAATCTACGCTCAATCTCAGTATCCTCAAAATCCTCACATTGTACCCCCTTCAGGTATTTAACCACTATATCATAAGAGAAATGGGGAAAACTTACCTAAGTCGAAGGAGAATCGGGCGAGGAAAATCGCTTAGAGAGCTCGGCTGCTTGAGCTGAAAAACCCGAAGAGAAAGGTATGAAATGGTGGCGGCTACAGTGCTTTAAACCCAATCCCTCTTTCCTTAAATACGTTATCCACTTTTTTTAAAAAAGTAATTTACTCTAATGCCCTTGTCTAGTCTAATCATTCAATAACCCTACTTGAATTATTGACTACTAAAGTGTATACCATTAATAATAAAAGAGCTGGTTCGATAGAACCGGGTGTTACAAGTCATTACATATGTATTAATCCTCCATTAAGATTCATAATAGAATTAAGTATATAATATGTTAATATCTCATATTACATCTTTATCCTTGACTACCATTAATTCTTAATTGAATAATTAATTCATAATATTTATGAATTTGCACGCTAATTATTCAATTCATGAGCTAACAAACAAGGAAATCTTGTATTATGGATTTCACTGTATCAATATTAGCATTTTCAGCTACTCATTTAATTTATTCCTAAAATACAAAGCTTATGTAATGTAATTAATACAAAACTATATCAAGTAAATCAAAGAATAAATTGAAATGAAATAGAAGTCTACTAAATACAATAAATTAAGATCATACATATATGACCATCATTATGATAAAATTAATTATTTTTCATTTAACGGATATTATAAGGACAATATAATTTTATGCGGTACAGTCCTATATAATCATATTATATAAAATACAATCGCTTTATGTCACTACATATATAGTCGGGATATGACTATGTGTTCTCAACGAAGTGAACTTTATTTATGACTTTATTAATTTGAAGATCATATACTTCAAATATAAGTCATGGACTAATATGATTATTATTTTTAAATTTAATCTCACATATATCAACATATATGTAAATTTAAAATTGCACAAATAATCAATTATTTTTCTTTGAATTTATAAGGTATATCGTATAATGCAAATATAAAATTAATCATAAAAATTATTAATTAATTACATGCAATAAAAAATGTTCATAATATTTACTTGTTGGGCACATTATACCCAACACAATGAATCTTAGTGAGGAGTTAACTTTAGTTAGACTGGTGATAGTTTATTAGTTTTAGATATAAACTTGTAAACCTTAACCGCTATTTTCTTTATCGCACTATTATATTTGTAGTCTCTATGTAGATCTGGCTTTTGATTTAATGTTCAAGTCTTCCGTTGCAAACAAGTCTTGGGCTGGATGATTGGGTCTTCTCCGAAAATCAGGTCGCCCGACTCGGCGTTCTGTTAAGCCCGCCTCCAGGCCATGACAGTTTCACCGGGCCTCCAATGGTCAAAAGACCTATGGGTCAGGCCTTGGTTCCCCTAAGGTCGGTTGGACCAGGCCTCCTTGTAATGGAACACTACAGTCCCTGACCTCAAACGTAGCATTAGCAATACCTTTGCACTCGACTGGACAAACAAATGACTTTGACATAATTGGTACCGTTGCAAACAAGCCTTGGGCTGGGTAATTGGGTTTTCTCTGAAAATCAGGTCGTCCGACTCGGCGTTCTGTTAAGCCCGCCTTTGGGCCGTGACAGTTTCACCAGGCCTTCATTGGTCGGAGACCTCCTGGTTAGGCCTTGGTTCCCCTAAGGTCGGTTGGACCGGGCCTCCTTGCAATGGAACACTACAGTCCCTGACCTCAAACGTAGCATTAGCAATACCTTTGTACTCGATTGGACAAACAAATGACTTTAACACAATTGGTAGAGATCACAAGTGTAGGTGTTGGTTTACAGTTAGTTACCCATGGAGTCGACTATTTCGGATGAAGAGTGTCGGACGAACATATGATAGAAACATCGAGATAAATAGTTTAAACAACCCAATGGCAAAGTTGGAGTTGAGATACCTTATAAGAGCTTCAACAGACGAGAAACTTGTACCAAATCAACATAGACAAGCATCGAAATAAAAATCGAATGCTTCTAATGTATAAACATTGAGGTGTCTGTGTTGGAAGCAACACCATAACTTCTTTTTCATAATGTAGAATACAACTTAGAGTACCTCGTCTGCCGCGATTGTTCAATATCATAGAGAGCTTTTTCGGCGAACATGAGAAGGCTTCAAGTGAACAATGAACCCTTGAGGTTGATGTATAAAAACATGTCCGGGTAAATAACCATATAAGAAAGCATTACTTATGTCAATCTGGCAAATCTGCCAATTGTCAGGTATAGCTAAGGATAAAACCAATCAGATAGTGGTTACAACCAGGTCGAACGTCTTTAAATAACCGCCACCTGCTGTTTGATCAAACCTCTTGGCTATTGTATGGAGGTGCAAGCAAAGAAACATTAGATTTAGTGAGAAGAACAAGTGAGTTATCTTGATTTCCACCAAAAGAAGCTTAATTAGCATTAGATATTCACAATCAGTCTAAGTAGATTGAGTAATTACCCAAGTAAATTTGAGTAGCTAGGAGGAACTGAACCATAATTTTGCCTAAACTGTTTATTTAACAGAACTCATCTACAATCTACGAAGCTATACTATTACTACTATCAGAAAGACTGTAAATCAAGTTTCAACATTACTGAACTAATGGAGTCCTAAAATCTTCCTTTCATTCCCAAATCAAACGTTTCTGTAAAAAATAACTACCCAAAAACATTCTTTCTCTAATCCAAAGCATACTGATGTCAAAATTGGACCAATGATTTTCATTAGAGAAAAAACTGTCTAACAATCTGTCCTGATCAGAATTCTAACAAAAGCCTACCTAGCTCAATAACAATGCTAATGAAGGAGACATCGAGAAAAGAGTTACTAACCGAAACCTATACTTCATCTACAGAATTCATCAAACTTGCCTTCTCCTTCTTCCTCCTCATCTCCATTACCTTCCTGTGCGAATTTGAGTGCAACTCATGCGAGAAATTGGGACTATTCGCTGGGCGATACTCGGATACAAGCCTACCCGACTTGAACCTCACCCCACAGGCGTTGCAGAGAGTTTTTGGCCCGAGAGGGCCGGCCCGCCATTGAGGAGTCTTTTCGGCTCCGCAATGTTGACACTTTCTCCCAATTCCATTGTCTTTCTCTGCTGTTACTACATTCTTCGTTGTTTGATTAATCCACAACATCTTGCTCGAAATCTCCGGCCGACGCTTCTGGAGAATTTTGCTGCGTGCTTTGCTGGGGACCTTGAAGTTGTCGGAGTAGCTCATGAATGTGACATTGGAGAAGCTTTTATTTTTCTTGTTGATGTTGTTGTTGTTGCTGCTAGTGGAGGTGTTCTCAAGCACAGAGACTGGAGTGCTGAGCTCTGCAATGTCAGCAGATTGCTCAGAGAAATTGTCGACGAATGTGTAAACAGAAGGGAAAGCATCTTTGTTTGATATCCATTCCAATTCTTCTTCGACACCCACCTGAGAAGAAAATAGGATGAATTCAGACTAACTGATCAACACGACAGATCATTACACGGAGCAGCTGGGGGCATCACCACTATAATGTTGCCACTATACCGGCTCACAAAATGAAAACAAATTACTTAAAATTTCAATAAAACTTTCATTTCTAACAATGGTTTCAAATGGGACAACACTTTCCGACAAGCTGTCGGATGAAACATTATATTAACTACACCAATTGTTGGAATGAATGTGTGTTTGGTCAAGCAGTTCATAGAAACCTACTCTTACAGTCATTGGTTATTGAAGCATACAGTTGAACTATAGCCCTGAAATTACTAAAAGACAATTTTACCCTTGAATATCAGATGGCTTATTTGATATCATGTTAGGGGATATGGATAATATTGACCATTCACTAAACGATTGTCAGCGGCGCCCTACGCTTCTGAGATCAATTGGCTAATCCATTTACCAAACGGGTCAAAACGAGTCGCCCGCCGTGACTCGTCCTTAGACTCGACCAGCGATTCGGGAATATCCTAGTTGAGTGAGTCAACGCGTCCCCGGAGACTCGTAGGAAGAGAAAGAACGAATAATATGCCTATCCAACGGCATAGAAAGAGGAAAATGAAACTTACAGGGGCAGAACAAGGCGCCTCCGAGTTAAGCAAGTTCGACTCAATCAGGTCGGGCGACCCGTTAGGGTTATGCTTTATAAGCGGCCGTTTTCCGGTTCCGTCTTCGTCTTCTTCATCTACCCCCTCGCCTATGTCGGAGTTGAAGTCCAGAAGGTCGTCTATGAAAGCCAAAGAATGTTCCATTTCTTTCATGGCGAAAGCCCAGAAAACCGAGAGAAGCCAAGGGAAAGGGGGGGTTCTAGTGAGGGAAAGGTCGGGAAGAGAGAGATTTGGTTCCTTCTTCTTTTGGGTGAGTATTATAATTACTATTATCATCACCACGATTTCTCTGTCATTTGCGAGGATTTTTGTGTGGGAACGATGACATGGGGATGCAGATTTTTCTCTCTTTTTTCTTTTCTCGCTCTTAAACTTAAAATTACGAGTTTTTATTTATTTGAAGGACAAGTTTTTATTCCACATCCACTACACTTCCCTGTACTCTGATCGGTAACCGTCGATCACCACCCAAAACCGAGGTTTTCTTCGTCTTGGAACTGAAATCATAACTTCGACCGTCAGATGTACGCGTCGTTAGATCGATGAACGGTGGAGATGATCTTTCTTTTCTTAATCAATCTCACGCAGACATCAGCTTTCCCTAGGTGTCCCGTTCGTAATTATCTAACATTGAAGAGGCTGAATTGGAAGAAAGATAAGGGAAGAGAGTAATTTAGTAGAGTACGCGTGTCAGTATTTAAGTAGCTGAGTTACGTGGTCTTTGTATTTTATTGGTTGGATAGCGTGATTAGAGTATTTGACGTTTACTGACAGCGCACGTGGCGGCGATGATGTTGGGGTAGACTCTCTCTCTCATGTATCCGCCTGTTGTTTTATGAGCAACGTGAGTAGGACCCACTGTATTTCTCTTTATTATAAAATTATATGATATGCTCTATTTTCATATTTCATGAATAATTGAATATCCGCTGACATTGTTCGCAGAGGAAGCCTTGTCTCTTTGTTTTGCCGTCAGTACAAAATGTTTTGTCACTTATTATTTAATTCTATATTTTTAAAATATATTTAATGTATCACAATATGATACTTCAATTCGAGGATATATGATAATCAATGAATTAAGAATGACTAAAAGGTTAATATGAAATTCACACTTTAATGTTTAATATCTGAGATCACTAATATTCGAGATCTTAATTTTTTTTATGAACATCATTTCTATTTTTAAGTTGTTAGCAAATTGAATTTTAATTTATTTGTTAAATTCATCACGTATATACTACATTTTTTATTTGATGTC
The DNA here is from genome assembly GCA_022432975.1 of Begonia masoniana. Classification (NCBI taxonomy): domain Eukaryota; kingdom Viridiplantae; phylum Streptophyta; class Magnoliopsida; order Cucurbitales; family Begoniaceae; genus Begonia; species Begonia masoniana. The sequence continues at coordinate 18,577,953 of CM039505.1, read as the reverse complement.
ATGTTTTAGAGTGATGTGTAACATCTTCAACGATTTTTAATTCAATTTCGAATTTTGTTGATCTTCTCTCTTGCAATTTTGAACTTTTTCAATACAGCGATAAAATTCAAAATCAAATTACAAATGACTGGATATGTTAGAAATCAGGTTAGAGAAGATTTTTCTTTGAGTTTTTTTTTTTTTTTTTCTTTGCATGTAAGATTGAACGGTCGATTCTTCTCCGTTTTAGCCAAGATTTCATAGTGTTCTTCGTTAGGGGTGAGCATGGTCTGGTTCGGTCTGATTTTTCGAGAGTTTAGGACTGGACCCAATAAATTTCGGTTTTCAAATTTTACAACCAATAAGCCTAAATTTTTTACTAGGATCGGACTAGAAATGTGGTCACGGTTCTGGTCCTGTTCTAGTTCTCCCAAGGAAAAAAAAATTCAGTTACTGGAATTGATTCTACCATGGAGGCCTAGTAGAATTTCAGTTCTAGTCCTCCGGTTCAGGGGTATGAAAATAATAAAAAGGCAGAGCAAAGTAATGAATAACTCAAACATGGAACCCTCAAAAGTCATAAAAACTAATTTCCTAATCTCAGCTAAGATTGAAAAACATTAAGTTTAAAGTCAAATCATTTTCAAAAGAGCTTATCGTGAATACCTCAATAGGAGGATGCTTAACTTGATCTTCATGATAGTTATGGTGATCTATGAACAACACAATTCCAGCAACCAAGAATAACGCAAGAAGTGCCCAGATCCAAGGCGAAAACCTTCTTCTAACAGGGCGCTGATACTCAGTTTTGGATGTTCTCACTATTCACTAATTTTAATTGGTTCGCTATATTCATCTGTTGATGCAAAATCTGTAAAATATAAGTTCCAAAGTAAGTGTTAGTTTCGGTGTGACCCAATTTCTGACTGGGCCAGGCCGGTACGGCCCATGTTGTGAATCTCAATGTAACACTCGGCATTTTTGGCCGGGAAATTATCCCTCAAATTGTCGAATGGGATTAGGTTTATGTTGATATAATGTATGTTTTGGTGAAATTGTTGGAATGTTTAGTAGAAAACTAAACCAAGGTGTAACCAAAATATCCATTCAGTTAAAAACCAAACTAATGAATAAGTAAACAAAACCATTAGTTAGAAATGGATGAAGGGGTAAATTGGGATGGAATTAAGGTTGGTGGGAGGAAGCCAATGGATGAATGACAAGTGGCAGCTTGTTGAAGAAGCTATGTCTTCTTCCTCCTCTTCCTCTCTTCTCTTCACTCTTATGTGAAGCTCCTATCTGTTTTCTCTCTTCCAGGCGACTGAAACAAAGTTCCACACTTTGTTTCTCCTGCATTTTTCTGTTTTCTTCAGTGAAGGTAATTCTCGTCGGTAGTTAACAAGTTTAACTACACTATTTACTGATTTTGAGAAGTTTAGGGTTTATGACCGATTTTACTTGCTGGAGGTTCGTGAACCACTGTGCTTGTGTGTTCACGCTTACTACATTCCAGCAAAACAGGTAAGTTCATATGCATAGATTCGGCCCTTAAGGCCCTACATCACGGAGGTACTAGGTTTTCAGTTCTGTCGGGGTTGTTTTGGGTAGAAAAGTTAGGGTTATGTCCTGAGATGTCTATATTTTCTGTTGTCTGTTGTCTTATTTCTGTTATCTGCCAGTTTAAGTTTAGGCACCGTTCATGCATACATATTTTCTCTGAAAGACATGCAAAAGTTTTCTGTGCACGATTTTGAAGTTAAAAAGAATGAAAATCTGACTGTAATGTACTGGTTAAGTGTGGGACGGAGACTGGTGTTCTGTTCTGAGTTAATAGTGCCTGATAGTGCACTTCTGTTACGTCTGTTCTCCTATAAGCCCCACTTTCTGACAGATAAAAGTAATGTTCTATAATGTCACTGTATTCCGAAAAGTTCATACATAGCATATGCATCACTGCATTTATTTCTGATATGTTCTTACTGAGCTCTAGGCTCATAGTTGAACTCTCTGATGTAGGTACTGAACCCGTGGATGAGGATTTTGTGCCTCAGACCGACGAATAGGTGGTTGGTGGTTTGAGCTCTCGCGGGGTGGTTGTGGCAGTCAGACGCGTTTGGACCTGGGGGTGTGACACGGGATCCCTTAGAGAAGGGTCCGTGTATAAACCCACAAATATTCAAGAAGTGCTCGGGTGACTAGTGGTGTGCAAACTTAAAATAAAGAGAAGAAAATAATAGAAATAAAGTGTAAGAAACTAAATTAATGCTAGATGATGCAATGGCCGAGAGTTAGACGTTAGATGATGGCATGAAGCATGAAGAAAAATAAAATAAAATAAAAAAAATGAAGAGAAAAGTGGAAGAAGAAGTAATGGAATGAAGGAAATAAAAATGCAATAAAATAAAGGTGATTTGTGTGTGATTTTTGTGGCCGAAATTTAGAGAGTGAATTGTGTGTGAAGTGATGACAATAAAATAAAGAAAATACCCTTGGCGTGTAGCGACCCTAATACTGTACCCATATTTTCCGTACCATATTTTTTTTTAACCTAATATCTGTAATTAAACACTAGGCGGAACCTAAACCGAAATCGAAACCAAAATCGAAATCGGAATTAAAATCTAACTTTAAAACATTTAAATCAAATATAAAGCTAATTAGATAAAACCATTATTTAAAACTAGTTTCGATTAAAATAAAAGGGGAGGGCAGAATTGACATTCTGCCCGAGGGAAGGAGGCCGCGCCCAGTCGCTGCAGCATGCAGCGACTGATCGCTGCATATGCTAGCAAGCCAGCGATCGATCTTTGCATTACTGCAGAGATCGATCGCTGCATATGCTAGCAAGCCAGCGATCGATCTTTGCATTACTGCAGAGATCGATCGCTGCACTCGATGCAGCGATCACCACGCGATCTCTTCTGTTTTCTCTTCTGTTTTCTCAAGTGCTCTCTGGATTCCAGAGAGCAAACCAACACAATTCAACCTACTCCTAACAAAGTATCAGTTTATAACGTATTTTAAACTCAATCAACCCACAGTGGACTTTGCGAAATCCAACTGCATGGATAGCTCTAAAAATCGAGCTTATCTGTATCCAACCTACAACATTTCCAAAACATTTCTATAACGTTTAAATACTGTTTTATAAAAAATTTACCCAAAACATTCAAATGTAAACCTATCATCTACCAGAACCAAACATCCTATAACGTCTACACAATTATCCAGCCAAAACATCCCAAAATCTATACATACTATCCCCACGGGTCAGGTGAGCCTCGACTGCGCCAGCACACCTCCGCAGCCATCCTTCGTCAACTGAATCATGCCTCAGGTGGAGGGACATCGTCCTCACCTGGTACCTCGAAGTCTATGTCACCTACACCATACAACACACTATGAGATACAATCCCAGTAAGCTCTACGTAAATGCAATGCATGCTGTGCGTATGAGTTCGATAAATCATGCTTTATTTTATCTTACTATGCAATGCTCAATAGGTGTCATCGAGATCCTATCCCTCTAACCGGAGAGAGCTCATCCAGCGGGCGGACTACTTTTTCCAGCTAGAGGCGGGGGGTGCACGCTTACAACACGTACAGCTGTGCCTGAGCCCCATCTCGCGTGACCAATACGCCTTTCGGCCAATACGCCTTTCGGCCAATAAGCCTTTCGGCCAATGCTATGCTCAATACGCCTTTCGGCCAATAAGCCTTTCGGCCAATGCTATGCTCAATACGCCTTTCGGCAAATGCAATGCTTTACGTTATCTTTAAAACTCTGTACGGAAATTCGTTTTCATGCTTTTCTTTAAAACAAGTGATGCGTGAACAGTTCAATATCTTACAGTAAACAAGCAATAATATGTACCATCAAGACTGTAAAGCGTAAACTATAAACTCCTAAAACCTAGTTACCCAAACCAAGTAAACATTAAATAAACGCATCTCCAAAACTCCTCGAGACGACATTCGACGTACGGTGTAGGCCAATCGGCCAGAGAAGAATCACGAGAACTTACCTCGTGTCCAAAGCAGCTCAAGCTCCGTCCACAAGCGTTGTTTGTCTGAAGCAAAACACAATATCGACGTTAAAACTAATTTAAGCTATTGATCGTCCAAATTTACAAAATCTTAACTAAGGAGACTTTCTAAAGTTCTAATCCCATTCACTGGGCTATTTATTCGAGCAACACACGTTCGGCACCTCGAATTCCAATTTACGAGTTATTCCTAAAATCTCGAAAATCCCTAATTTTAACATTTTCACGAATTGATTTAACTTCGTCCAATAACGTCGAATACGTGCAATATATACTTAATCGCGGCTAACCTAATAATTACGAACCCTAATTCGCGTTTTTAACGAAAACTATTGAAACCCTAATTGCCTAAAACACCGTAAATATCGAAATAAAAGCTCTCAGATTGTAGGCTCATACCTAGAACGTCGATTAGAGGAGATCGGAGGAGAATCGCCGTCGTCAGAGAGGGAAGCCGAGAGGGAGAAAAGAAGAAATGCTTCTGGAATCGATTTTCGAATGAAAATCGTTAAGGCATTTTGCCTTTAAGTAAGTTATAATTAATTAAACGCTAAATGACGATTTTGCCCTTCCACTAAATTTTATATAAGTTTCATCATTCGGTTCGTTAATCGTCTAGCCAATCAGTTTCATCAAATCTCCTTACTTCACCCATAAGTCCAGATTAATATTCGGGACTTAATAAAACTGTCCGTTTGTAATTCGGACCTCGTTTACTATTTTTACTAAAACGTCCTCTACATTACGATAAAGGTAATTACTCAGAATATATCGTTTAATCTCCGAAAATTCCCATAATTTCCTTAAAATTCCTATTAATTGTTAGGATCATAATGACGCTTTTTTTTTGTGAAACGGACCTGATTTGACATAATTACCAAAAATGCCATTATATAACAAAATATGAATATAATATATTATATCTGAAATCCGTACAAGCTGGGTATTACATGGCGGATCCGTAGAGCGATCTTACGGGTTAAGCTCTCGGATAAACATTTTCCGGGAGGAAAACGACCACCGTAGGCCGGGATTTTCGTCCTCGATCCTAATCCCAATGGAAAAGGTGAAGGAAAAGGTGAGGGAAAAGAGTAAGAATTAACTTAGCAACCCAAGCTAAGTTAATAATGGAAGGCCACTCCACTTGGTTCAAAGAACCAAGGAAAAACTCCTAAGGCTAACCACCTTTGAGAGAGAAATAGAAATTTTATAAAATGGCAAAAAGTTGTTTACAAACACCAATCCTATGCTTAAATAGAAAATCCTAGGGTGGATGATTAGGGTTTCCATAAGGATGAATGAATAGTGGCCCTTGGATGAAAAATGATGGATGGCCAAGATCAAGGCAAACAAGCACACATCCTAGGGAGGAGATGAATGTCATGCCTAAATGGATCAATGGAGGGAATCTTGCCACATCATCAATCCATGTTGCCACTAGCTCTTGTACTTGCAAAATCATACCTTTAAATGTGGGTTCTTCTTTGGGCCATGGCTTCCTTTGGGCTTTATCTTGTGAAGGCCTTTTTTTCTTTGAATAATTGGTTGAATTTCTTCAACCCATAATCTACCACCATACATCTAACCCTAACCACACAATCTAATGCATGAAATGCAATTATAAAATCCTTACAATGAAGGCGAATGTATGCCAAATAAGTTCAAAAATAAAAATTACAAATTATTGGGCCGGGAAGACAAATTCCCATGGGCCGAATGGTGAATCCTTCCATGTGCTCCCAAATGCATTCCTTCCTCAAAAATATTCCTACAAAAATAAAACACGTAATAAGTAGAAAGATGATAAAAAGCTTGAGACTTTACTAATTTTTCTTTTAATTTCAACCCGAGGCACGTCAGGGTGTGTTTTAAAAGTGTATGTCATATTTGTACAGCTTTTGGGATGTTTAAGATCTGTGTAAATGTTTTTAAAACCTCTGTTATAACAGTTGTATATTTTGAAGTTTATGTCAAGTTCTGTACAGCTTCTGAGATTTAATAACCGTGTACAGACTCTGTGTTGAGTTTTATGCCTTCTGTCTTTGTGCCTTCTGTTTATAAGTTCTTCTGTTAAATGTTGTCTTTCAATTATGTCGTCCATACTGCCTCCATTTTCTGTTGTCTATTTTGCCTTCGATTTCTGTCTTTTATTTTGGCCAAGTGTTAGTCGTCCACAGTCACTTCTGCCTTCAGTAAAACAGTTGTCATTCTCTTCTGTAAAACAGTCGTCCACGTCCATTATGCCTTCAAGATAATGGTCCATTTTGCCTTTGGGCTCAGTCGTCCACGCCCTCTGTTAAAATAGTCGTCCATCCTACCTTCTGTTTTATCGTCCATCCTGCCTTCTACTTTTCTTAAAAGTCCAAGATGCCTTTGAAGATAGTCGTCCACGCCTTCTTCAAAACAGTCGTCCATTCTGCCTTCTACCTTTCAACGTCCACTCTGCTTTTCAGTTTCTGTCCTTCGGGTTTGCACATATTCGGCTAAGTCTAAAAGTCTACTGCTTTTTGTCTTTTAGCGCAAATGTCAACGGATTTCTGTGTCCACTGCTTCCGTCTTTTAGTGCAAATGTCCACGGACTTCTGTGTCCACTGCTTTTGTCTTTTAGTGCAAACATCCACGGACTCCTGCATCCATTTTACCTCTGACTTCAAACGTCCACGAACTTTTGTCATTTTCTGTTTCCAGTCATCGACTTTTAAATGTCCACAGCTTCGGTTTGTCTACTGTTTCTGCCTTTAAATTTAAACGTCCACGGCCCCCTGTTAGTCGACAGATTTCTGTTCTCTTTTTTTTAGGTCTTCTCCTGCATGTCTATCGTCCATTCTGAATTCTTTTCTAAAACGTCCAAATTATCCTGTTCTTACTGTTCTCCCTGTTTCAATCGTCCATTTCTATTTTATGACTTCCTGTTTTCACGTCCAAATTATTTCTGTTTACCGTTTCCATTTCTCCCTGCCTTCTGTTTTCTGTTTTATTCCTGCCATTTATTTCTGAAGTCCGACTTCTAATATGTTTTCCAGTTTCATTTCCAGCGAAAGTTTTCTCTCTCCGTAAAGTTTTAAGAGCCGAAATATTAATAGGTTTACTGTCTTCGATTCTGTTTTCTGTTAAAGTTTTAAAAGTAAAGTTAAAAAAAAATATAGTCCACATTTTTATAAAATGTCCGGTGTGATGTCTCTTGGACCCCGATCGGGTCTCGAGCTGTCACACTCAATATGACTAGAGTTTTATGTTTATGTATAAATATATGTTTGAGTGGCAAAACTCATTGTACCTTGATTTTACATAGTGATTTCTCCTCTACCCGTGGTTTTTTTTCTTCTAGGGTTTCTACGTAAATCTTGGTGCCACTATTTTCTCGTTTTTCTTTTTTAGTTTCCAGTTCAGTTTTTCAACAATTGGTATCAGAGCTTAAAGTTGAAGCTGTTTTGGAAATCAGGGTTTGATTTTTCGAAGGTATCAAACATTTTTCAGGTTTGCAATTTCGATAGTTGAAATTGAAATTTGGAGGAAAAAGAAAATAGAAAAGAAAAGAAATTTAATTTCATTTCTATTTGGTCTGCGTGAAGAAACAGACAAAGGAAAAGTAAAACTTTTGTGTTCTTCTCTCCGCGAAGAACAGCGTGGGCCGAAGCCTAAGAACAGAGAGATCTCGTGTAACGACCCTAATACTGTACCCATAATTTGGTAACGACCCTAATACTGTACCCATAATTACCGTGTAAGTTTTTCATTTTTCTTTTTCTTTTTATCCTAATACCTTTAATTAAACTCTAGGCGGAACCTAAACCGAAATCGAAACCAGAATCGAAATCGGAATGGAAATCTAACTTAAAACTAATTTAAAACAATTTAAATAAAACCTTAAAGCAATTAAGTAAAGCAATTAAGTAAATCAATTAAACTAATAAAACAGGAGAAAACAATTGGGAGGGCAGTATTGTCCATTCGGCCAGGGGAAGAAGCAGCGACTGGTCGCTGCAGCATACAGCGACCAGGCGCTGCAATCGCTGCAGCTAGCAGCGATCGAGCGCTGCTTGCTGCAGCGCTCGGTCGCTGCCCCCATAGCAGCCAGCAGCGATCGAGCGCTGCTTGCTGCAGCGCTCGGTCGCTGCACCCCTTTTGCAGCGATCACCTTGAGCGATCGGGCGCTGGCCTTTTGTTTCCTCCACTTCTTCTTCTTCTCTTCCTTCACCATTTCTGTGCAAGTGCTCTCTGGAATTCCAGAGAGCAAACTCAGTACCAAATGCTCTCTGGAATCCGATTCCAGAGAGCAATCTCCCAGGCTCAACTCCAACAATAAACACAAATAAATCCCATAACATGCTACTTTAACTCAACCCAAAACGTATCCTAAAATATATCAATTTACAGCGGACTTTGCGAAATCCAACTGTGTGGATATATCTAAAACTCGGACTAATCCGTAACAACCTAAAACATTTCAAAACATTTTCATAACGTTTAAATACAGTTAAATCAAAACATATCTATATAAAGTTAAATACAATTAAACCCAAACAGTTCCAGAATTTCAAAACGATAAACATCCTATACATATTCTATCAATTATCCCCAAAATACCCCCAAAAAGACCCTCAAAATCTATACATACTCCCCACGGGTCGGTGAAGCCTCGACTGCGCCAGCACACCACCGCAGCCACCCTCGATCAACTGGACTCATGCCTCAGGTGGAGGGACATCGTCCTCACCTGGTACCTCGATGTCTAAGTCACCTACACCATACATAACACACTATGAGATAAAAATCTCAGTAAGCTCTAGTAAATGCAACTACATGCTATGCTATGCGTGTGAGTTCAGAAATCATGCAGCATTTTCTTTACTTATTCATTAGGGATCACCGAGATCTAATCCTCCTAACTAGAGAGAGCACATCCAGCGGGCGGACTACTCTTTCCAGTTAGAAGAGGGGGGTACACGCTTACAACACGTACAGCCGTGCCTGAGCCCCACCTCGCATAACCATCGTATGAGTGCATAATAAATGTGGTACTGTGACCAGCCCGTAGTCGGCCTCCACAGTAGGTCCCGCCCCTCTCCAGGCCACATTGTGAGTACATAATAGATGTGGTACTGTGACCAGCCCGTAATCGGCCTCCACAGTAGGTCCTGCCCCTCTCCAGGCCACATCGCCAAGTTAAAAAACATCGTGCGGAAATTCATTTTCATGCTTTTCTTTTAAAACACGTGATGCATGAACAGTTCATAACATAATTTAAATACTCAGCATACGTACCATCAAGACTGTAAAAGGAAACCTAACCTACGAAACAATTAAACCTAACTACCCAACCGAAGCAATATAAACTAGCGCGTCATCAAAATCCTCGAAACGACTTCGATGTAAGGTGTAGGCCTATCGGCCGGAAAGGTATCACGAGAACTTACCTCGTGCACGCTGCAATCCAAGCTTCGCCCACGAGCACTGTTTACCTAAGAAATTTAGAACGTTTATCGTTAAAACGAATTTAAACTTCTAAACGTTCAAATTGTCAAAACCTTAACTAAGAGATTTCTTAAAGCTCTAATTCGATTCGTTGCACTAGATTATCGAGAAATTTACACTCGGCACCTAATTTCTCAATTTACGAGTTTATCCTAAAATCTCGAAATTTCGTAAATTCTAACATTTTTCCTAAATCGATTAGATTCGTCCAAATACGCCCAATACGTTCAATATATACTAAATCATCGACGACCTATCGATTACAAGCTCTAAATCTCAGTTTTTATCGAAAACCTAATCGAACCTAAACGTTTAAAACTTTACGAAACTCGAATTTCAACGCTCTAAAACTATAGAGACGTACCGAGAACGTCGATTGGAGGAAGAAACGTGAAGAAGACGGAACGAACGGGAGGAAAATCGGAGTCCGAAATCGAAGAGGCGTCGCGCGGCAGAGAGGATTTGCGAGAGAAAGAGAGAAAATAGGGAGGAAATGCATTCTGTCGAAGGAAGGAAGAAATACTTAGTTTTTATTATAAATTTTGGTTTGCAAATTACCATTTTACCCTTCTTACTTAATTCTATTTGTTTCGTCTTTCGTTTCGTTAATCGTCCAACGATTTGACTTCTCCAAATTTTCATATTTTGCCAATAAGTCCAACTTATTATTTGGGATTTAACAAAACTATCCGTTCGCAATTTGGACTTCGTTTGCTATTTTTACTAAAACGTTATTTACTTTACGATAGTGGTAATTACTCGGAATATAGTGTTACTATCCCGAAAATTCCCAAACTTTCCTTAAAATTCCAATTAGCCATTTGGATCGTAATGACGCTTTCTTTTCGTAAATCCGACCTGATTTGACATATTTACAAAAAATACCATTATATAATAAAATATGAATATAATATAATATATCCAAAAATCCGTACAAGCTGGATATTACATCTCGCCACTACAATAAACCCACTTCCATCAGAGAGGAGAAGACCGCCCAGGAACTACCGAACGCCGTTCGAAGTTTGCCGTCAATCAAAGCCGCGCGCGCGTCAGAGAAGAAGGTTGTCGTCGCTAAGGAAAACATGTCGTCGCCATCGATCTGCTCCGACCCAATCTCCGAGCCCTAGCCGCACAACGCCGCGCTCACACCGCTCACACGCTGACAATTCTCTGCTTTGTTTTTGGTATTTTTCACAGGTTACAGAATTCTGCAAATTGATTACTTGGGTGCGGCGAATCTTCTATTAATTTTGGACTCAATATTCTAAAATTTTTTATTTGTGAAATCTTGGGGTTCTGAAGTTTCTTTTTGGATGGTTGAGATATTGTTGGGAAAATATTCTAAATTTCTGAGAGATGACATCATTAAAATATGATATTCCTTTGCTGGATAGGAATACAAGATTTTTAATATGGCAAGTAAAGATACGAGACATTCTCGCTCAAATGGAATTGGATAATACGTTACTTGGTTTTGATAATATGTCTGAGTCTTGGTCAGAGGTGGAGAAACTCACAAGAGACAGAAAAGTATTATCTCTGGTTCGTCTACACTTGTCAAATTCAATTTTGGAGGATGTGTTGAAGGCAAAATATGCTACTGAAGTATGGTCAAAATTGGAAGAATTGTAGCAACATAAAACTTTCACGAGTAAGCTGCATTTGAAGCAACGATTATATTTTCATCATATGAGAGAATGATTTTCTATCGAAGAACTCTTGTGTGCATTCAAAGAGATAGTTTCGGATTTGGAAACTTTGGAGTGCAAATATGATGATGAGGATTTAGCTTTGATTTTGTTGTGCTCGTTGCCTGTTTCGTACAATATTTTCTGGGACACGATATTATATAGTTGTGACACTAACCCTGAAGGAAGTCTGTGATGCTTTTCTTTCAAAGGAAAGGATGAAGCACCTTGTACTTAGATCTGAAACTCAAGGCGAGGGACTGGTTACTCGAGGTAGAGCTATAGAGAAGTCGCAAAAAAATAGTCATGGCAGAAAGAATTCAAGGGGCAGATCAAAGTCCAGAAATAGAAAAAAAATTTGTTTTTACTGTCAGAAAAGGGGGCATATAAAATCAGAGTGTTATCATCTGCAAAACAAGAGAAAAGAACAAAGTGGAGAAAATGAAAAATAGTCAAGGAACTCTGGTGAAGCAGGTGTTGTTGAAGATGAAAGTGATTAAGGTATTCTATTGATAGTGTCTAAGGAAAACTCAAGATCATCTGAGGAATGGATTCTGGATTCGGCCTGCACATTTCATATGTGTCTCAATCGAGAATGGTTTTCAGCTTATGAAACTGTGACAAAAGGTGCTGTATTAATGAGAAATAATGCATCATGTAATATTGCAGGAATTGGTACAGTGAGAATCAAAATGTATGATAGAGTAGTCAGGACACTTGGTGATGTGTGACACGTTCCCGAACTGCAGAGGAATCTGATCTCGTTGAGTACTCTGAATATTAATGGGTACAAGTACACCGGTGAAGGTGGAGTTTGGAAGATCAGTCGAGGTTCTCTTGTTATGATGAAAGGACAGAGAAAGTCTGGAGATCTGTATGTTTTGCAGGGTTCTACAGTTGTTGGGGATGTGGTTGTTAGTACTTTATTGTCAGATGAAGATCTCACCAGTTTATGGCATATGCGTTTGGGACACATGAGTGAGAATGGTTTGACTGAACTAAGTAAAAGGAGACTTTTGAATGGTCATAGCACCAATAAATTACAGTTTTGCGAGCATTGTCTAGTTGGGAAACAGAAAAGAATCAAATTTGCTATGGGCACTCACAATTCAAAGGAGATTCTTGATTATATTCACTGAGATCTATGGGGACCAGTACAGGTGCCTTCCAAGGGAGGGGCACATTATATGTTAACATTCATAGATGATTTCTCCAAAAAAGTATGGGTATTCTTCTTGAAGAAAAAGAGTGATGTATTTTCTACTTTCAAGGACTGAAAAACGATGGTTAAAAAGCAGACAGAGAGGCAGGTAAAACATCTTCGCACCGATAATGGGTTGGAGTTTTGTTCAGAGGAGTTCAATTCTTTTTGCAAAACAGAAGGAATTTTGAGGTATCTGACAATCCCGGGGACTCCACAACAGAATGGTGTAACAGAGAGAATGAATAGAACTTTGATGGAGAAAGTTCGTGGGTATGCTCTCAAGTTCAGGTTTACCTAAGTCATTTTGGGCTCAAGTTGCAGAAACTGCTTGTTACATCGAAAATCGTTCCCTAAGTACTGCTCTTAATAAGAAAACTGATGAAGAAGTTTGGTCTGGTACTCATGCCGATTATTTAGTTTTGAGAGTGTTCGGTTGCCCTACATATGCTCATGTTGATCAAGGTAAGTTAGAATCAAGATCACTAAAGTTTGTATTCCTTGGATACAAGTCTGGGGAAAAGGGATACAAATTATGGTGCCCAGGATATAATAAAGTCAGATACAGTAGAGATATGGTATTTGACGAGACTGCTATGTTGAATAAACCATCTCCAAAGGTCTTGCCAGAAAAGACTAATCAGATATCCAATGGAAATTTTGAAGTTGAACTTGGATCAAGGTCGACATCAGGATCTTTAGTTCAAGACAGTTCAGAAACACATGATGACATTGTTTCTCTACAGTCACCAGTATTGGCTTCCCCACAATATTGCATTGCCAAAAATAGATCGAGGAAGGAGATTGGACCTCCACAAAAATATGGGGAAGCAGATTTAGTTGCTTATGCTTTGAGTGTAGCCGAAAGCATTGATGAATATGATGAACCATCTACCTATTCAGAGGCAGTAAGTTCAAAGGATTATGAAAAATAGATGATTGCTATGCAGGAGGAGATGGGCTCTTTTCAGAAGAATGACATGTGGAACTTAGTCGAGTTGCCTAAGGACAAGAAATCTATTAGTTGCAAATGGGTGTTCAAGAGAAATGAAGGTACACCGGGTGTTGAAGAAGACAGGTACAAATCACGTCTGGTTGCTAAGGGTTACAGTCAGATCTTAAGTGTAGACTTCACTGATGTGTTTTATTCAGTTGTTAAGTATAGCTTGATTCGAGCTTTGTTAGGCGTTGTGGCTATGCACGACCTTGAGCTTCAGCAGTTGGATGTGAAAACTGTATTTTTACATGGAGAACTTGAGTAGGACATCTATATGCAGCAACCTGAAGGTTTCAAAGTTCTTGGAAAGGAGACTTATGTTTTTTCATTGAAAAAGTCTCTCTATGGTCTAAAGCAATCGCTGAGATAGTGGTACAAGAGATTTGATTCATTCATGTATGATCAAGGTTTTAGAAGGAGCAATTACGACAGTTGTGTTTACATAAAGAATGGCAAGAATGAGTCAGTGATTTATCTGCTCTTATACGTAGATGATATGTTGATAGCAGCTAAAGATATAAAAGATATTAAAAGGATTAAAGTACAATTGAGTAATGAATTTGAGATTAAAGATTTGAGAGCCGCCAAAGAATTCTTGGTATGGAAATACAGAGAGATAGGAAAGCTGGTAAATTGTACTTAAGTCAAAAGGGGTATATTCAGAAGGTTCTCTGCAGGTTTAACAGGAATAAATCTAAGCCTGTTAGTATCCCATTAGCAGCCCATTTCAAACTTTCATCTACTTTATGTAACACCCAGAAAATTCTAATAACGTGCTAGGTTGTATGTGAGTTTAGTGTTAAGAGCTAATGAAATGAGAAAGGGTAATACAAAGATACCAAGTAGAAGAAATAAGGGTGGAAAAGTAAAAAAGAGTTAGGTTGAAAATTCAAAGTTTTACCAACCAATAGAAATGCTTGAAATGGATTAAATTATAAAAATAAATGGATGGTTTGAAGGATGATTCACATTGGCTGCTAAGGAGAAAAGGGAGGATTAAATTAAAATTTCAAATGCAATTATGTAAGGTTTGAAAATTCCATGGTTCAAAATTCAAACCTTTGAAAAGTCAAACTTCATAAACCAATCAAAATTTAGTAAAAATTGTATGAAAAAGTGGTGATTTTAGGATGCTTCACATTGGCTACTAAGAGAGAAAAGGAGGGATTTAATTGTAATTTCAAATAATTATTAAAGGAATAAAATAAAAAGAGAAAAAGGTGATAATAAATGTTAAGTTTTTCCTTGTCTTCTTCATCTCCATTGGCTCTCTCTCCCTCTCCTCCATAGCTGCCCTTCCTCCTCCCCTGTTCTTCAGTTTCTCAAGTGAGTTCAAGGTAAAATCACATGGGTTTTGGTTCTTATAACTTTAGGTGAAGTTTGTTGGAGTTTTTAGTGTGTTTTAGGTGAATTTGGTGGGGGTTTGAAAACCCTAAATTGGTGAGTCCAAAAATTTGGTTCTCCTTGAGGGTTTTCCTCCTCTTTTGATCATTTAACACTTGAAAAACGAGAGAGTTATGACCGTTTGAAGTTTGATGGTCAAATTTGGGTGAAAATCGGGTTTAAGTGTTTAAGTGTGAGATTGTTTTAATTGTTGGTTAGTTTTAGGTTTAAGAATTCCTTAGAATGCATTGGTAACTTATCAAGCTAAGTTTTCGTTATTTTAAGTAGTCGAACGAAGGAATTGATCGATAGAAGTGAGCTAGTGAAAGCTGAGCAATCAGGTAAGTAGTGGACGTGTATTTTGTTGCCTTCGGGCCTACACCACGGAACGGTAGGAAGCTATTTGTTGTTTGTTTGTTTGTTGTTTGGTTGTTTTGCTTTCTTTGTTGGTTAAGCATTGTATTGACCTGGAGCATGGTTTCGAATGGTAAGTATGAAACGGAAACTGATAAGTAGAAAGGCAATGTGGCAATATGGTTTTGTGGGGTTGTGTTAAGGTGGCACCCGCGAGGGACTCGAGGGAGTCGTTTTTTTTTTTTT